>CM068841.1:53986742-54586742 GCA_028554795.2 Sinohyriopsis cumingii
TACAGACACGTACACTTAATGATGCAGATATATATACACAATTATACAGGCACGTGCAATCCATGATACAGACACAAACACTCAATGATACAGACACATGCACACAATTATGCAGACACATACACACAATGATACAGACAAATACACTTAATGATACAGACACATACACTCAATGATACAGACACGTACACTTAATGATGCATAGATATACACACAATATTACAGACACATACACATAATGATACAGACACTTACGCTCAATGATACAGAGATATACACACAGTGATACAGACACATACACTCAATGATACAGACACGTGTACTCAGTGATACAGATGCATACACTCAATGATACAGACACGTACGCTCAATGATACAGAGATATACACACAGTGATACAGACACATAAACTCAGTGATTCAATCACGTGTACTCAATGATACAGATACATACACTCAATGATACTGACACGTACACTTAATGATGCAGAGGTATACACTTAATGGTGCAGACTTGCACGCAAGAAATATTATGAAATCAATAATGATACCATTTTAACTCTGATTACTATAACGTTAAAATATCGATATCGGCGCGATAAACTAAAACGGGTGTTAAAAGCCTAAATGAAGACACAAGTATGACATGATATTATTAATGAAGTTATTTCACATTGTCTCGAACTTTATCTATTTGTGTCTGTCTGTCTGCATACATATATGTATGTATGTATGTATGTATGTATGTATGTACTGTCTGCGTGGGTTCGAGTCTTGAATTCGGACAATGCTGGTATGTGAGAAAGCTTGCCAGTAGCTTCTCGTGGGTCGGTGGTTCTTTCTGGGGTTTTCCCGGGTTCTTCCTCCACCATTAATACTGGTCTCCATGTATAGGATATCGTGTGCTGAAAAATGGCGTTAAACCCCACAACAATAACAATAACAATGTATGTATGTATGTATGTATGTATGTATGTATGTGTCAACAATGTTAAACTGTCAGGTTATCATTTCACTTTATTTGTGTCTGTCTGTCTGCATACATATATGTATGTATGTATGTATGTATGTATGTATGTGTCGACAATGTTAAACTGTCAGGTTATCATTTCAGTGTAATATTCTCCAGCCCTGTCCTATCTGAGAAATAGGTAGTATAGTGTAATATTCACAAGGTCCGTTCCATTTGAGAAATAGGTATCACAGTGTAATGTTCACATGGCCTGTTTCATTTGAAAAATAGGTATTCCAGTGTAATATTCACAAGGCCTGTTCCGTTTGAGAAATAGGTATTACAGCGTACAATTCACAAGGCCTGTTTCATTTGAGAAATAAGTATTACAGTGTAATACTCACAAGGTATGTTCCATCAAATAGGTATTACAGTGCAATATTCACAAGGCCTGTTCATTTTAGAAATATGTATTACAGTATAATATTCGCAAGGTCTGTTCCATTTGAGAAATAGTTATTACAGTGTAATATTCACAAGGCCTTTTCCATTTCAGAAATAGAAATTACAGTGTAATATTTACAAGGTCTGTTCCATTTGAGAAATATATATCGTGGTGCATGCGTTATACCTAGGTATTGAAAAGAATTCACTCATCAATAGCCATCAGGCACTGTCATACCTATATATTGGGTAACCTGTGTCCTAATTACTTGGATAATCAGGTAAAATATGTCCTAATTTATAGGATCATTCAAGAAAGTACGTCCTAATAACTATGTTTAATAAATAGAATTATCGGGAAAACTGCGTCAAAATATCTTAGTTAATCGGGTACACTACGTCCTAATTATTAGGTTTATCGGATAAACGGAGTCCTAATTACTAAAATAATTGGAGAAACTACGTTCTAATTACTATAGTAATCGGATAAAATACGTCCTATTACTAGGATAATCGGATTAACTACGTCCTAAGGAGTTAAGTTGGACCTGTACATGGGTGCTCGGTGAATAGCTATGTCTCAGATTTGAAACAATTGGGATAGCCTACTGTTTTTTAAAATACTTGTCCGTCTTAAAGGCTTTTAAATACTTACGTTACTTACTTATAACAGTAACACCAAAGGGAAAACTCAGGTAAAAAGCACCACATAATCCGGTATCGGACTACTTCCTTTTTATCGTTCATAATTGTTTTTTGAGGCCAGTGTTGAAGCGATTATAAGCATGAAGGACTGTACTTCGTTTCAGATACTAGTATTGTTACATGTGTACAGTAAGTACTTTGAATTATTTTTTGTTTTTCTTTTCTTTTTGTTCATGGTCGTTTTGTTTATTCATTTGTTTTGTTTTTTGTTTATTTTTTATGGTTTTGGAGGTGTAGAATTTCGTAGGAGATTGGAATGAGTTCCATAGATAAACAGTCGAAAACCCCTTTTTCAGCGGTAAATGTAAACATCATCATCAAAATCTTCTATTCGATTAATATTTGGGAAACACGATGGAGAAACTAAATGAGAACTATGCAGTAAATACACGCTCGTTTACAATATCGTTTCCTCTTAAACGTTTGATTAACTGAAATGATATCAATCAAATATTTAGTGGCAAATTTTGATTCGCAGCAATCAACTTCTTCCCAAACGAGCACAGATCCAGCCTGACCACGTATGAAAATAAGAAGAAATCTGTTATTAACAGGGAAGCGGCTGGGATGAAATGTTTGTATATGCGTATGAAATACTGTTATGATTGACTTTTTACTACACGTTATTTTTTTAGACAATGTAGTTTAGAGTTAAAGTTCTATTATTATTATTATTATTAGTAGTAGTAGTAGTATCTTATTATTATTATTAATAATAATTTTAAATATAAATACTTTCACGGCAGACACTGTCAACAACTTGCAGAATATTAAGCCTTTCTATTCAATAATCTCCTTACAAATCCGATTAGCATAATGGCTTTGAAGGTGAATACTCCAATATATTGTATACATAAGTGTGAAATATTGACTTATTGGCGAAATAATTTTCATATTTTTTCTTTCTCTATATTTTGACAAATCAAAAATATGTTCTTATATTTTCACATCTGAAAAAGATATCGTTATAGCTTCCCATGTGAAAATATAAGATTTCCCATTATGTCTTGAGAACTATAAGTTGTACCTGCAGCAACAACATGAGTACTTTGTGAGCTACAAGAAACAAATGGAAACTGCATTCTATTTCAAACATGGAGGTTAATCTTTCACAAAGTAATTGGACTAGATAATGCGGTTTGTTTTGAGATAGGGTCAGATTGTTTACAAAATGTCCAGAAATGTAATTTACTGCAACCCAATCCTACATCTCTCTTAAGTAACCCATCTTTACAAACAAACTTAAAGACCTATGTTTCCTACCTGAAATATTCTCAGCATGTTTTTTTATTGTTTAATGTTTTTCTAATTTCATGCTGTTTGTTTTTGTAATAATATTATTATGTTTCTTATCTTATAGGTGTTGTCTGATGTATTAAAGCGCTTAGAGCTTCTAAAGATTAGGCGCAATACAAAGTTCTCATTATTATTGTTATTATTTACATGTTCAGCCTATGAAAGTGAGGTGAATTTACGAACATGGGGTGTGGGTGTAGTACCGAAGAGTGAGTTTAATCTTCGATTCTAGAACAAGTTTGGTATATAATGAAAAGAAACATTTTTTTTTAAATACTTAAATACCAGACATGTTTCGTTATGTGGTACCAAAACGACATATTTCAACTCGTGGCTTCACCACTCGATAAAATATCACTCTTTTTGTACGAAACGATGAAATATTTTCTGTATCAACGTAGGAAAAGAAATGATCCCCTGTATAACATATACTAGATAATGGTTGACAGCTGCAAAAGTCCCGGCCTGTCAAGAATGTATATGTATATAGAATCTGCCCATTTCATTATAGGGCAAATATATACATGTGCCGATTTCAATCTAGGACACACACACACACACGTACATACATATACAAAGAGAGAGAGAGAGAGAGAGAGAGAGAGATAGTTACTACTGAAGGTCTTAAACTATATATAACAGAAAGAAAGCAAAACCAACCAGTTTAAAAAGACTCCACAAACTAATTTATTTCCCCAGGATACGTAATGCAGAGCACACTTGCAATATAGTGAATTAAATCCCAAAGTGATTCTACATGGAAAATTACATCACATTCGTCAACAAGGTCAGGTCTTGAACTTAGATTGATGTAAATATCATTACAAAAATCAGACATACACAACCTTCAGCCATGACAAAAGTCAATTACTCACAAATTCTCCCCACCCCTACCCAACAGCAAGGGCAGCTAATTGAACTTAAAACTTTCACACACGAATCATCTACACACTGCACATTTTTAAATACGATCGTTACAAATCATTTATGTACAAAGGGACATATTATATCAAAACATCTTATGTGAGCTTGTCCAACATAGTACAAATCGCGTATTCTGAAATTAAACACATACAATATTCAAGGAAAGCTTTTTAATTCCAATGACGACTGTCACATTTGCATGATAAATCTTGAGTCTGATCTCTGGGATAGTAAGTTAGAGTTGTATAGTCGTTCTATTGAAAAATTGTTTGAGAAACTTTGACATACAACTTATTTATCCTTTGACTATCTGTTGTAAGTTGTTGAATGTGACCCTTCTCTTTCAAGACTGATATTAGTCCTTAAGAAGTGTTCAACTTTTAACTGTACAATGCTTTCTCAATCCTTCCTATATAGCTCTATAGTCCATCTTAGTGTAGTCAATTGTTCGTTTCTATCTTTCATTCTACTTTTATGTTTTTCAAACTTCAATTT
Organism: Sinohyriopsis cumingii; assembly: GCA_028554795.2. Lineage (NCBI taxonomy): Eukaryota > Metazoa > Mollusca > Bivalvia > Unionida > Unionidae > Sinohyriopsis > Sinohyriopsis cumingii. The sequence continues at coordinate 53,991,558 of CM068841.1, forward strand.
TAATTTGATCCCTACACTCCCCATAGTGTATTAAGGAAGGTTTTAATTCATTAGTACACCAGAAAACAACGTTCCCTCTAAGCTGCGCGCTCGCAGCCGATCACCTGCTCAGACATCCCCGCGCATTGCAATCGACGAAGATCTAAAGATATTGCTCAAGTCACCGTAATGCTTGCACAATGCTGCGCATAGCGCGCACATCTACCATTCACTTAAAGGAAACGTTGCCAGAAAGATGTTTTCCTGTTTCCGATTTAAGATAGGGTGGACCTGACTCTGAATCGACCTTTGTCCTAAAAGGCTACCGTTTCCTAGGAGTCGATATGTCGTATTGGCGTCTGAAAAGGATGCGTGCTTGAATCCTGGAGTCATATGGACTGGAACAGAACAAAAAAACTAATCTGGATGAAACATTGGATTTAAACCACGTAATCTAGAAGAACCCTAACTGTTATAATGTACATGCACACTTTCATTATTCCACGAACTCAATGACACAAAATTGCTACAGCCTGGTGAAACTAAATTTCCTGGTTATGTTATACTCACATACGGAAATCTATTTGATACTTTGTGTAGTTATTAAAAAAAATCTTGTATAAGGTTCTACAACATATAATGTTAAATAATATAAAGTACTATGCTTGTTCTCTCTCTCTCTCTCTCTCTCCCTCTCTCTCTCTCTCTCTCTCTCTCTCTCATTGTCTCCTGAAACGGGTGAAAACCTGTGTAAGTGAATAGAATGGATAATCGCCTTTGGCATGCACACCGAGGTCTCTGGACCTATGATTGTAGACGTGTCAGACAAACCGTCTAACGGATATCGACAGAGCGATGAAGGTGGAAGATATAAAGCCGTCTGGTCCATTGTAATGGTAAACAGAGCTTAATTATGACCTCTATCAACTATATATAATAGTGATTTTCAATCGAAATGGATGTGGGGTTATTCCGCTCAATATGCATGCGGACTGTTGATTATTTCAGACTGTTCGCATTATTAGAGAATGAACGCTAACGTGCAAACCTGACTTATAATTGTGATCATACCACCTGCTCTGTCAGAAAGACGAAATAAGCAACCAGCAACAGCATTGATGTGCATTATATTTCTTTATCTTTCAGTTCCTAAGTGCCGGTATTAATTGAAATGCTTTTCTATTTTAAAGGTGTGGTACATGCTGCATTTTGTACGGCTGATAGCATACCAAGTAAGTAATATGTATGTAGGCCTGTGTTTATGCAAAAGCTTGCCGCGGTATATTTTGTTTTTAATTTAATTTTGTCGCAGATCTTCTTATGATTTGAAATTTCTTAGATGTATCTTTAGGAAACATAATCAGACAAACGGTATTCGTTACTTCATTCACTTTATTGAAATAAACCAAGCTATATTTAATGGGACATATTCTATGAAGTCCTTATATTTAGGGTTTTCCTTGTAACTGTTTTGCTTCATAAAGAAGAGCATCATTATCAATTTAATTAAACCTAACTGAAATGTTACGTATGACAATTTCCGTGGAAAGACGTATCCTTTAGGAACTGTTTGGTTTCAAAGGGAGCCATGCTAATAAAATGTTCATCTTGGCTTCTTGTACAGTATTACTATAAAGATAATCTGACTACCTAATATGTTCTGAATGCTATTACATTTGTTTGCAGGGGTGAAGTTTTGTAATGCTGGATACGAAATTAACAAAAACCTTGTCTACGTAGATGGCAGTGGTGTACTTGATGAAACCATCATTGGAATGAAGGCTTGTTTCTGTGAAGTTACACCGGAAGGAACTAGAATAAGGCTGATAGTAGAAGCAAGTTCATGTTACTACTGTGGAAATGAGTTGCGAATACAAGACAGTTTCTATGGAGAACAGGTCGTGCAATTTGCAAAATTACCTATGGGAACATACGTTTTCGAAGCTGTCGCCAACTTTAGTATTTTCATGTATGTTGATAACAATTATCGAAGCCTGTTCTCTCCGTCGTTTTGCTTCAAAATCGCTGCAGGTAAGAATTTTAAAACAAAACAAACCTATTAGTGTGGTGGTGATAAAGAAGACAGTTTACATGCACCATATTTCTTAAATCAATCCCCACGATTACCTTATATTGACATTAATATTGAGTTATATGAATGTCTATACGTTAGGTTAAAAAATTGTATCCAGACTTGATGTACTTTGATGACAAGACATGGCACTCAAGCAAATTATTTTCGTAAAAAACTTGTGGAACAGGAAGGTACACCTTATACGTCTCGATTCTATTCATGAGAAATATGTAACATGCATATAATGCAAATAAAAAATGGCGGCTTGGATTTTTATTAAATATCAATTCAAACTTACGCTGTCGTTAAATGAGCCGTACATTATAATGCTAACCGGTACAGATGCGCTGTATTTGATCTTAATAGAGCACAACTTTCCTTTTTTTAAATCGCTTTTTATTACATTTTGAAAGAGGATAAACAAATATTAAAATATATTATATTGCTTTTATATTTATAACGGTTTTCATGCTACCAGTCTGACCTTGGAGACTTTACAGTTGACCATTCGGTTCCACAACAACCTGATGCAAACGCTTTAGCTAGTTCTTTGAAAACTATTTACAATTACTGCACACATGTTCAGAAATTCTCGTCAATCTCTTACTTGAGACGAATACTTGTTGGCATGTCACAATTATCTGTCGCTTTATAACATTCTTTGTCTGACATTTTCTACAGAAATATTTGTTTGAGTTTTATCAACCCTAGTGTGAGACTTCCTTTCAAAGGGGAGGGGGCAACATATGTGTAAATCTCAAACGGTTACTCGCTCCCTTAGATTGTTGTGTTTTATATAATTATATCCTCGTATGTTATTACGGTTGAATTTGTTGTTTAGTATATATTCTTGCCGTGTATAATCACACATTAGCCTTTTGGCATGTTGTAGTATCATTGTGTATTCATCACAACTTAATCCTTTTAGCATTCATTTGTTATTACTCTGTAGCCTTCACAAATTAAACCTTTTAATTTCTTTCAGTCTTCAAATGTTTGCAAGGGTGTCACTTCTTAACAGAATTTTATCAATGGCAAATTTTTGAATTACTACAGTCGTGACGAAAATGGTAAAAATGTTTATGAACAAAACCATGTACTGGCATTGTACTTTCGATTGTGATTACAATCATCCATTATAAATTAGGAGAAATGATTTATTTATTGGTATGTACAGCTGCAAAAATAAAATCATCGACCTGGCATTTTGCTAGGGTCATGAATGAAAATGGTTGGTCGAGCTTTTGATGGGTCTAAAAGGGAACTAGTATACTATTCTAAAAAGACAATGACACAATTAGCATTTTAGAAAAGGCGAACGGTTTTAAACCAGATATTTCTAATATTCAAAATATAAATATGCACATTTCTTTGTTTAAAATGCAGTTTTATTAGTGCCAATATTGCTCGTATTGAAAGAGTCAGCTCAAAATATGAATTACAAAAATGTAAATTCCTTCTTTACATATTTTTCTGTAGCATTACTTTAGGTACCAACTTCGTTTAGGAGTCAAAATGACTAGAATTGCCTTAGGTACTGACACGTTTTTAGAGTACTAAATGACTAACGTAATTTTAGGTACTAACGTCGTTTAAGAGTTCTTAATGACTAGCATTACTTTCTATACCGACGTCCTTTAAGAGTTCTTAATGACTAGCATTACTTTCTATACCGACGTCCTTTAAGAGTTCTTAATGACTAGCATTACTTTCTATACCGACGTCCTTTAAGAGTTCTTAATGACTAGCATTACTTTCTATACCGACGTCGTTTAAGAGTTCTTAATGACTAGCATTACTTTCTATACCGACGTCGTTTAAGAGTTCTTAATGACTAGCATTACTTTCTATACCGACGTCGTTTAAGAGTTCTTAATGACTAGCATTACTTTCTATACCGACGTCCTTTAAGAGGTCTAGTAGCGGTAAAGTTGGGCTTTGCCTTTTTTTGCATCTTTGGATCCCCGATACCCGACATAACCTCTACCCCCATGACGTTTTAGGTGATCAATATTCCATGTGCAACCCATGGATGTTTAGCATTACTAATACCACAAGAGACCAGTCATTTTGGGTAGAGTCTATGACGTATATCAACGCCCAAATTGTCCCAATTTACCACTACTTAGGGACGGTGGGAGGTAAGTGCTTGTTATGGGCTTAGTTTGCATACGTCACCGATCGAAACTACTGCAGACCAACACAATGAATACACTAATGTGGCAGCATTCGATCGGTAAATTTACTGCACATCGCTACATATTAATTTTCTCTAGAATAGCATGGAATGTGTGCCGGCAAAGAAATACACAACTGAGAATATTTTATATTGAAGAATTGCTGCGGTGGTTAATTAGAAAAGAGTGAGATTGACTTTCACAATATTTTGAAGGAATTTATGGAGGTTGCTAACAGTGGCATTAATTTACCAACCTTTCTTGTACACCGGCGCATTCCATCTGGTATATAAATGTTTTGTATAATTCTCCACGACATAGCATTCTATTTGAGGATCCAACAGAAACGTCTTCCAGGAAAATGGATGTACAATTGTTTCCGACATTGTTTTGGTTGTCTAAGATACGATTGGTGGAATCATGTGCGAGCTCTGTTCTTTCTGGTAAGAATCCGTGTTTGTTTTGCACGTGCTGTATAATCGTGGATCGATCTTTGCAACCAGAGTAGTCGTTGGTAGCGTCTATATCATAGAACAAATTCCGTCTGCGCGTAAAGATTGCAGCAAACCCGGCAACAATCGGAAGAGTTCGTTAGTTGGAATATCGGCTGTGTCTACTTTGGGTACCACGACCGATGCTGGTGTGTTTGTGTTTGGGGTTTTTCGATCGGTAACCATCTAATATATATGCGGCATTTGTAGTATAGCGGCAACTATAGAATGAAACAGAGATGGTGCTGTTCCATTGTAAGGAGTGGTAGAAACAAGAAGACGTAAGACATTTAGCAAACTGTGCATGCATGTGCGCGAACAATGGAAACAATTGCTTTTGTTACAGGCCAGGCAGCAGATAGGGTAGTTCCTCCTGCTCGTGTATGCGATACCTGACTATCGGAGAGAGGAGTCCAAATGTACAGATTGTATACAAATTTATGGTTGCAATTCTGTTCGAAGATTGTCGGGTCGTCCTTGTGGGACATAGTCGACGTTTTGCTATATGCTACGTAAGGTTGTCATAGTATATCTTGTGTAGCAACATGTCAACATCGTTTCTCTCCACAAAAGATTTGATACCTATATCGTGGGAGGTCGCGTGTGTGTTGATTGAAATGTGTGTAGTGGTTGTGCTAGAGCAATCTGGTAGTACAATCATAGTTCGGTGTTTGTTTTGGATTTGTGGACTTGGTAGCTAAAGAATAAAGAGTTCTTTCGAATAATAGGATTTTGTTGCTGGTGTTGTTGCAGGCGTTGTTTTTTCTCTTTGCTTTTGTTGTTGTTTGCAAGGATTTTGTAAATTAGTTGAAATGTGACGTGGTCTTGGAGCCGATTTTACACATAGAACAGGTCTCACAAAATTCTCATTGACGAGTTATTCCTCTTTTGTAGGTGTACTTTTTCGAGCACAGTATTCTGCAGGGTCTTTTCAATTTTCTTTTCTTCATAGGCCTGCCCTAGTTATTTCTTTCCATTTGTAAGATCACTACCAAGTTAATCAATTTATCGGTGTGCACCGACAGTGTACCTGAGAATTCATATAACATCTTTTGCAGCCTCTTTATTACATCTGTATGATGCACTCAGTAAATAAAACGGTCCCAGTTTATCCGTTACACTTTTGAAATTCCATTCGTTTGGTAGATTAATACGAATGTTTGAGACCTCCATAAATTCCTTCAACATATTTTGAGGAATTATCTAACTCATTTATATAACGGTCCATCGCAGCAATTCTTCAATATAAAATATTCTTACTTGTACATCTCTTTGCCAGCACACATCGGATGAAATGATAGAGAAAATCAATAAGTAGCGATGTGCTGTATATTTACCAATATAAATAGCTGTTTGCTGCCACAGTAATTTATTTATTGTGTTGGTCTGCAGTAGTATCAGTCGGTGCCGTATGCAACTACACCTATAGCAAGCACTTACTCTCAAGTAGCGGAAAATTGCTACGTTTTGTCATATTAGGACTCTTTGAGGCACGGATAAACGTCTTAGGCCCTACCCCCGTGATTGGTATCTTGTGGGATTGTAAATGCTGAACATCCATGGCATACTGGTAGACTAACACATCATGAGGGTAGAAGCAATGACGTGTATCAGGGACCCAAAGGGGTCAAGAAAGGAAAATGCCCTACTTTGCAACTACTGTACTAATTCACTAGCATAACTTTATGTACCAACGTCTTTCCTGAGTAATAACTGACTAGCATTACTTTAGGTACTGATGTATTGTAAAAATACTAACGACTAGAATTATTTTTTTATGTACCAGCTTCTTTCAAAAGTACTAAATTACTGACATTACCTTACGTGCTGACATCTTTTATGAATACAAAATGAGAGAGAGAGAGAGAGAGAGAGAGAGAGAGAGAAAGAAAAGCCATTTTAGTTACTTTGCTGCTTTGAGTTGGGTTCTCCTTAAAGTTGGGATAATAAATGTACAATTACTGATTCCATAGAATGTTAACTTACAGAAGAGTATGATATTTAAATAGTCAACGTTTCGCAAACAATTAATACATCTCTTTTGAGTATTATACATCTTAATGTGCGAGGTTTTGTGTTTTAAAAACATGACTTGTTTCCCCAAGATTTCAATGTAGCAAAGCTAGTGGTCTTTAAGAGAATCTGGATCAGATGTTACTTTACGTTTGCAATAAAAACTTAATTTGGCCTGTAAATTCCAATAAAAAATCGATATAACTTACAGTTTTGTCAATCAAAAATTTCAGTCTCTTTGTTAACCAGCCCTGAGTTTCTCTACAAAACCGACTTTAAATTGATATACTCCTTGGACGACAGATACTCTTTTCAGTTGCAAGGGAGGCAACTGATATAGAAATTAGATTGTGCTTTATAGTCGCAAAAGAAGAAAACAGTCAGTTGAATCTTTCATTTCAGTTTTCAGTTTCAGGGGGTGGGGGCGGGGGATGGCGTGATGGGTAAGGGGGTGTTGTGGGGGTGGGAGATCTACAGCGTCTCACAAAATGCACGTGACAGACACTGCTTTAAAACTCCTTAGCCTGAGAAAAGGCCAAATCCATTGAATGGCAGGCTAAACAAATAGGTAGATCGCACATGACGCAGTCAACGTAAAAAAGTGAAAATTATTGTTTCTAATGATGGCTTATTTAGCAAAAGGTTTTATTCAATCAGTCCTTACGTCATAGATTCATACACAGTAAGAAGAGTCATCTCCAAATCTCAGATGTTACCAGCAACACCTAGGAGAGAACCCCACCAAGACTTTATCAGCTGTCAAGGTTCCGCGACTAATTCCAACGTGACATGATGTTGAGTTTGCCACAGTCAGCAGTCATAACTGAAACAAAGGTACCAAAAGAGGGGACGGGCCAAATCAACAGCCCTGTTTTGACAGGTAGCGTTGTGAATACGTCAAAAATTAAACTGTTACTACGATACTACGGTAGTAGATCGTGATGACTGTGCAACTGTTGCAGATCCTGGGGACAATTAAATACAGATACTGGCAGGACGTTTATGATTTCATGCAATGAATTCTTGACAACTACAGCAATGTCCCCAGGATATGCAACAGTTGCACAGTCATCACGAACAACGTACAATACTAGTTACTTCAAGGAAGCCGTGTAGCATAAGCCGTGTAGCCCTCATATGTCATAATCGCCAAGCAGTACATTAATTAGTCATTAGACCAATGAGTCAAAATTGACATAACTCACACTTGTATTTTGCAATGTTATACTGAAAACATTTTAGCGGAATGTTTTGCTAGATAATAATTGAAAAGGTTCACTAATTGTGTATTATATTGTATTTATTTAGTTTGGACTTTTCATTTAACAATACAGATACTGGCAGGACGTTTACGATTTCATGCAATGAATTCTTGACAACTACAACAATGTCCCCAGGATCTGCAACAGTTGCACAGTCATCACGATCTACTACCGTAGTATCGTCAGCAAAACCAGAAGAATTTTCATTAAGGCCTACAATAATGGCTTCATCTCAAATACCGTCAACAACCGTATCGTCACCAATGCCAACAACATTTGCCTCGTACCCTATACCTACAATAATGACATCGTCACACCCATCGAAATCCACCGTACTGTTATCAGGACCAACATCAGTAACATCATTATTAAGGTCTTCCACATCCTTATCGACATCGAGTACAACAACAACAGCACTATCACCAAAAACTATTAAAGAAACAACAACGACCACCATGACCTCTTTGGAGACAATATCACCTCAAACACAGATTCCGTCATTAACACCTACAACAACTTCATCTCAAAATCCTTCACCAGCAACATCGTCTAAAATGCTTACAACCACAGTGTCATCAAGTCAGACAACAACAGCATCATCACCCACATCTACCACAAATATACTCTTATTGACAGCTAGTACAGCAGCACCATCAGCAAAAGCTACTAAAGAGACAGCAACGAACACCATGACCTCTTCGGAGACAATATCACCTCAAACACAGATTCCGTCATTAACACCTACAACAACTTCATCTCAAAATCCTTCACCAGCAACATCGTCTAAAATGCTTACAACCACACTGTCATCAAGTCAGACAACAACAGCAGCATCACCCACATCTACCACAAATATACTCTTATCGACACCTAGTACAACAGCACCATCATCAAAATTTACTAAAGAAACAGTAACGAACACCAGGACCTCTTTGGAGACGATATCACCTCTTACACAGGCAACGTCATTAAATTCTACAACAATATCTTTATCTCAAAAACCTTCAACAACAGCATCGTCAAAATTGCCTACAACCACACTGTCATCGAGTCAAACAACAGAAGCATCATCACCCACATCTACCACAAATATACTCTTATTGACAACTAGTACAACAACACCATCATCAAAATTTACTAAAGAAACAGTAACGAACACCACGACCTCGTTGGAGACGATATCACCTCTTACACAGGCAACGTCATTAAATTCTACAACAATATCATTATCTCAAAAACCTTCAACAACAGAATCGTCAAAATTGCCTACAACCACACTGTCATCGAGTCAAACAACAGAAGCATCATCACCCACATCTACCACAAATATACTCTTATCGACACCTAGTACAACAGCACCATCATCAAAATTTACTAAAGAAACAGTAAAGAACACCACGACCTCTTCAGAGACAATATCGTCTCTTACACATACAACGTCATTAACACCTACAACAACGGTTTCATCTCAAAAGCCTTCATCAGCAACATCGTCTGAAATGCCTACAATTACACTGTCATCAAGTCAAACAACAGAAGCATCATCACTCACATCTACCATAAATATACTCTTATTGACAGCTAGTACAGCAGCACCATCAGCAAAAACTACTAAAGAGACAGCAACGAACACCATGACCTCTTCGGAGACAATATCACCTCAAACACAGATTCCGTCATTAACACCTACAACAACAACTTCATCTCAAAATCCTTCACCAGCAACATCGTCTAAAATGCTTACAACCACAGTGTCATCAAGTCAGACAACAACAGCATCATCACCCACATCTACCACAAATATACTCTTATCGACACCTAGTACAACAGCACCATCATCACAATTTACTAAAGAAACAGTAACGAACACCAGGACCTCTTTGGAGACGATATCACCTCTTACACAGGCAACGTCATTAAATTCTACAACAATATCTTTATCTCAAAAACCTTCAACAATATCATCGTCAAAATTGCCTACAACCACACTGTCATCGAGTCAAACAACAGAAGCATCATCACCCACATCTACCACAAATATACTCTTATCGACACCTAGTACAACAGCACCATCATCAAAATTTACTAAAGAAACAGTAACGAACACCACGACCTCGTTGGAGACGATATCACCTCTTACACAGGCAACGTCATTAAATTCTACAACAATATCATTATCTCAAAAACCTTCAACAACAGAATCGTCAAAATTGCCTACAACCACACTGTCATCGAGTCAAACAACAGAAGCATCATCATCCACATCTACCACAAATATACTCTTATCGACACCTAGTACAACAGCACCATCATCAAAATTTACTAAAGAAACAGTAACGAACACCACGACCTCTTTGGAGACGATATCACGTCTTACACAGGCAACGTCATTAAATTCTACAACAATATCATTATCTCAAAAACCTTCAACAACAGCATCGTCAAAATTGCCTACAACCACATTGTCATCGAGTCAAACAACAGAAGCATCATCACCCACATCTACCACAAATATACTCTTATCGACACCTAGTACAACAGCACCATCATCAAAATTTACTAAAGAAACAGTAAAGAACACCACGACCTCTTCAGAGACAATGTCGTCTCTTACACATACAACGTCATTAACACCTACAACAACGGTTTCATCTCAAAAGCCTTCATCAGCAACATCGTCTGAAATGCCTACAATTACACAGTCATCAAGTCAAACAACAACAGCATCATCATCCCCATCTATCACAACTATACTCTTATCTATACCTAAAACAACAAAACCATCATCAAAACCTTATATAGAAACATCAGTTAACAGCACGACCTCTACAACAGAGGGAAAGAATGGGACACGAAGTTCAACCATAGAGCCCTACCTGGCAAAAGATGGTAAATCAATAAACATCGATTCATGGAAGTGTAAGTATCGAAATGTACAATTAACAACGAAGTAACAAAATTACTAGAAGTTGCATTCAATCAGTTTTTTTTTCAACGATATGATGAAATATGTACTTCTTCGGTTTGTTTTTGCATTTAGTTGATGACTGTTTGATTGAGGTGGTCAAACATACACATCTTGAACTACCGTCACAAATGACAAGTTTTCTTTTGAAACACTTTCAAAGCTAACCCAAATAAAAGAAATATCTTTTTTTTAAGGAAATATTTATGATTTAGAAATTTCAATCAATTTGCTATTTCTTCCCTGTTTAGTTTGGTATATTTTATAATCCTTCTAAAATATGTAATACAGTGATCAGCGAAATCAATATAAACTTGCCACGAGACTGGTCATATGGCATTTTGTATTATGTACGTACTGGACTTGAAAATGAAGATTGTACCTATGTAGCTAACATTAAAACCCAGTGTCCATGCTAATCAAAGAAACCAAGCAAAGAAGTTCCAAAAGTGTGTGTGTGTGTGTGTGTGTGTGTGTGTGTGTAAGGGGATAGAGTGATACTCAGAAAGGCGATAACCATTTGCGATAACAAGATCGTATACTTACAGTCTGATTTCCCAGTATGACATATTTGTAACTAAAATGGAAAACCCACTTACTATCGCATTTTAAACCCTTTCCTGAGCGCAAACAGATCTAGTGTGTATTTTAATTAGCAAAAAGGTATCAAAGCAAAAAGAATAACTGTCTAATTTGAAGACAAATATCAAACATTCTACACAGTACCCTCCCTTTACTGAAGATACTGATTTAGCATGTTACCTCGTACCCTGTAGAGTTGACGCAGATCTAGCATTCCAACTCGTACCCTGTACTTAAGATACGGATTTAACATCTTACCTTATACCCTGTAGATTTGATACAGATCTAACATTCCAACTCGTACCCTGCATTGAAGATACAAATTTTACATCTTACCTCGTACCCTGTAGAGTTGATACAGATCTAACCTCCACCTAGCACCCTGTACTGAAGATACTGATTTAACATCTTAACTCGTATCCTGTACTTAAGATACGGATTGAACATCTTACCTCATACCCTGTAGATATGATACAGATCTAACATTCCAACTCGTACGCTGCATTCAAGATACAAAGTTAACATCTTACCTCGTACCATGTACAGTTGATACAGATCTAACCTTCCACCTAGTACCCTGTACTGAAAATACGGATTTAACATCTTAACTCGTATCCTGTACTTAAGATACGGATTTAACATCTTACCTCATACCCTGTAGATTTGATACAGATCTAACATTCCAACTCGTACCCTGCATTCAGGATACAAAGTTAACATCTTACCTCGTACCATGTAAAGTTGATACAGATCTAACATTCCAATTCGTACAAAGTACTGAAGATACGGATTTAACATCTTACGTCGTACCCTCTAGAGTTGATACAGATCTAACATTCCACCCTGTACCCTGTACTGTAGATACACTCTAACACCCTACTTCGTATCCTGAAATAGATAACAGATCTAACATCCTACCTCGTACCCTGTACTGTAAATATAGATCTTACATTCCTCCCTGTACGCTGTACTGTAAATATAGATCTAACATCCCACTTTGTACCATGTACTGTAAGTTCACTCTAACACCCTACCTCGTATCATGACTTAGATAACATATCTAATATTCTACCTCATACCCTGTACTCAGTGCCGGATTAAGACATAGCGAGACCCTAAACTATGGGAAGCTTTTGAGGCTCTATTTGGTATAAAATAAATTTCAGAGGACCTTTCAATCTGTGAGTTCAGACTGTGAGGCCCTAAGCTGTAGCTTGTTTAGCTAATGCATAATCCGGCGCTGTCTGTACTGTAATTATAGATATAACATCCCGCCTTGTACCCTGTACTGTAAATACAGATGGTACGTCCTACCTCGTACTCTGCAGTGTCAAGCAGCATATCAACATAACAGTGTTATATTTTCAAATCCGTGTTTTTTGTTTGATTATCTAATTACGGAAAAATTATTGACAGAATAAAGGATTAAAATCAGTAAAAGTTGACTAACGAACCTATCACTGTTACTGTCGTCCTTCAAATATGTCAAGCCAAAATACGTTTTTGTTAGCAAAAAATTAACTCGTAGAACATATTCAATGTTGAAAACAGTATATGAGGTTGTTAACCCTAATCTAATCCTCTCAATATTTTCTTTCTTTCCATCATTAGTAATTGCTGCTGTTGTCGGAGGAACAGTGGGTGGCATCTTAATGTGTGTCCTAATTATGGTTCTGTTGTGCTATGCAAGGTAGGTAGCTTAATTTTCCATTCGATAAATGTATTCAGCAGGTGTTTTTGTGTTTTTGCTATATTAACTAGTGCACTTTATTCTACTATGCAACCTGCAGATTTTGAATTCTGGTAGGTATTCTTTAAAGGCAAAAGGAATATTTCTGAGACCATTTCGTCTATTTGTTGAGATTGCCTTTAAATTATCTAAATTATCGGTTTTCATGCAACATAGGTTTTGGATAGAAAAAAGTTATATGGTTAAAATGTTTATTGATGTCCAGGGTATAAAAGAAGTCAATTTATCTAATGGAACAATATGCTCTTGCAGTGGGTATAAAACAAGTCAATTTATCTAATGGAACAATATTCCCTTGCAGTGGGTATAAAACAAGTCAATTTATCTAATGGAACAATATTCCCTTGCAGAGGATATAAAACACGTCAATTTATCTAATGGAACAATCTTCCCTTGCAGTGGGTATAAAACAAGTCAGTTTATCTAATGGAACAATATTCCCTTGCAGAGGTTCGATAAATGCAACGGAAAAAAATGTTGGGTATGTGGACAGGATTGTTACAATTTTGAATTATTAGAAGTTAATATTTCAAAATAGATAAACTAAAAGTGCGGTATATACCAGTGTGTTTATTTTCTTCCAGGCTTCGTTAGAGATTAAATGTTCATGAAAGGTCACATATACATCTAGTCTGTTAGCGCATGAATGCCAAGCGCCTTGCCGGCCTCGTCCTACTGCAGTGTATGACTATCAAATGTCTACTCGCCTAATCTTACCATAGTGTAAAACCATCAAATGTCTACCCGTCTGATCTTACTGAAGTGTATGACTATCATGTGTCTACCGATCTAATCTTACTGTAGTGTATGACTATCGAATGTCTACCCGTCTAATCTTACTGTAGTGTATGGTTATCAAATGTCAACCAGTCTAATCTTACTGTAGTGCATGGCTATCAAATGTCTACCCGTCTAATCTTACCATAGTGTATGATTATCAAATGCCTACCCGTCTAATCTTACTGTAGTGTATAACTATCATATGTCTACCCATCTAATCTCACTATAGTGTATGGTTATCAATGTCTACCAGTCTAACCTTACTGTAGAGCATGACCATCAAATGTCAACCCGTCTAATCTTACTGTAGTGTATGACTATCATATGTCTACCGATCTAATCCTACTGTAGTGTGTGAATATCGAATGTCTACCTGTCTAATCTTACTGTACTGTATGACCATCAAATGTCTACAAGTAGAATCTTACTGTAGTGTATGACTATCAAATATATTACAGTAGTGTATGACTATCAAGTCTTATGTTAAATGGCTTGTCCTCCTGATTGTGTTCTACCACATGATCGTATTACGGATTATTTGCATGATTTAGTCAGGCATATGAATATGAAACGTCTTGAGTACATGGTGTTATTCTCAAGTATGAATGTCAAACGTCTTGAGTACATGGTGTTATTCTCAAGTATGAATGTCAAACGTCTTGAGTACATGGTGTTATTCTCAAGTATGAATGTCAAACGTCTTGAGTACATGGTGTTATTCTCAAGTATGAATGTCAAACGTCTTGAGTACATGGTGTTATTCTCAAGTATGAATGTCAAACATCTTGAGTACATGGTGTTGTTCTCATGTATGAATGTCAAACGTCTTGAGTACATGGTGTTATTCCCATGTATGAATGTCAAACAGATTGCTCGCATGATCTGCGCTGGCGCATGATTGTCAAACGGCTTGATTACCTGACTGTTCAGACTCAAAAATATGATTTCGCTTGGGCTTTTAACTTAATTGACTTTGTGATTGTAATTCGGCAAAAGAACAAACAACCACATCCACCTCCCCCATCTTACCCCGAACAAACCTAAAACAGAACAGCGATCTGGGACAATATCCAAAACAAAAGTATGTGTCATCAGAGTTAATAACGTCCAGTGTTTACTGAACAAACACTTAAACCATTTGCCTATCAGATCTGCAGTTGTTCTTAGGTTGGGAGTATGTCGTGCATTAAAAAATACTAAATGCAAATAATTTATTTAGTTTTCACATAAGATAAATGATAAAAGCGGCATCAACAATTACCCACAATACGTCTTTAAGCTACTTCTTAATTGTTTTTGAGAGGATTTTACACAAACACGTTTTAGAATATTTCTTGTCTAATCATATCATATCCACTTTTTAGCCTTGTTTTTTAACTCCACTTTGTAGATAAGGGCAAACACACTCTTATATTACACAGCTCTGCACACGTATACGTTTTTACAGTTGCATATGAAGAATTGGAGGTCATGGTTGTTTTTGGTGATATCAGCAAGGCTTCTGATAGGGTCTGGCACCTAAGCCTTCATAAATTACGTAGGGTGGGGATTTCATGAAAACTTTCTGACACATTTTGAGAACTATCTTATACAGGGAAACAAAGAATATTTATTCCTAGTGGACAATAAAAAAGCAATAGTGCAGGAGAAAGACATGTGTCAAAATCTGGGACGTTTAAATTTTGTTATTTTCATTAATGACATTGCTGACAAAATCTAAACTAATATACGATTATTTTCAGATAAAACTGGTTTGCGTATAATTGAAAATCATGTGATGGATCCAAAATGCATGCATTGTCTACAAACTGATTAGTCATCATAATCGATGTCTATCTCCAGGAATCCAAATAAACTGTATCATGGCGCATTATACGTTAATGATAATTTAATAAAAGATGTTGACTTTCATTATCAAAATATGTCTCAATGTTTCTCCCGATAGTAGCTGACGTCGAAAATAATTCCTCTGTTACCAACTTCAGCAGATTTTTAAACAGTAATCTGGTACTAGCTTCACAATATGTTAATACAGGAAATATAAAAGTAAAAGAACACACATTCATGCATACGGATCAGCTGTTACATTAGCAAATAAAAAGCATCTTTTTAAATAGAAATATTGTTGACTCTGCATTACGTTCTTGTTCTTGCACAAAGAAAATGAGGGAATTGTTCATCTTGCACAAAGAAAATGGGTGTACTTTTGTTCATTTGGTGTAAAATGTCATGTTCAAAGCAAGAGATTAAACATTAGATAAGTATGATCTTTTGAACTGCTGTAACAATGAGACTGCTTCATCAATGAGACTGCTATAACAATGAGACTGCTGTAACAAAGAGACTGCTGTAACAAAGAGAATTAGGTAACAAAGAGACTGCTATAATAATGCCACTACTTTTTGTTGTTGTTGTAGGGTTTAACACCATTTTTCAGCACAAGATAGGCTATACATGGCGGCCAGTATAATTGGTGGAGGAAAAACCCTGGAAAACCCCGGGAAGAACCACCGACCCAGGAGAAGCTACTGGCAGGCTTTCTCACGTACCAACGTTAGCCGAGGCTGAGACTCGAACTCACGCAGACAGAGGTGAGATGGCAGTGATCCGTAACGGTGAGCGCTTTAGACCACTCGGCCACTCGGGGCCCCAATGCCACTACTACTGTATCAAAGAGACTGCTATAACCATGAGACTGCTGTAATAAAGAGACTGATATAACAGTGAGACTGCTATAACAATGAGAATACTGCAACAAAGAGCTTGCTATAACAATGAGACTTCTGTAACAAAGAGACTGCTATAACAATGAGACTTCTGTAACAAAGAGACTGCTATAACAACGAGACTGATGTAACAAAGAGAATGTTATACCAGTGAGACTGCTGTAACAGTGAGACTGTTATAAAAATGAGACTGCTGTAACAAAGCGACTGCTATAACCATGAGACTGCTGTAATAAACAAACTGCTATGACAGTGAGACTGATATAACAATGAGACTGCTGTAACAAAAAGAATGTAATGACCATGAGACTGCTGTAATAAAGAGACTGCTAAACAGTAAGACTGCTATAACAGTGAGAATACTATAACACTGATACTGATATAACAATGAGACTGATGTAACAAAGAGACTGTTATAACCATGAGACTGCTGTAATAAAGAGACTGCTATAACAGTGAGACTGCTACAACAATGAGAATACTGTAACAAAGAGCTTGCTATAACAATGAGACTACTGTAACAAAGAGACTGGTATAACAACGATACTGATGTAACAAAGAGAGCGTTGTACAATGAGCTGCTGTAACAGTGAGACTGTTATAACAACGATACTGATGTAACAAAGAGAGCGTTATAACAGTGAGCTGCTGTAACAGTCAGAATGGTGTAACAGTGAGACTGCTGTAACAAAGAGACGGATATAACAGCGAGACTATTGTAACAGCGAGACTTTTGTAACAGTGAGACTGCTATAACAGTGAGACTGATATAACAGTGAGACTGGTGTAGCAAAGAGACGGCTATAACAATGAGACTGCTGTAACAAAGAGACTGATATAACAATGAGACTGCTGTAGCAAAGAGAGTGTTATAACAGTGCAACTCTATATGTTTATTCTTTGGCTTTTAGTATAGACTTGATATTTTATCACAATGTACAGAATGACGAGATTTAATGTTTATTTATTATTATAACAAGAGGCTACAACTTATAATATATGACTGGCACTTCCACTCCATTATCGTCTTCGGATTTATTATTGATTCTATTATAATATCAATATATATTTTGCCAGATAATTGATAAACATAGAAACAAACCATACTCTTGTAAACATTCATCGTCAATATCATTTTGCTGGAACATATACTAATTTTGGTGATGTCCTTAAAATCATTTCTTAACTTGTTTATGTGTATATGCATCAGTACCAGTTATGTATATGCATCTGTACAACTTATGTATATACATCTGTACAAATTCAAATGTATTTAACAAAAATATTTTAGACGATAATGTTTGTGTTCCTTAAAAATATAAAAATTAAATCTTGCTAAATATGTTCATTGGCCGTTTGATTTATAAAGACTGGAACATGCTACGGTTTTTTAAGTAATGTATTTGCTTTACTTAAGAAAAGGATTTATTTTAGTACAATTGTACCGGCCTCCAATTCCTCTTTTCATGAGTTGAAGTTATTGAAATAAATATGCCTAAGCAGTTTATAAATTTATCGATTAATAAAGCTTAGAAAATAGACAAATAGACCTGACAGATAAATACATTTTTAAAACATACGTCATAAGGAAATGTATTGTTTTGAAACAGACACATGTTGAATCTCAATCGTTAATTTATTAAATTATATATAATTTTAGGAGAATGAGGAAGAACACAAGGAAGTTAATCTGCATGAATGAACCGGTCAAATCCGAAGACATCATGACGGAAAACCCCGAGTATGGTCAACCATTCCAATTTAATACCAATTATGCCGATATTAAGGCTGAGAGCACAGAAGCCGTGTACACAGTGGTAAATAAGAAAGATAAATCGAATGAGGTTGCTGCTGACATCCTTCATATACAAATTGACGAGAGCAGTGAAGATTATGCCAATTTCAACTGTTAGAATACTCAAGCAGTACAATATGGAGGAAAGGCACGTGGGGAAAGTGATAACAGTACAATGAATAATATCGATCCAAGGCGACCTGTTATAATAAATCAAACAGCTGAAGATTATGGAAAGAGTGTAATTCTTGGACGAACAATGAATTGCTGTTGTTACCATAGAAAATAAACTTATCATTCTAACATTTTAATATAAAAATAGCCGGAGATCAAAACTATTAGGAGCATAGATTTATTATGTAATGCATGCTTCATGAATTCACCGATTTTTCTGTACAGCGTCGAGTTTGTCAATTGACCATTTTACGTTGTCCCCCCTCCCCCCCGCAATATTTCGCTTTTTGTCATTTATTTTACCTCTTCATAGTTATAGTACATACTACCGATCGAGATGGTTTTGTTCAACAATTTTGTATGAAATGAATGCTATTTTGATGCCTATTTTATTAT
Organism: Sinohyriopsis cumingii; assembly: GCA_028554795.2. Taxonomy (NCBI): domain Eukaryota; kingdom Metazoa; phylum Mollusca; class Bivalvia; order Unionida; family Unionidae; genus Sinohyriopsis; species Sinohyriopsis cumingii. The sequence continues at coordinate 54,010,722 of CM068841.1, forward strand.
TTTTGTACAATGAAACTCTTCCAGTTGCAAACACAAATTATCGCTGTTTCTGTATCTGTCAATTTCTTTCTCTGTGTATATGTCTCTGACTTTTTCTCTTTCTCAGAGGAAAGTTTTAAGAAAAATATCGTATACGGAAGAATTCATTAAGGTATTGTTTTCATTACCAGCCGATAATAACTCGCAAATATTTTACCTAGCGGAGAAAGTTTTGACTCCTTATATGATTGCAAAAATTGCAAAGTTGGAACGCAAATAATTCTCCCAAAACTGCACATTCTTAAAAAGTTTACAAACGCAAAATTTACCAGTAGATTTTTTTAGATAAATCATGAAACTGTTGCGACTCTCCGATTTTAAACTAATTATCAGAAAAGAGCGAGTACCAACAAGTTTATAAAATTTAACAAATAATATATGTTCCTTTCATTTAAAGTGAAAATTTAATACCAGCTTACACTATTGTAATTAAGTCACAGATAATAGTTAATGTTCTTTTCCAAGTCCAAATGAATTCCAGTGGTGATCCGAAAAATTCCAGTGTTGAACGTGCAGATGTACAAATAGCCAGAAATGTAGCAATGTGCTAGCAGTCTTAATGTATCACAATGTTATAGTCCAAAAATGTCCTTGAATGAATCGACAATAATCCCAGTGAATAATTTAAATAAATAAATCTTTCTCAAATTTTAAGTGAAACACAACTAAAATTGACACCGCTAAAGACTCGTGTTAAAATAGGAATGAGCAATTTAAAATAGGAATGAGCAATTTAAAATATGAATGAGCAATTTAAAATAGGAATGAGCAATTTAAAATATGAATGAGCAATTTTGAAGCAAAAATCATTAATATAAAAGTTACCCATCCAGAAGCAGGTCGACGTTCTTACTAGAAAAGTCTTGCATCAACACGATTTGGAATTCCCAGCTGAAAATCTCATGTCCTAAGACCATGTACAAGTAAACGATAATAATGATCTGAATATTAAATCTTTAATCATAGAGAAATATTAGGTATGCATTATATTGTTTACAAAATAAATGCCGATAGAGAGGGAAAAATTAACTCGATTACTGACCAAGATCGGCAACACAGTATAAATATACATAACATATTATCATGGCGTAAGGTCAGCAAACAAGACATATTTAGTAAACATAACAAAACATAAAGCTAAATCATCAAAAGAAAGGTTCTAATATTGCAAGTCAGTACTCTGAACCAAAATAAATAAAGTAAAGCGATAACACATATTTTAAAATATCAAGGTATGGGTTTTCTTTTTTGTGTGGGACTGGGTATGAACAATACATGTACACACTTGGGTTTGTAATATTTGACTCCCACAGTCCTAACATCTTCGAAAATATTGAATTGCTCGAAAAAGTTCTAGATATTATAACATTTGTCAGATATTGTTGGATTACAAAGAAATGTGATAACTGCGGTTGTATGTCAAATATTTAAAAACAGCTTGCAAATCACCAATTATCGCTCTAGTGGCCTAAGTTGTTAATGCGTTCGCCTCAGATGCGGTAGGTTGCGGGTTCGAATGCAGACCGAGTCATAGTTGTTGATTTTGATGAACACATTATATGATCCATGACGTTGATCTGGAATCACAAGCTAGTACATGATTTACGCCTTCACGCAGCATGCATGTCTATGATGAACTCCACCCACTGCGTGTTTCCACAAGAGAAGTTATTATGCTAAATATCACAATGCGGCTAATACACCAAACGGAAGATTGATATACACTGGCAAATATGTACTCTATCATTTCTTCCTGTAAATCAAAAACGTGGTTTTGTTCGCTACCTCCCAGTTCCGTATGTGTGCATGGAGTCGTCGGTGGTTTTCCCTATTTTGTTTAATAAATGTTCGATATCTGCCATGCTAACTATTTTATCTCGATAGTCGAAGTGTAGATCTTATTAACTGTATTGAGATTAACTGGTTCTATACACAAATTCCTGAATGAAATCGTATCGAAATTTTTTTCCCAGCATATAACGCACCACCTGTTGTTATTGATTTAGCTCCGGCAACAATAGGTATTTTAGTGGTGCTACGATAGTCGGTGTGGTTCAGACTCCACCACACAGTTACTAGGCCATCCATTCGAGTATATAATGATAGAGCTGATTAAAACTTGTAGTCCTCCTCCATGGGTTTAATTATCAACAACTTCAAGTGGTTGTTCGAACTCATACCAGTAAAAATCCAAAGATTTCGATGTTTTACCACGTATGTGACTGAATGAGTTCCAGGTCTTGTTGTCAAATCTAGTTGATAGACACATCTATAGACCGCTTCTTTAAGGTAACCTTTGGCGTCAACTGGAAAATCGAAGGCCGTTTACTTTCTCTATGCAACCGCCAATCACTTTTCTTTTCATAGCCATCCCGGATGCAGTTCCCACGACCCCTAATGCAGTTACACAACGTGCGCATTCTGAGCCGTGCATACAATTAAAGATTCAGTAAGTGGGCTAAATTTTTTATTTTAGTCCGTACATTCATTCAGTAAGCTTTGGTCCTGAATCACTAATGTTTCCACACTGGTACGGAAAAACCACTCGTGTGGCTTCGACAGCACATTTTGGGCCAGTTGACAATTGTTATAGATGATGTGAATTCTGTATACCCCAGAACAACTTCAAAGAAGTGTCTGATATCGCTTGTTTACGTGTTTGCTACTGTCTACATTCGCGTGAGTGATCTACTGAAAATCACCAACATGAATTTGTTAAATCAAGGCACAAACATACAAGTTGTTTACTAAAACACATGATGTTTTGGACAGCGTGGTCGTATCTAATTGCGGATTGTTAGCTCTTTCATATCAGTGGCTTGCGACGGAAATCCTGCCAAGGATTCGGAATTCCAAAACCAGTGAGCATTTCCAACTTCAACTTCATTTTATATAATTGTGTCCAGGCCATTTCCAGTGACGAAACTTTGTGGGCGGATCAAGCTTGTAAACACGAATCGCTATGTCTCGAAGCGTATAGAAGACATTCACGAGTAGAATTATAGTCATCTAGTTTGTGCCTGTAAATGTTGATTGCATGCATATCGTCTATGATGCCTATATCATTACACAAAATCTCCTCTGGTGTAAATGAAGGTAGAAGCACCCCCTTATTGACAAGTAATCATTAAACAATCATTGACATTAGTTGCAAGATCATTCACTGGGATATTTAGGCATGTAAAGTCCTCGAGTATGACAAACGTGACCTTCAAATTCCACTACAACACTATAAATTTCAAAATGTTTTGCCAGGCTCGGTCATGATGATGCGTAGCGATATTTAGCCACTGCCGCCGCCGTAAGAGCCATGATCTTAGATCAGTTTTTACCTTTGTGCTTGATGTGTCGGTGCACTATCGGTGGAAAATCTTTTTACACACATATAATGATACCACTGGGGTGGGGGTGGTCTTCTCAATATGGTTAGTAGAATATCAAAAAAATATATTAACAGCAATGTCAGGGAGTATTCGCTCAAAGTTATTGATGTCGTAACCTGTCTAACCAAAGTGTTGTAAAGTTGATACTGTTTCTTGATGCATAATTGATAGAAGTTTTGCATCGTCTCTGTTTGATTTTAACACGCTAGGGATAATCATTTGGTAAACTTGAAGATCATAAGAGTGCATAATTAACTTGAGTTATGTGACTTCTTGTTTGATGATCACGAGCAAACGTTTCAGCGGCGATAACAGATGCAACACATAACCAGCTATTTTCATCCTTGACTATAATCGACTGTTAGTCCCAAGAACACATCAAATCTGTCTTTCAAGTGCTACTGGGTATTTTACGTTACGTTCTTGACTGCATTGTTGCAAAACTGGCGGTGGTTCATTCACGAGTCCTGATAACTTAATTATACCAGGTTTTCGCATATCGAACAGAATTCGTATGCCACGCTCTCCCGCAAGTTGTTTTAGCTGAATGACGGTCATCATGCTGATATATGAGGAAAAGTCACTGCCTATTAGCAAATTCAGCTTAAAAATTTTTAAAATGATTTTACTTTACAAGGAACAGCAACTGCAGTATTTTCAATCATGGCTATTGTTTCATTGACTTCTGCACATTTGTCCTCAGCATTGTTAATATCTGGTGTTTCTACAACAGTCGGTTCTATATCTATTGCGTTGGTGATTCTTTGCCTGCGTCCACGATAATAGATTCACATGAACGGCAAAGCTGATTACGGGACCTTACTAGCACGTTAGGCAAGCATCGGTGATTTATTTATTCGTAATATATTCTGCCGCGTAGTTAATTTTTACCAAGATATGCTCCTTTGCAATAATTGCTCCCCAAAGCCACTCAACCTTTAATATGCTAACAACGTTATCAAATAAGCTGATTGTTTTTGAGCCGTTAGAAACACTCCATTTTACTGATAATATGATTCCAGCATTTAATATGCTCAAAGATCGTTTGAAAATGTTATACTCATCATTATGCAAAGTTTATATTATAATATATACCGCGGTGATGTTTGAATATAATATTCTCACGTAATTTGTAATACAACATTGTATTGAATGCAGGCATAATCAATATAAACTACATTCACATCAAAGAAAACACTATCAGAAAGATATTATACTGACAGTATACGCATAATCCATAACCTAAATCTTGTAGCGTTTTTGCCTGACACAAAGGTAATCTCTGCAAAATAAATTAGATGTGTACTGTCACAATCAGTATTAAAGCACTGACCTGACGGTGGTATCTAGCATATTAACTTGTGGATGCCCATAGGCGCACGGAATAAGGGGCTCACAACGGTCGTGTGTCAGGATGTAGATTATGCACTCGTGTCTGATTCTTGGGTAAATTGATGAGGTATAGAAGGCTTGGACCTACAATAGTGTCACTAATTAAAAAGCACAATAAAGATACTACTTCTGTGTCAGTGACACGTGTCAAACTGATATATGGCAAGCGTCATCATCACATTACCATAATATATTTCATAACTCTGAAAACATAAAATATATTACAAGATAAGTAAATAAATCATCATAAAAAATAATGAAAATAATGAATCTCTACACTCAGGGATATAAATACGTTTTAGAAATATGCGAAAGAAGGAAACAAAAAGTTAACTTGAGTGGAGAAGTATCATTAATAATAAAAATACTAACACTGCTTCTATAACCAATATTATATTATATTATATTATATTATATTATATTATATTATATTATATTATATTATATGCTAAGCCGTGAATTACTTGATTTTCTAATTAAAATAATGTTGATATTTCACTGCAGTGAAAAAATAATATTTTTTTCACTACAGGAACGACCGCTCTGGTGGCCTAGTGGTTAGAGCGTCCGCCTCGGATGCGGGAGGTCGTGGGTTCGATCCCCGACCGATTCATACCAGAGACTTACAAAAATTGTACTAACAGCTACCTCTCTTGGCGTTCAGCATTAAGAGGTTAGTGTTAGGACTGGTCGGCCTGGTGTCAGGATAATGTGCCTGGGTGGGACATCATGCTACATGTCTGCCACATGATGCCCCAGTGCTAGACATCACTATAAACTGGCACATTGCAGACATCGTAGCAATATGACTGAAAAATTGTTAAAGCTACGTTAAAAATCAAAATCACATCACACATGACACATCACTACAGGAACTACTTGTTTTTATGTCAGAACATACTTACCTCCCTTTGATTTTCTGTCATTGAACTACTTTTAACTTATGTACATGTCATTGCCATTAATAATAATCCCTTTCTGTTATCCTTGAAACTTGTAGTTTGTTATTCTGGAAATATCAGTTAATTTTTATCACACTGATGTGGGACTAATTTTGTGCGCAGCTACACATAGCACAGCAGAATATGTACGGTAAACAGCTGACATTACCGTAAAAAATCTGCTAATTTACTGTGTCACATTCTTTAGGTAGCCAACTTATGTGAGCATAAAATAAAAAGAATATTTGCTTGAAACGAGTGGATAACGGATACATTTCATCTTGAGGGTGAAAAACTCTAGTATTTGCACTCGTGGCTTCGCGACTCGTGAAAATACTGAGTTTTTCATCCACTCTATGAAATATATCCGTTATTCACTCGTTTCAAGCAAATATCCTCGATATATTATATTATATTATATTATATTATATTAATAATAACATTTACTATTGTTATTATTATTATTATTATTATTATTATTGTTGTTGTTGTTATTATTACTATTATTGCATTTTGTATGTATTGTCTTGAAATTACAAGATGCAGACGTTGTTTGAAAGTATTTGTCTATGAATGGAACCAAAGTTTTCGAATGATTCATTCTCTTTCGATTGTAAACATTTTTCACTGTAACAAAAGAACATGATGTTTATGCAGAATACTCTCCTTATATTTTACTCTGGTCCCGAGACATTTACTAATGAGGACACAGAAGAAAAGACCATAACATTGTTTGGTAATTACGTTTTTCAAATAGAACATATAGAGAATATGAACTGATATTTAGATATAGACGAGATTCTAAATGGTCGCCATCGCTTAACAGGCTTGAGGCCGCTGCTCTGGTTTTATGTTCATTTCTCATGTCATGTGTGTTAGTTGACTGTGTTCATCTACATTGCTGGTTTCCTCATGCACTGGCTGTTCTGTTGGAGTATGTTAGTTCATTTTTGTTATTTTAGGAGGAGAAACGTTAAAAATTTTCACAGTTGTTATGTCCCACTTGTACTACCAGTCTTTTGTTTTGAACATGACGTCATCACGTTATACTCGCCGCCCCCATTAAGGGGGCAGGGTCCAGTTTTTATGTACAAATTTAATGCCGCAATCAGCGACCTAGTATAAAAAATCATAAAAAATCAAATACACAAGTGAGGTCAAAAAGGTCCATATTTTTAGATACCTATATTAAAACAGAGCATAAGAATAATATTCACTTGACCAGAGAAGTCAATGGCAGTTCATAGCAGAAGAGGTTTATGCACCCCAACCCCTATTTTATACCTGCATTTTTTACATCCAAATGCCATTTTTGACAGCATGTAGTACTCACAGTGCACACGCAAGCCCTTTCCCTGGATGAAACTTTTGAAAAACATTGTCTACTAAATAGTTTGATGCAATTCAGAATAGTTGTCATCCAAGCCGTTTTTGAGATACTCGGCTTGCCTTGAACCCACGTGTCTACTGCTATGGGAGGCTAGCTGTTCTTCCTAGCCAACTATTGGTATTTCACTATCAACATACTGCAGAGCAACTATGGAAGGTGTACATGACTGACATCAATTTCAAGAACAACACAAGCCCAAAACACCTAGTTCACAAATATATCCATATCTATAAATAGTAAACAATAATAGCTGAAAAAGTCACACCATAACCTTAAGTTAAGAAATTTGCCAGGGGCCAAATTACGAAACTGGACCCTGCCACCTAACTGCATTTCAAAGCAACTCTTTGGCGCTCGATATTACATTTTGGTGCTAAACTTAACCACCAGGGACTACATTCTTATTTACTTAAATATTGACGGTAGCGAAAAACTATAAAAGAAAATAATATTTTTGTTTTGTGTGTCAGCTGATGAGCTAGAGTGAGCGGATCTAACACCCTCCGGTTACTCCATCAAGTCATTCCAAAGAAAGGGCTGTGGAATCGCAAGTCCTTCCCACGAAACGGACGCGGAATCGAAATTGCTGTCACTGCAAATATTATGATGAGATTTTGATCATATCCTTCATCTCACTTCTTGCTATGCGAGAGAGAGAGAGAGAGAGAGAGAGAGAGAGAGAGAGAGAGAGAGAGAGACTTTAGACTCTCTTAAGGTGCCACGTATAACGGTGTAGATACGTCTACATCTTTTTGGGAATATTGAAAGCTGAGGTAACGGGTTCGCAATAAGGAAAGACAGAGTCTTCTGATTCTCGATGAATGAACTAAACTTTATTTAAATAACTATTATATTCATAATACTACATTCTAGAGATACATCTACACAAACGTTATATTTAAAATCCAAGACGTTAATATAAAATTACAACTTTCCTTAGAGATTACCAACTTCATACATTTGTATAATTTCTGCCTTTTAGAATGTAATGCAGATAATTAAACATCAATTAATTTCATGATAGCCCCAAATTATAAAATTCAATAGTTGCGATTAATGCAACAATCATTCTGAAGAAATGTATTTTACTACATTTAAAATGGAATACTGGTTCGGAATAGAATACTAAAACATTATTCTTTATTACTTAAAGAATATTTTATTTCCACATTAAATTTTACTAAACATGAATTTGTAAGCGAATTCTTCTCTTGCAATACTAAATGCTATACATACAAATGAATATAAATTCTTTCAAACAATTAAACATTCCAATACATTATAATAACAATAATAATAATAATAATAATAATAATAATAATAATAATAATAGTAATAATGAGGACTTTGTATAGCGCCTAACCTGTAGAAGCTCTAAGCGCTTTACAACATTAGACAACAATTTTTTAGATAAAAAAAAACATATAATAATATTATTACAAAAACAAACACCGTGAAATTAGAAAAACGTTAAAAAATAAAGAAACATGCTGATAATGTTTCAGGTAGGAAACATTATTAGGTCTTTAAGTTTGTTCTTGCAGTCGAAATAAGTGAGTTTTGAGAGCCCTCTTGAATGTGATCACTGTGTCTTTGTGTCTAAGTTCAGTGATATGCAAAAGAACGCTGTTCATATGACTTTGTTTTCATAGTGGGAATAATGAGTATACGATTGTCAGAAGAGGAGCGTAAGTATCTTGCTGGTGTGTACACATGGGTGAGGTCGGAAAGGTATGTTGGACTAGAGTCCGACAGTGAAACGTAGCACAGAGAACACATTTTGTGTTTGATTCTGGATCGAATGGATAGCCAGTGTAGGGTACAGAGCAGCGGGGAGGTGTGCTCTGATCGTGGTACTCTAAGTATGATCCGAGCAGCTGTGTTTTGAACTTTTTGAAATTTCTGGAGTAGATATTGAGATGAACCAGACAGAATTGGGTTACAATAGTCCAGTCTTGAAAGTACTAATGAACACACAAGTGTTTTAGTGGCATCAACTGAAATATATTTGCGAATTGAGCTGATGCGTCTCAGCTCAAGATATGCAGCCTTGCATATGTTCATGACATGTTGGTGCAATGCGAGAGTACTGTCCAGAGTAACACCTGGGTTTTGTACTGATTGTGTGAATTTAATATTGGTGTTGGCGATATTTATTGTTTGAGGTAAAGGATGTGAATGAGAAAGTCTTTGTGTTGTGATCAGAATGGCCTCAGTTTTATCATCATTCATCTGCAGCTTGTTAAATGTCATCCATGATTTCACATCAGAAATGCACCTCTCTACACCTTGGATGGTCGCATCAACTTCATCAGTTCTGTGGCTAGATTAGTATATTTGGGTGTCATCAGCGTACAGTTGGTGAGACACTGGATGTTGATCTATGACACCTGAGATCAAGTGAGTGTATAGAATGAAGAGAACATGTCCAAGAACAGACCCCTGTGGAACACCACAACATAGATCAACTGGACTGGAGTGCATTCCATTTGCAGATACAATTTGTGTCCTGTTGACCAAGTAGGACTTGAACCACAGTAAGGCTGTACCATGAATGCCAAATACATACTGGAGACGGTGAAGTAATATATCATGGTCTATTGTGTCAAATGCTGCAGACAAATCAAGTAGGGTGAGGACTGTACTCTTTCCGCTATCCAACGCAGCGAGAATGTCATTAACTACTTTTAGAAGAGCAGTTTCAGTACTATGGCAAGGGCGATATGCAGACTGTACATTGCTAAAAGACTGTTTGAATTCAGATGAGATACAAGCTGGGATAGAACAACCTTTTCTAAGATTTTTGATATGAATGGGAGATTAGAAACTGGGCGGTAGTTCTTTAAATCGTTATGGTCTAGTGTTCGTTTCTTCAGCAGAGGCTTTACAATGGCAGTTTTGAAAAATGATGGGAATTCCCCGGATGAGAGAGAGGTATTGATAACATCAGTTAGTGAAGGCAATACTGGATCTAAGCACTCAAGCAGCAGTAATGTTGGAATTGGATCAAGTTCACATGACTTTGGTGCACTCTTCATCAGGATTGTACGTAAGATATCCATAGAGACAGGTTCAAATGCTTCTAATGGTTTCCGCTCAAATTATGTATCCCAACTGTATGGTGATGATGAGTCAATTGAAATTGTGGTGTCAAGCCTATTATTATTATTATCATAGAAGGAAATATTTCGTGAGTGAAGTGAAAACAATTTTTCCACATCACGAAGGAAATAGTTCCGTATATAGACGCAAACAAAATATATTTTCTTTTCGTTATATATTGTTTGAAAGCAAAACTGTTAATATGCATGGATTTTCTCTATTGTCTGCCAATGCAATTACCAGTTGCATTGCAACATTTATGAAGACATGTTCCTCAAGTTTAGAATAATTTTAGGCACGCGAAGTTTTAAAATTTAGATTGTACATCGCATGCTTCAATTTGTGCCTTTTGTTAACCTAATGACAGTATTCTTGCGAAAATGAATATTTTTTTGTTAACATATTTTATGCGGATTATTACTATTAGGGTGGGGGTATTTATAAATAAAGATCACAGGGCGGTTGTATCTAACACATTACAGACTGTAATATCTTGATTTAAATGACTGCGAGTGTATTTGTAAGGACTTTTATTCTTTATTTTGTTTATTGATACCTTCAAAAGCGAAGTTTTATGAGTCCTTGGCAATCTAGTTGTCTCGTTCAGGAGCAAACGCTGCATCCACTGTTTGATTGCTACTTAAGTTTGGTTTTCAATTAGCAATAATCAAAGCCCGATTTATCCATCGTTTTCAAACACTTTTGTGATGTGAGTTAAAATTGTTGCCTAAACATTTTATTATGATATTTAATGAAGAGTTATTTTTCTTAAATCTGTGTACCGTCCGTCGTAGAGAATTTCAGGTATAGGATCACACATAACAAATCATGTAGTTTGATCACTAACAGTTTTCATGATACATGTACAAAATAGTTAATGCTTAAGTGTGCTCTTTTGCTTTTTGGAGTTGGTTTTTATGCATTTCATGACGCCATCTCATTGATTGTATAAAATGTACGCACTAAATTTGAAATACAGCTTTAAGTAACATAGATAATGGGAAGATGTATATCCTACATGTGCAAGAGTAGATCCAAAAATGATATTACAAATGTGGTGCTAAAAAAAAAGGTCTCACCACTGTGGCGATATCATTTTTCTCCCACTGATATATTTCGATATGAAATACACAGTAACGAAGCACAGCTTCGTTCTACTGAAAATAAAAGAGCCTAACTCCTATCGTTGGCATTTATCACCAATGTTTCATTTAGTTCAGTTCGCTTCATCCATGTAAATACCTGTAAGTAATGACATGTTTCATTTCATTCTACTTAGTGCCATGTTTCGTGTCATATTAATAATAATCAAACCACTATTTGCTAAAGCTGAACAGGGGTCAGTGGAGAAATATATAACCAGACTTTGTAGCATTTTCAGTGTTCGTTTTCAAGTTTTCTGTGTGCCCAAAAAACAACTATATCCATGACTAGGCATATTTTAAGATGTCGGCATACATGATATTATAGCTCCGGTAGGAGAGAGAGAAAGAGAGAGAGAGAGAGAGAGAATCTTAAGCGGATTATTTTTATTTATTTAAAACTGAGCGTTTATCACGAAATTAGATTGTAAAATAAACAGGGCATATGCATATTACAGTAATGCCCAGTAGGAAGAGAATCTTTACATGATCATTAGGAATGTATAGCAAAGGCACCTTTCACCCAAATGTTTCGTTAGTTAGCTACATTTTAAGTACTTAATCAGACTGATTAAAATAAAATTATTTCGTTTTTGTATGTACTTAAAGTAATTAGTCTTTAAAATTTATGAAAAATAATATCAACATTACCGTTTCTAATGTTGAGCACACAGCCATGAAATGTATCCAACATCTAGAAGTTCCTTGAATGACCATGAGGAATTCACAGATGAAAACCCTTTCGTACCTGTACAAATAAATAGATTTATTGAAGTCTATTCAAGTTTAAGTGCTAATTAATTGGTGGAACTAAATTCGACTTTGTTGAGTGTTCATAATATGTCTATAATGAGTTTGCTTTTTGTGAATTTTGACTTCATGACCACATCTTGCTGCTCCATGAATCATGTTATTGATTTGGTTTGTTTAACACCATTGTTCAAGATATGATGCACGTAAATATTAATTCCTTATTCAAAATCGCCTTGGGGGTCCCAAGTGGCCGAGTGGTCTAAAGCGCTCTCCGTTACAGATCACTGTCATCTCACCTCTGTCTGTGTGGGTTCGAGTCTCGGATTCAGCCAATGTCGGTACGTGAGAAAGCTTGCCAGTAGCTTCTCGTGGTTCGGTGGTTCTTTCCGGGGTTTTCCCGGGTTCTTCCTCCATCATTAACACTGGCCGCCATGTATAGCTTACCGTGTTCTGAAAAAGGGCGTTAAACCCTACATCATCAACAACAACAACAACAAAATCGCCTTATAAATCATTTACTCAAAATCGCCTTATATATCATTTAATCAAAATCGCCTTTGAAATCATTTACTCCGCGTGTTTCAGGCATGTCTTGCTGTAATCAATGAATATTGTTTGAATGATACTAAACCTTGCACTTTTTTCCTTTGACTTTCCCTTTGCACTTGTCGTATTTGTTTAAAATATTAGACAAGGAAAATTCTTAAGGCTATGATATAGTTTTGAGGCGATATGCATTTCGTGTTATGTATATTTAATCTGTGTTGTGTCCTTAAGTTTTGTCCATGACTGTAAGTTATACATGACGATAATGGTAACTTGTAAAAAAGAAGGCTTGCGTAGCATTTAAATTCAAGGTCAGTCTTTTTTACAGTTAGAGTAGAATGTTCTATAGAATTGATCCTGTTATAAAACAGGCCAGGTTAAAATGTGTATAAATAGCGATTTGATTATTAAATATCTCATTCCCGTTTTACAACAATCTGTAGTAATCCATTTGTAATCAGAATTTACAGTTGTTTAAAATAAAATTCAGAATGGAATTATTTATTTAAAATATCCTTTGGCATTAATACACTTCTTTGGAAAATTGCGAACTCATTCAAAGATATTATGGATGGCATGGTTGTGTTATATCAATATATTCAAGACTATTTGAATTCATTCGGAACATTCTGTATTCTTGCACATTTGATAATACATTTGGGTTTATTTAGAACTTAATTCACAGCATTGTACGTTTCTCTTAATTTTCACTTCGTATTGTAGAGAAATAAGTTGCTTGTTGATTTTAATTAAATCGCTGGTTTCACTTTCTTTCTATTACATATTTTAATACCTAGAATATTCATCAGAGTAAATGCCAGTTCTCGAGTGAAATGAGAGCATTTATACAACAAAGCCCACCACTTTAGATATTCACCATCAAGTCATGTGATAATAAAGCATTTATGAATAATTTTATCTGCCTCTGTCTCTGTCTCTGTCAATCTCTGTCTCTCTCTCTCTGTCTGTCTGTCTGTCTGTCTCTCTCTCTCTCTCTCAGTTTAGTGTGCTATTTGAGTTTCTGTGGTTTGAGGTTTTTTGTTCTAGATATTTGTTGTTTTTTTTCATACGTCAATATGACAACTCTGTGTCGGTAGTGCTCATAACCGGGAACGGAGACAATAAAACGCTCGAGCTTAAATTTGTGCTTGATATTTATGTCAGACAACGACAAAGGACTTTAGTTTTGTAACGCCATTTGTTACTGGCGGGGATTGAACACTTGATTTGAAACTCAACCCTATGAGTTGCATGCTTTCCAGGCCATTTCCGTTTATTGAACAAATTCACTTGTTTCAGTAGCGACATAATTTGTTTATAGTTCAAAACTTCCCAAGACGAAATGTACATTTTCCTTTCTGAATAAACATTAAATACAATTTTGCATGAATAATGATGCCATTCTTTGTTATTATGTTTGCTCAATACAGTGATATTTTCTTAGTCAATTTATTCAGGAACTAATAGCTGATTACACTTTGTAACACAATTTTTGTTGCTGGGTAGTAAGTTTTATTTAGTAATTGCATATGCCTAAAAAGTAAATAGAAAATGGCTATTATTCCCCACGAACTTTGCTATTGTGACCAGGACAGTGATGTTTTGAAATTTACCTATTTTCAGTGAGAAAACGGGCTATCGTTCACATAAAGTCAGAAAAAGCAACATATGAATCAAAACTAACATGTATTTATACTAAAGTAATAAGAAAATGACCACACAAGATTTATAAGTGAGTAGTTTTTCAAGATTGATGATTATACGGTAAATCACTTTCACTAATCAGCTCCCAAATGTAATCTACCGTCATGTACTCACTATACTGTCCTTGGTAGCGGAGTTCAAAGTCCAGTATATCCTGGTGAAGCGCTCGCCTTGCTCCTCCGAGTACGCTGCCATATTCTCCTTGAATTTATCAAGATGAGCATTAAGGATATGGACTTTGAGGGACATATTGCAACCAATTGTGCCGTAGCTCTTCACTAGAGTCTCAAACAGCTCACCATAGTTTTCGGCCTTGTGATTGTTCAGGAAGCTCCCAACCACTGCGACAAAGCTGTTCCAAACCGCTTTCTCCTTACTAGTGAGCTTCTTGGACAATTCATTGCACTCCAGGATCTTCTTTATCTGTGGTTCGACAAAGACACCGGCTTTGATCTTTGCCTCAGTTAGCTTAGGGATGAATTACTGAAGGTACTTGAAGCTTGCCGACTCGTTATCTAGAGCTCTGAGAACATTATTTCATAAGGTCCAATTTGATGTACAGTGGTGGCATTAGCACCTTACGGGGGTCCACCAGTGGCTCCCAATTGGCGGTGTTCCTCCCCACAGATAACTTGGTCCACTGTGGATAGTCCCGCCTGTGGTAGTGCGCCTTGGTGCCCTTGCTGTCCCAAAGACAAAGATAAACCGCCTTGGAGACCCACCAGGAATGCTACCATTTTGAAGTCTTCTATGACCTCCCAGCCGTACTCGTCATACTTCAAGGAGTGCAGCAAGGTCTCAATGCTGTTGTAATCCTTTTTGAGGTGCAGCGAGTGAGCCGAGGGAAGAGATGTGTACTTGTTCCCATTATGGAGCAACACGGCTTTTTGAGGCTCCTAGATGAGCTGTCAATGAAGAGGCGCCACTCATTCTGGTTACAGGCGATTCTGATTGCTTCGAACAGACTGGTCACATTGTGGCAGAAGCAGAGCCCATCTTGACGAGTGAAGAAGTTGAAAAAGGCTTGGTGACGCTTTCTCTGATATGCGACTTGCACACTTTCATTTAACAAGTTCCAATGCTTGAGCCTAGACGTCAAAAGCTCGGCATTGGACTTGGTGAGACCAAGATCTCTGATCAAGTCGTTGAGGTCTTTTTGGTTGGTGTAGTATGGGTATATCTCCTCAGCTCCACCTCTGAAATGGTCATCTGGATCTACAACGCCGTCCTCGCTCTCTGACTTGCTGATCTCTTCTCCGGAGGAGTGGGTCGGCCAGCTCAGGGCAGTGTGGTACCGGGGCGATAAATGAAGGAAGGTCCGGATACGTGACAGCAGGTGCATTCTTGCCAGTTTAACGTTTGGAACGGTCCACCATGCAGAAGTAGCAGTTGCTCGAGTGGTCCGAGGGTTCCCGCCAAACATTTTTCATATATGACATATTTCTTTCAATAACACTGACAATTGTAAAACATTTTAAAATTAAACACTTTTAGAATTTTAAAAATTGTAACAAATTTTATAGCAAAATTCCGAGCAACAATTGTCCGTCTTACTTTCCAGAGTTTCTTGCTGTGCTCGCAGATGAAATGAGGTGCCCAGAGATTGTCTTGATCTCCGACAGGCATACCGAAATATGCCTTGTAGGCTTCACGCATCTAAGCAGATCCTTTCACGTTGTTTATTTTTGTGTATTTTGTTAAGCCTTGGGCAGAATTAAAAAAAATGAGCATATAATAAAATGGTTACTGCATTTGTATGGGAAAATATGAACTCGTTTTGTCGGATGGATATACTTCACTCCCAAGTTCGTGCAGTATTCCATCCGAAAAACTTGTTCATGTTTTTCCATACAAATGCAGTAACCTATAACTACCTAGGAACAAAAAAATTGTTGCACGGTGTTAGTCCCTTTAACTGCCTCTTGTCTTGTTCTATCTGTCTGCACATCCCAATGACAGTCTGATTCGGACGTTAATTCATTTGATGTTGCATAAATCAAATTTACGTGGACACACACACACACACACACACACATATATATATATATATATATATATATATATATATATATATATATATATATATATATATATATATATATATATATATATATATATATATATATATTCAAGGCTTTCGTACAATTTTCTCGTTTTATACTTATTAAAAATATCGTAAGCGTAATTACTCAGAAAATAGCATGAAGTACACAGTTTTAAATTTTCATAGATATTTTAATGCTCATATGTAATTGACCCGATTCGAGTTTTATTGCAAGTTCCTTCACACGTAATTTACCAGTTGCAAGGTTCTTCGCATTTTTTTTGGGGGGGGGGGGCGGGGGTTGATGCGTTTTGGAACTAGTATGGATTAGACTTTACTTTGGTTGCAACATTTGGTACAATTGTACCTAAATATAAGTTTGGTATGAGTGTTTTCACGCATGACGTGATGAAATTTGTATAACTTTTAGCTGAGTATTGACAGATGCATCCGATTATCAGACCAATGTAAGTAAAAATTTGCGTTGACAGTGGGGGCATTAGTGTTTTACGAACAAAAAATCTAGTTTTATTAGTCTTAATAGCTATTACAAGTACATTAAATAGTTTAATTTTATTTGGTACATTACATCACAACATGACAAGTATATTAAATAGTTTAGTTTTATTTGGTGCATTACATCACAACATGACAAGTAAATTAAATAGTTTAGTTTTATTTGGTGCATTACATCACAACATGACAAGTAAATTAAATAGCTTAGTTTTATTTGGTGCATTACATCACAACATGACACGTAAATTAAATAGTTTAGTTTTATTTGGTGCATTACATCACAACATGACAAGTACATTAAATGGCTTAGTTTTATTTGGTGCATTACATCACAACATGACACGTAAATTAAATAGTTTAGTTTTAACTGGTGCATTACATCACACCATGACAAGTAAATGAAATAGTTTAGTTTTATTTGGTGCATTACATCACAACATGACACGTAAATTAAATAGTTTAGTTTTATTTGGTGCATTACATCACAACATGACAAGTACATTAAATGGTTTAGTTTTATTTGGTGCATTACATCACAACATGACACGTAAATTAAATAGTTTAATTTTATTTGGTGCATTACATTACAACATGACAAGTATATTAAATGGTTTAGTTTTATTTGGTGCATTACATCACAACCTGACACGTAAATTAAATAGTTTAGTTTTAATTGGTGCATTACATCACAACATGACAAGTAAATTAAATAGTTAAATTTTTTTGGTGCATTATATCACGTCATGACACATGGATTATTCATTGAAGAGGCATTTCGAGTAAAGTGCCGTGCCTAAGGAAACACCACATTAGCTGACACATACAGGTCTGATTATAAAATTCGAAAACTCCCCTTTTCGGTAACCACTGTTTAAATGCCATCTCCTTTAAAATGTCTTCTTTTGGTTATAAATAACGAGTACTTATTTCAATGTGGTAAGCATCGACCTATTTTAAGCCTTTTCTTTATTATTAAGCACCGTATAATATGCTCTTAAAAGAACCGTGTAGGCGAGACAAATTATTGAACGAATTAGACTTCGCTCAAAGATATGTACATATGCGTAACGTATTTTTCAAAATCTCGACAATTGCAAAAAAGATTTACCTCCAATGTTTTGCGTGCAGTAGCAGATCTTAAAACCTAGTGTCGTGTCCTTGGCATCACCTCTGTCTTTAATATGTCGCTGATTCAGAGATTCGTTGACGTCACATTTTTACGTCTTTTGCGTTGACAACGACAGCGTCACTAAGAAATTTCTGTGCGTTATCTTGGAGTTCAAGATACGTCAGCTTGTATGCCATTAAACCTCTTAAACGTCTGCCGTTATAACATTTATATACTTTAGCATTCTTCCAGATTGACATTGGGCGGTTGAGGTAAGTAACGATAAGTTGAAAATGACGGTTTTCGACACAATTTCTTGTACATTTAACCACTTATGCAACAACACAAGAAAGAAGCAATATGTACCTGGAATTTTAGAGGGGCTTATCATGCCATAATTCCATTGTATTGGGGCTTATTAGGCCATAATTCCATTGTATGTGGGTTTATTATGCCATAATTCCATTGTATGGGGTCTTATTAGGCCATAATTTCATTGTATGGGGGCTTATTAGGCCATAATTTCCATTGTATGGGGGCTTATGAGGTCATAGTTCCATTTTATGGGGGCTTATTAGGCCATAATTCCATTGTATGGGGGCTTATTAGGCCATAATTCCATTATGTAGGGGTTAATGAGGACATAATTCCATTGTATGGGGGCTTACGAGGTCATAGTTCCATTTTATGGGGGCTTAATAGGCCATAATTCCTAATGGGCCATAATTCCATTGTATGGGGGCTTATGAGGTCATAGTTCCATTTTAATGGGGGCTTATTAGGCCATAATTCCATTGTGTGGGGGCTAAGAGGCCATATTTACATAGTCAAAACATAGACATATATTTAAAAGAGAGTTGGCTTGCTGTACATGGAACACTTCTCACAGTAGCAAATGTATCATTACCGCTCTTTGACGAGGGCTACCGATGCCACCCTGTTATAGATGACATTTTCGTACTTTAAAGTTTTATGATCTCAACATCTATTTGAATAAAATGCCTTAGTATAGGTTACCACAAATGAATATCAATTTAGTTAATATGTTGTGTCTTCTGTGTAAATCTATTGCGATTGTTCTTGTAATGTTACAGTGGGTAACAACTCATGTGATCTATGTATGTATGTATGTATGTAGAAAGAAAATGTTCATTTTTACAGCTTGTTTTAATTGTACAAAATTTAAGGTGACCGCCATCACATACAGAAAGCTCCAAGGTTAGTATCGTTGTGGTATGGGTATAAGTTTTCTCCCTTGATCATGCTTATCTCCACCGACTGTCGCTTATAAACTCTTTCATTCCATAGACTAAAATATTTGAACGTTTTGTTCGTTATTGAAACTTCATTTTAAAAGAGTTAGCGAGTGTTAGGTTGTTTTTATAGTGTTTTCCTCATATATTATTTGATAATATGTTTCTTGCAGAGACAAAATGTAAGTAAATTTATTAGGGGTTTGTAGCATACATGCGGCTCTTGCAAGCAATGCTTAAGTGTACTGGTTCCCACAATAACCATACATACGACCCTTTCAAGCTATCACTAATTATACTGGTTCCCATCATAATCATTCATATGATGCTTACAAGTACTCACTAAGTATATTGGTTCCCGCTATAATCATACATACGACGTTTGCAACCTATCGTTAATTATACTGGTTTCCACTATAAAGGTACATATGACGCTTGCAAGATATCGTTAATTATAATGTTTCCCACTATAACCATAGGGCCCCGAGTAGCCGAGTGGTCTAAAGCACTCTCCGTATGGATCACTCCCATCTCACCTCTGCCTGCGTGGATTCGAGTCTCGGATTCAGCCAATGTCGGTATGTGAGAAAGCTTGCCAGTAGCTTCTCGTGGGTCGGTGGCTCATTCCGAGGTTTTCCCAAGTTCTTCCTCCACCATTAATACTGGCTGCCATGTACAGCATATCGTGTGCTGAAAAATGGCGTCAAACACAACAACAACAACAACTATAACTGTACAACCGACGCTTGCAAGCTATCATTAAGTGCACTGGTTCCCACTATAATCACACTTACGACACTTGCAAGCTATCGTTAACTATAATGATTACCGCTATAATCATACATACGACACTTTGCAAGTTATCGTTAAGTATACTGGTTTCCACTATAATCGTACATACGACGCTTGCAAGCTATCAATAAGTATACTGGTGCCCACTATAATCGTACATACGACGCTCCCAAGCGATCATTAAGTATATTGATCCCCACTATAATCATATATACGACGCTTGCAAGCTATCATGAAGTATACTAGTTGCCACTGTAATGATATATACGACGCTTGCAAGCTATCATAAAGTATGCTTGTTCCCACTTTAATCATACATTCGACGCTTGCAAGTTATCACTAAGTACATTGGTTCCCACAATAATCATGCATACGACGCTTTCAAGCTATCAGTAAGTATACTGTTTTGTGATTTTTCCTGCAACCTGACACAAATTGCGGTATCTTCCCTCCCAAAACCAAATTTTCCAATCAGAAAATTGTAGAAATTTACAATTTGACAACGCAATTTTAAAAGCAATAATTTGCAAGCATTTATCAAAACGAACATTACACATGCAATATATTTGTCTGTCCGTTTGTCTTTCTTTTATATTATCAACCTTTTCTTTATATTTCAAATTTCATTTCATTTGCCCTTATCTTCTTTTACTTCTTATCTGTATGTTTAGGTTTCAATCTCTCTGCTCGTCTCTTTTTCTGTTATATATATATATATATATATATATATATATATATATATATATATATATATATATATATATATATATATATATATATATATATATATCATGGCTATGAGGTCTGACTGTATATATACCTGTCTTTTCAATTTTATGTTTATTTTTCTGCATGTTGGATGATCTGAATAGCTGAAAATATACACAAAAATCTCGCCCTGATGCAGACGGACAAATCTAACCCAAGAAGTCGATCAAGTCTAATATTAGTTAGGACGAAAACATGTACAAGCAATCAAGAGTTCAGCTTGACAATGAGTTTCAGTTTTCGCAATGGGAACACGGATGAGCTGGTTATTAACGATGACGAAAGTTGGCTATCGTCAACTAAGTGTATCACCGCTTGCTTGGGAAAGTTAAACATTATTCATGCAAGCGCATGCAGCGCTACAGTAACACACTGGGCCATCCAACCGAGTTTGCAATGGAAGAGTAGCATAAAAACAGTGGCTGTCGTCCACCGTACCGGTTTAAATAATTAAGAAATGCACCTAGTGGTGCTTTTCCATATGAATCAAAATACAAAAGATGTCGAGGTTTCACCATATATGTAACCCAATGAATGCAAGACCCTGTTGTCAAATCCAGATTAACATGTACGTATCACGATCGATGCAAGTTCATTTTGCATAAAGACAGCACGAAAATTCTTGACTGATTTTTTCCATCGAGATTGAATCAAAATTGCATAACGAAGTGACCATCTGCGTGTTGTATCGGGTAATAAAAGACCGCTTCCCGTTTACATTCGTCTATTTATTCCTGGTAATCGAAGGACATTTCATTACTGAACCTTCCAAATTCACCATCAAAAGCCGTGTTGACAGCCATTCCGGACGCTGCCCCATGATCTCCTAACGCGGCCGCTTTTGCAAGCCGCTGCTGCTAACGACGCTGGAATCGCTTCAAGGAATGGAAATGTACCACCATTCGCTTGTAATTGCATCAATTTTGATTTAAATCAAGTTAATACCACTGCGGTAGTGTTGTGTTTGGTCGCATTCAGTTGAGTTTTGTTGCATTTTTTATTTTCCCCATCTGTTTTGTAATAAGGCCGAACTTTTCTTTTATAGGAAATTATTATTTATAGGCGTATTATGAATTTTCAAAAAAGTTCTATAATGACCCTCATTCGACCACCCATACCCTCCCACAATGATGTCATTTATGAACAATCGCTGACAAATCGATGTGGCCGGCCTCATTAATGACTTCAGGTGTCTTGTTAACAACATGAAATGATTCTACGGGTGTTTTAAATCATCCGTCTAGTCATTAGGGTTACACAGTCCACCACGTGAGAGAGCGCGCGCGCGCGTGTGTGTGTGTGTGTGTGTGTGATTTTGATTTTTAACGTATCTTTTTTGTAAACTCCAATTTTGGTTTTTGAAAAAGCCCACCAATGCAGATATTACGGGACTCGAATGCTGGATCAACAATACGCCCTAGATGATTATCTTGTTCAAGCAAAGGTCGACTCGAATAAGTTTCCGAAGATTCTTCACTGACTTTCCAATTACAAATTTGGTCATGAGTTGACAGAAAACTTTTTGAAACTCATTCATGGCATTGGTGCACAGATCTACATTCCTTGGTATATACGATGTCATCTATGCTTGTTGGCGAAATCCAAACACTTGATGGACTTTACTTACACCCATTCCCAATCGCAAATTTAATTTCAGATTTCATTCGTGTAATACATAATTGTTTGTATTCTTGCGATTTGGATCAAGCTTGATTCACTCAGCAAATTTTACGTAAGAATTCATTGATGATTGTGCCCTGATAAGGTGATAACCATCAACCAGGTACTGACAAACCGTGTGGCTCTAAGGGATATTCTTAATAAGTCTGGTGAAGTTGTTCAGGGTATTCTAGATCTACTTTAAAGAAATCTTCGTGGTCTCTGTTGATGTTACATTCATGAACATGTCATTTTATGTCAATATGTTCTGGGCCAACCCACGAAAATCCACAAGCTGGTAACGTTCGCATGATTTGCTCATCCCTACAAGTTATTGGGTTAAGATTCATGACTTAGGAACAGTGGTGTCATACCCGTCTAAGTTTGGTTTGTTTGCGCTCGCATGTCGAGAAATCGCCGTATATATTCCTCCATGAATTCAGAGTTCAGAAAAGAGATATTGATAATATCGGGAATTCCATCTCGATTTTGGTGTTTGACAACAACATATCCCAAGTCATACCCGGTGAAGAGGTTTTATATGCGAGATCTAGCTTGTATATGTGCATGACAGTGTTAAACAAATACATAAGCCAATAACAACTCATTAATGAGCATGTACAGATAGCGATGTTTTCGGCATCCGAAAGCCAGTCAAACTTTGTTTGCCTCATCGCAATCCTTGGCTGAAATGACTTCATGCGACAGCGACCAATAAAACCTTTCAATAGGTAGCAAGAGATCTTCAGCAGATTTGTCCCAATCTCTCGTGTACTCGTATTGACACATTTTCTTGTTAACAGGCCGGTGTTGTTGGCGCAATATTGACTAGTGATTTTGAAGTTTTCAATGACAAATTTAGAAAATATAAAGAATCGATGAACTGAACTTGTCAAAGTTTAAACGTCAAGTTTCTCATTTTGTTTGGATGGCACTTGACCGGGCTTTTGACTATCATGTGATTGCTGCATTACTAAATGATCATCAGACCAATGCAAACTTTGAAGTACTACATAAATTTTTGTTTTGTTTGGGTAAGTTTACAATTGTAGATTGCATTAGATGTGCTGCTCCATACGCGTCATTGATGTCATAGACATGACTAACTTTGGAACCGGAACTTCCATTTTAATTGGTGTAAGTAAAAGCTTCTTCGCAGATCCAGCAATAAGTGGCTGCGGTATGCTCGCAGATGTTTTAATTAGTCATAATCATGTCTGGGGGTGAATAGAGCTGTTGCCGAATGCATTTCGCTGGATGTAAAGTGTGCACAGAATACGTGTTCGTGCGAGCTTGCTGTGTTAGTAAAGCTGCCGGGCAAGAGCCAATCATATCGCTCAGGTGTTTGACTGTCGGTATGTAACTCGATCCACGAAACGGTTGATATGGGGAAATGTGCACTTCAGCTTTGAACATTGGTCAAAAGTCCATCCTGATGTTGTTATTGCTCCTAATAACATCGTTACCAAGTTATGATTAACGTGTTAGACATTGTATTGTCGCTGATTAGAACGTCCTTCTTGTAACAAATTTTTAAATATGGTATTGAAATATATTTTCATGAAAAATTTCAACATGACATGTGCATAAGTCTTATCTGCAATAGACTATTTGTTTAATATTACTGACTTATGACTTTTTTCTCCCTAGTGAGACGAGTAATTAAGTACGAGGATTGCTTCAGTGTAAGAGTAGAGAAAAAGATTTAGAAGAGATGATGCATTCTGTTGTAAAGACTGACGGTAGGTTTTGAGAAGAAACTATTTAGCTTCATAGTGTTTGATTTGTTTGTGAGTTGTTTTGGTGAGATAGGGAATCGTGAAACTGGCAGCAAAAACGTAAACATAGCAAGTGTGTGGAAAAAAGTGTTTAGATTGTTGAGATTTCGAATAATAATAATTTATTTCAATTTTTGTTAGTTATATTTATTTTGCGTTTCCCTTTTCTTTCCGGGTCCTTGGGGTGGGGGACCAGATAGTAGGCTCATACATTACAAACAATTTATAGGTAGAGATCTGAGCTAGGCAATCAAAATTAGTGTATTAGTGTAAGGGTATCAGTACATGGGTAGGTACTCTAACATCTAATTCTAAGATTTTAAGACTTTATGTTGAGTATAATGAAGATTTGGCACATATTCTACTAAAACGAGACAGATAATAGCACATTACATTATATATGTACATATATATATATATACTTTACGGAGATTTGAACCCGGGTCCGGCGGAATAAGGCACTCATCGCCTTGCCTGTAATCACTGATCCCCATACCATATCTATCATGCACACATCATCAAACAATGATGTTACAAATTCAGTGGTATAGGTATCCATGCATAGCATACCCAGCCACATGTCGACCAAGTAAGTAGTTCTCATCCTTGCACAGTCATTTCATATTCCTAACACAGAAATAAACGTATATATAAATAATTATAAAAGATTCCAAATCTATACACTAAACAGAACGGAAAGTGCTCTCCAGGGATTCTACAGGAGAATGTCTGATAAATACGTTCCATTTATGATATAGTTACGAATAAGAAACGTTATATATGTTAGAGAATTTCAACTCGTACTTTACAGAGTTTCGAACCTGGGTCAGCGGGTATATTCATTTTATGAATTGAGATCAAATTTGTTTTCGCCAACATTAACTAATTAATTAACAAACCCAAGGCGTAACGAGCTAAACGTACCCTTACGATATATAGATGACGTCAGCGAAGGTACCGAGGTCAGCATTACAAAAGAGGATTTGACTCAGAAGGACAGCATGGAGCAGATTTTGGACTCCGTATGGATACCAGGTTTGTGAAATATTAACCTACAGTCCATGGCCCCAACCACATACATTGTTGATAGTTATAATTCTCAAGAGGCAAAGAAAGGCACTCAATGTCACACAAGCTATACGTACGTATACGGAACACACTTGTTCATTTCCAGCTCAAGTTAAACAGTTTGAACTTGAGGTAATCATACAAATTAAAGCTTCCCGACCTGGGCGTTTTGACTTAATACATCATCACTCTGTTATTATACATCCTCATAATGGGATATAGATTCTGAAAACAAAGTTGACGATGTTTCGCGCATCTATGAAATACATGCACGTTAAATTTGTAACTCAATCTTATCAATTTCTAAATGTGTACGATGAAAAATATCATTCAGGTCTTGTTCTAACATTAGTCGGAAAAGGCTGAAGATTTCTGAGTGATAAACTAAGGTCGCTCAAGGTCAGCACAATCTGGACTTAATGTTAAACAACTGACTTAATTCTCAGAAAGAGTTGCAATAAACAAATTCCTAAGGACGCAACAAACAGATTCTTATGGACGCAATAAACAAATTCTTAAGGACGTAATACACAATATCCAGATCAGATAAAATATAATGTTATTTTGTTTAAATCTTCACATTATAGTATGCACATCATGTTATGGCGGTTGATGTATGGGGTAATGACAGCATGATTTAGCTGTTGTACATTTAAGTTGGTTTGTTTTTTACTTTTGCAGCTGAAAATGATTCAGCTGGTAAATGGGGTCCAAAAATATCTTTTTACTATATTTTATTATTTCAATACATAATCAGCTTGCTATGGCCATAATGAATTATTCTTATATTGGTTGACTGATGCCACGCAGGCAATGATTGGTTGGTTTCTTGTCTATAAATACGATATGGTTTAATGTACTCGATGAAGAAGATGAAATGTTTGGGGTGTCATAAGCTGATTTTCTGGCTGAATAACACCAGAAACATATACAACAGTTGAACCAGAAATTTGTAAAAGCACAAATCACGTGTGTATTAAGTGCATGTCTCGTTCATTAAATAAATGACTTTATTATATTATCAATTAAATTTGACATACAATTAACTATAGCATGTATTTACACACTAATAATATAAGACACAACTTTGAACGTCAACTTTTTTCAGATGATCCAGAAGATGAGCAAATATGTTCGGACGTCATGCATAATCCAGGTAAAGCATGACAGGTAATTCTTCTCTTAATGATATAAGGACGTTTTGAAATAATTTTATCGCAATTTTGTTGTTTTTTGTAAACTATGTCCAGTTGTAAAATGTTAATGGACTTCCACATGAATCATACATATATACATCGGCAAAATATGTGTTTACTGTATAAATTGCACATTCACTTAAGGAAAGGTATGAGACAACTTATTATAAATCAAGTTTTAATTTATTCACAGATGCCATAGTTAATGAAGAGGAAGTGGAGAAAGAAAAGCTCAAGTCTGGCATTTTAGAGTTTAAAAATGATTTTTACACTCTGTATTGGCCCGACGGTAAGCCCCATTATCATAAACATGTCAAGTTTGTTTTCGATTACTTAGCTCTATCCCCCCCCCAAAAAAAAGGCAAATTTGAAAAAATGCAATTACTTAAGCACCTCCCAAAAGTTTTATTTTGATAAACTAAACGTTATGATTTAAAGCATTTTGTTAGGAAAACAAAATTAGTATTGCAAACTATAGCTTGCGAAAGTGAACTAGAATAAGCGATCACATCTATATTATTTTCGTTGCCTTCGTAACAAAGACGAAGTCACGCATAGGCTTGTGTTACTATATTTTATAGATTTTATAGCGTAGTTTGGCTGGAGGCATTTTCAGTGATGTTGTAGAAGAAAACATATCCTTCGAAACTTATTACAGAACTATTAATGCTATATTATGCAGGAAGGAGGTTAGAAAAGTAATCTCAACTTAAATGCTTCTTATTTTATTTCAAGTATTTCTTAGCTTAAAGGAACACCCACCACTATCGATACTACTCATACACATATTTCCATTTTCCTTTCAGAAGATGACCATTTAGACTGGCAGTGAAAGGCAAGAAGAAAAAATATTGATCGTGTATTTATGTTTTTATTGGTTATACACATTTTGTAGCTTGTTTGGTTGGTAATATTTTCCGCAATAAAAGAATCATCTGAGCTCTAGCTATCATCTTGTGTGTTGTTGCTAGATTTTGTATTCGTGTTCAACCTTTGTCGAGGTATCACAAAAATTCTCGAACTGCTATGAGTTTAAACTATGCCATACAGTTCTAGAACTACTGTTATTAGTAAAATCTATGGACATAAATTGCAGATTGCATATATTAAATTTTGTGTGTATGTTTTGCCATTTCTCATACGTTCTGAGATATTCGTGTATTTATATATGGATCAAGAACACAGACGTAGAGAAAATGAGAAGAGAAATAAATACTATAATTTTAAACATTTAGTACAGAAGATGAACTTTTAGCAAGAACCAAAACGTTATAACAAAATGGTAATTTGAATGGTTACGTTTTAAAAGAATAGGTGAAAGATGACTTATCTTTTGATGGATTAATATACATAAAAACGACAACATTAATTAAAGATGATGGCGACTAAGATGATGAAGATGAAAACTACAAAGATTTATGTAAGCTATCACTGCTCGGAAACGTAGTGTCTTTGCGAAAAAAAACCAACTAGTGGACTATATATCAACTGACTTCCTTGCTAGTTAAATCTTCCCTACAGACCTAATGGCCTGGGTCTGTCATATATATCACTATATATCTGTTTATGTTTACGCCATCATTATGCCTTGATGAGACTCATCATGCACAAAAGCGTAAACAGCAGGATCACATTGTGGATATACAATACATTCATTCGAGGAGAAGAAAAGAAAAACACAACTTAAAACAGTTGTTATTCTATGCTTTGAGATCATGTTTGGATGACGAAGAAATGTATATCTAGATATACCGAGATAGAGAGAGAGAGAGAGGTCCAGAAATAATAACAGATAAAAGACTCAAATATATGCATCTGTGAAAATAAAATTTGCGATATGAGCAAACTATTCCAATTTACGAATTTCACGATTTCCTTTCTTACAAAAAAAATGCTGACTTAATTTGCCATAACCAGTCGTTTACATATTAGAATAGAACTGACTCCATTACTTCACTGACTCTTACCTATTCCTGTAGAAATATGAAATTGAGGCTTTTACTTACAGTTTCATTGAAATTTCATTTAAATGTTGTGAAATAATTCTCTCTCTCTCTCTCTCTCTCTCTCCCTCTCTCTCTCTCTCTCTCTCTCGCTCTCTGTCTGCCATAGCTGTTTTCCATGAAATTGGGGGAATTAGTATATCCTGATTTTCTTCCTATCGGTAAATACTATTTTGAAAACGATTCTTGACTGAATTATAAGGAGTGTATCCTGCTCAACGAGGAGTCGCTTGACATCTTAAAATGTACAATTTTTTAAACAAGCGTTCATGAAAGATATATAAAATATGTTTATTCAAATATGAATAAGTCATGGGGCTTCGATACACCCCTGGGGAAGGCATTCATTTCTCATACATTTTACGTTAAGGAGAAGGCATAAAGTGACGTCTAAAACTTTTCAGACCTCACACAACTCCTGAAAATAAATCTGCTGGCGCCCCCGGACATGACTCCGTTGCCCAAACAGTTATAACATGTATCTTAATTCCAATAATGTTTAATATGGGCAATGTTATAATCATTACATGTCGGTGAGGTTCACTGGATTATAGCCACAGAATCATAAATTTTCACTTATATAAAAAGTGCAACAGCAATAGCCACCACGGATACTTCTTGGAAGTTCATTTGGAATACCCTCAGGAAATTCACCCGAATGATTATCCGTTAGCGGAAGAAACGTTGTCACCTGGTCAGTGATTTTCACATTATCGATGAACAATCGTGAATGAATCAGTGTGTAAATTTACTACATACACCATGGTTGTTCCAACTCTCAAAAACAACCGTGTAGACACGAAAGAAATCTGTAGTTCTATATTGCAATAATGAATGCATGTAAGTAAAGTATATGGAGTTAGTGTATTTCGTCAGCAAACATGGATGGTCAAATATATTCAAATTAATACTGATTGCGCAAGCGCAGCGGCCACAACCGATTTTGTTATATATATAAAAAACAATTATTCAAGTTCATGAACAATTCCGTATTTGGCAAACTAATGGTGGTTATACAAAATTTCACGGATGATGTGTACTTAACCGTCTTTGGTGATTCTATTTAGGATGAGATTTATCATTGTACACGTAATATATTCTGATTGGGGTGATGCGGTTACTGAATTTAGTGACGAACAGATTGATATATGTTTTGCGAGTAGCATAATGTGCTGTTGGGAAACACATCCATAGTATTGTCACCAGGTAAAGTCAAATAAAATTGACTATTCTTTGTTCGATTGCTTTCGCCTCATAGAGTCACTCTGTAACGAAAGAGCATGGTTTCCTAGTGTTTATATGGGAGTGACCTGACGGGGATGTGACTGGCGTTAGTGTGGCTACCATTGTTGCTTTTATTATTTTCATTATTTTTCAGCTAGGGATTGGAAAGAAGATAACCAATACATCTTTCGAGTAAAATAGTCCACAGTTGTTTTATCCCCTTCTTGCGAACTCCAGTTTCTAATTGGTATTCTAATTACACGATACTCTGACAGAGAATATTCTCGACACCACAGGTACTGTTCTTGTCGTTGTTGTTTTTGTAGTTCTTAGATGGCTGGTGTTAAGGAGTACATTGTTTCAAGACAATTTTAATACTCTCAATAACTCTGAACATGTTTTTTGGGTGTCAAAGAAACTACCTAAGCCGATTTTGAAAACACATAAATAGCATAGAGCAAATATGCGTAACTTCGATAGTACGAAGCCAATGAAATATATATGGTTTTAATGTTTATGCGCTAATATATATTCCTCTTACTTTCTTTTTGTTGTTGATTTCTTGGGCATTGACCGCCATGAGTGTGTTAGCATGCACGTCATTTGTTCTTTCAAACACTGTCTTACATTTTAATCATATTTGCTTACATTTTCATTTCAATTTGATTTTAGAAGTACGATGCAATTTGTGCATTCCTTATTAGCCCGTCACATGGGCGTGATTGTAATAAAACTATCTCCGTATCATTCCTTTTCAATATGTTATCAAATAATTGATGCTCTTAGCTGCATGTGGTAATATGGGATTGCGATGTTTGACGTTTCCAATGAACATCAGGTATTGGCTAAAGGTTCACAACAGAAGTATCGGTGTTTCTTCGCTTAGTTCTTTTTACTTCTTTGTTCACTAATGTCGTCCCTTCCTTCTTTTTGTGTTCTGTTTTTGTCGACATTATCGTTATGACCCAGACTTTCATAACTACTTACCTTGGATCAGACGAAGCGACAGAGGGGTTTTGACACTCTGGGAAAGGTGTTTGAAAAGGTGTTTGAGCCGATTGGTTTGAAACTCTTCAAACTGTTCTTTTTTGTGTTCTCTTCCACGCCGTGATCTTGTTTGTCGTCGTCTGTTGAGTTCCTTATGTTCCCGTCTCTTTGGGTTTTCTGACAGTCTTCAAATATCTTTGAGTATGTTTTGTAGTCTCATCTTGTTCTTTATTCTGACACAACTTGAGTCGTTGCAATAATTATCTGTACCGCTGCAATGTTTATTTTTATGACAAATCTGTTCAATCAATCAACGATTGTGATTCCTGTTGTACGAATGTCTTCTTTGTGAGATTATGACTAGGGGTAAACGTGGTATTCGCTGTTATCACAAACGGTATAGTTCCAGCCACTGTTTGGAGATGATCCAAAGTTAAATTGTATCTGTTGATAAAGATCAGGTGTGCAGGAAATAATGTGATAAGTCTTAATATTTGAAGGACTAGTATGTGTAGATTCTGAATTTTGTAGGAAGTGAAAAATGACCATAACTGAAAGAAATGTTTACCTTTGCACAGGATTAGGTGTTGTACAGACATAGTCGGATATAGCTGTGACAAGGTGAAACAGAAACAAATTCACAAAATGTAGCTTTTCTATGTAATACATGAAGGAATAATATTCTCACGTATTTTAGAATAGCAGGGAAATTGAATATAAATTTACTGTTTCCCTTTTTTCGAGCAAAATGTTGAAATTGTGAAATACGAGTCAGATATGCATTTTATGTTCGATAGAAATACATTTCGAATTCATTTTCAACTATCCTAATATTATAGCTTCAATATATTTTACTTTTTGCTATACCTATCTATAACGACTCAATAAAATATAAACTGAATTTTGAAACAATACGGTTATATTGGTCAAAAGATGTTTCAATGTTGGAAATTACTTTTTAAAATTGTGTAGATAAAATGCAAACTTTGCAATATACATGTACATACTATGTCTACTTGTAGTAATAACAGATTCTCTTTTGTTCTGTTATCATTTCTCTTAAAGATAAACTTCGTCTTATTGAATATCTTTAATTTATTTATGCCACTTTATTTCTTTAAATTGAATAATTTATTTTGTAGCCACTTATACTTAGAACGAAAAACAATTCTACTACTAGGAGTTCAAAATGAAAAACAGAACTAAGACACAATTTTTTTTGAAGGCGCCAACTATTATGGATATTATGTTTGCAGTCTAAAGTTCGGCGTTAATCAGGTCTGTGAACCGACTTGCAGCGCTATTCATAACTCGTTTGTGTTACAAGGCAGTTGTATTGCTCACTTCAACGACAGTTAATAAGGCCTCGCTAAAACAAAACAATGACTCGGACTGTATATAATACCTGATCATTTAAAACTTTGTACAACGCACTGTCATCAGCTTTGGAAAAGTCCTTTAATTTGATGATAGCAAAACCCAGTTGAGACGAAGTTCTTGACTTGTTTATAGTCTAATTCAACTGATAGTGAAGGTTTGAAAATCATGACAGTTAAGTGTGAAAGTTAAACACTCCACTACAAACTGAACACTCTCACCGGTCTTAGACAATCTTGCCAGTAAGTCGTGTTTTATGTCTTACTGTGCTTCCCGTCAACATATTTGTCATTCTCCTTTAGCTTGTCTGCTCTTTGAACAAGGTTTCTTGTTATTTAATGTGTAAATTGTGACACTCTGCAAACATAACATTCTCACCGTTCTAAGATAAACTTGCCAGTAATTTGTATTTTATGATTTTTAGTGCTACAATTGGCCTCAATTGTCTTCCTCCTTTAGCTTGTCTGGTCTGTGAATATTGTTTCTGGGCAGACTTAAGAATTCTCAAAAATGACATATAAATGTTTCTTTCGATTAAACTTCCTTTCCTAATTTATATCAGATTGGCTCTCGTGAAAGTTTGTACTTAAATTCATATTCAATAAGGAAACGTTGTCACATTTATTACATATGGGATTGGTGGTGATATGACTCATTTGTCTTAATGTGTCCTGATGGAGTATTCAAAAACAAACAGTAACTACTTGTATTAGAGCCCATTTTTTCAACTGTATGGCACCCAGACTATACTTGCCCGAAATGCATAGTATAACAAGGAAGGAAAAGGAATGCATAACATAGAGATTATTTATCTTTGAATTCGACGTGTTCACTTGCCTTTTAAAGCTTTAGAGAATAACAGTTAAAATACAAATTAATTTGCTGGTATGAATTCAACTATTACTCTGTCTTGTTGACTTTAGCGTCAAGATTATCTCACATTTTGAAAAGGATGTAGAGGTCGCAACATTGGGATTGCTTGACTACTTAATAGAGGTTATATCCTTAAAAGGTATTCCATTTTGCTATATGTGGTGGCAATTACTTGTTCAGTCAAAATTCTACTTTTATAATCTTGAGCCGGGGAGGGGTGGGACGTACGGTGCTGGGGTTTGGAATAAAAATAAAAAATGGGTTATTTTAAGGTTTGAGACAGGATGAATGCTATCTAATATAAAATATTTCATGGGCCGGCGGAAGGGTGTTGATTTTTGGATAGATCAAAACAGGTTATTTGTTGGTATTGCGTACTAGTTAGGACGAATATTGTGAATGCACTGCTTGTATGTGTCTTTATAAATCTGACGGATACATTAATAGGTACATAAAATTCAATTTATAGAGGTACACTATCGGGGAAACTGGGTGGTACATCCTTTGCCAAAATGCTATGAAATCGATCACCCCTCTAAATTTATCTGTGACAAAATAGAATATACATGACAAGTTTTGTTTAATGTCTTTAGAATGAGTATCAATGCATACACTAATTCAAGTTTAAACAAGACGCATGTCTTGCATTATGATCAGGATCTGTCTGTTATTCTTGACGATATATAGCCACCATGAGGTTAGCTATTCTTTTCAAATGCGTGACTTCGTCAAATCTGGTTTTCATCTATTGTGCAATTCTTATATTTAACCATGTATCTGTTGCCAAACAATACCACGCGTATTTCATTCAGATGTGATTTTAAAGAGACCACGCGAAGAAGGTGTTAAAAGACTACTACCCACATTGCGAGTGGGCAAGACCTCTTGTAGCTTAAACTGCCATGTCATAGACACGGGTTGTCTTAGTGAAAAAGTAAATAAAACTCAAAACTCTTCGCTTTGTCCAGACGTCTCCTCAGAACTGATCGTAATCATATTAGGTTTACACAAACTGTGGACGATACTTTCACCGCATTTCCACGCGGGATTGGGATGCAGAGTCGACGCGATGAATGTCGTACGAGGCGAATAATAGAGGCAACCATGCTGTCCTCTGGATTGCATTCAATTTGATAAGGTATGTTCCTTTCTAAGAGAGTTACGTTTATATCAGAAAGTTTACTAAGTACTTTAAAGAATGTACCCCTTTTTGTCTTTATCTTTGTTTCGACTTCTTTTTATGTGGCGCATGGTGAAATGCTAAATCTACTTGGCAGTTGGCACAAATTAGCTAGGATTCTGCACATGCATCGTTAAAATACGTGCATACATATATTCATACTTTTCTACCTATCTATCCACCCACCCACCTACCCACTCAAATACATACATACTTATATACATACATACACACACACACGCACATACATACATACATACATACATACATACATACATACATACATACATACATACATACATGCATGCATGCATGCATGCATACATACATACATACATACATACATACATACATACATTTCCACCAAATACATGGATTCGCAGTATTATATTTGACTTGACTTTTGACATATCTATATTTTTTCAATTAATGAGTATTGTCTTAATAGGGAAACTAAGCGGAGAAGAAAAGACGAATAAAACAGAAATATCAATAAACCGATCGATAAACGGAAAAAAATTTCGGGTTACTGAGTTCAAGTAAATACATAGAAGGACATTCCTGCAAACACAGGAAATTAATGTCATAAGGTATTACTTATTCATTTTTCACTGTTACTCTTTTACATATCGTTTCAGTTCATTTCAGCTGTCTCGAAAAGTTTGTCAAGCAATAGTGTGCAACAAAAATATATGCAAGGTCAATTGAACTGATTGAAACTTACATTTTGTGGGTGCTCTATGCCTCAGTCACTACTGTGATTTGCGATCTTGTTTATAGCAACAGAGCTTTACCTGAAAGTGGAGAAGTACATGCTTCTAGCGTCGAGAAATCACACCAGATAATTCATGAAGTTTACATTGGAATGGATTTATATACATGTTTTAAGTATCAGTGTGCTGTATATGCTTATGAAAGCATTTAACATTTAACATATAACATTTAAGGTTACATGTTTTGACAATTACGGGAATTTTTATCAGGACAAGGTAGTTTGTAAGTATCAGTCCAACTGCACACGTAAACATTCATAATTACCTGCGCTCACACTTGCGGGAATTCCTATCGAGTCAAGGTATGAAGTATTACTTGAATGACGTTAGTAGTGAATGGGGATGGTATAGGGTCTATGGGATTTATCATTAAAAATACCCTTGGGAACATATAGGGTCTATGTAAATTTAACATGGAGAAAAATCGTGGGAACATATAGGGTCTATGGGAATTAACATGGCCAAAAACCCTGGGACAATATAGGGTCTATGTAAATTTAACATGGCCAAAAAACCCCTGGGACTGTATAGGGTCTATGTAAAATTGAAATAGGGAGGGTCTCTATTTTTTTAAAAAAAAAAAAAAAATAAAAAATAAAATAAAAAAAGGGGTAGGCAATGGAAAGGCTATCTCTTTTCGAGAAATATGGGGGCCCTGAAAAGGGCCTTTGGGTTTTTCCTCTTCTTCTTTTAACTTCTTAACTTCTTCCACCATCCTCTTATTTTGTCCATCATTCCTTTCTTCTTTTTCTTTTCTGTTTCCGGCAGCCAGTCCGGGTGGCCCATGGCCCGGAACTTCTCTTGGATTTTCATCCAGTTTGTGTTCAGTTTTTCAAATTCATCCCTTTTTTTCTATTTTCTTCTTCTTTTCTTTCTTTATACCATCTCTCTTTAATCTTCTTGACTTCTACCTCCATCACTTTTCTCATCAACTCCTCTCCTTTCCTCAGTCTTTCCTGGCCTCTCTCCACATAAGAGCACTCTGTCCCATGTGACATTTTTTCAAGAAAGCACCTGACTTTGCTTGCATTGTCAAGTGCTTCCTTTAGGCTTCCCACTCTGACATAGGTGGGATTTATTATACCTCTCAATCTTTTTTCTTCCTCTTCAATCATTCCTGCTATCAGTTCTTTGGCTATGTTTAGACATTTAGCGTAGTCCAGGTACTCTGCTATCTTCCATTCTTTTTCCAGTCTCTCCACTACATAGATACCATCTATTATCCAGTTGTATATATGTACCAAATTGTTGAACAAGTCACTTGCAACCACCATCTTCGTTTTTATTATTCCGTAGAATGGTTCGAACGACGAACGTGGTGGGTTATTATAGTGAAAGCGCGGACGTGATGGAAAACATCCCCTAAAAACATAAAATTAATCTTACCTAGATCATGACCCATCAACGCGCGTACGTGAAAGAAAACATCCCCACTTTTCTCATTTCATATAATCAAACCCAAACTATATTCTCCACATGCGCTAAGAAACAATAAAAAAACCTATAATCTACTATTTACACAAACATACCAGAGCTCTTACAAACACAAACACACAAACACATACACTTCCACTATTAATAAAGAGTTAGTGTTTATATTCACACTACTCTACCTACACACAATGGCAATTCGATCGTTATTTCTTTTCTGGAGTATTGGGTAGCCCTGAAAAGGGCTGTTGGTTTTTTTTTTAAACTCCAGATGCACCTATCTAATGGTTGCACCTTCCTGACCTTGCGCCACACACGCATCTTCTTCCCCAGTCTTCTTTCACCTTTCTTCTGGGGAGCGCAGAGGGAGGATGATTCGCTTCAACACCCCAATCCTCTGTCTCGGGAATATTGAACGACATCCTCTCTTCTCTTTTCTTTTCCTCTTCTTCCCTCTCTCTTCTCTCCTCCTCTTCTTTCTTCATTCTTGCTTCTTCTATGATAGCCTCCGCTGATAGTTCGTTTACTATGCGCCTGGCATATTCCAGGTGCATCTGGAGTTCTAACAGTTTCACTATTCTGCTATTCATTCTTCTGGCTGTGTTGATTAATCAACAAGGGTAGCTAGACTGCCCAGCGAGTTTCAATTTATAGTGAAAGCGCGGACGTGATGGAAAACATCCCCCTAATAACATAAAATTGATCTTACCTAGATCATGACCCAAAACAACGCGCGGACCTAAAAGAAACACTCACTCACTTTTTTATGCTACCCATCACTATTTTAAAATTTTTTATAAATCATTTCAATGGACTATCCACATACGCAAAGCAATTCAATCTAACCCCAAAAATACACCTCTAACAGCCAAAAAAAACAAACATCATTTTAATCTACTATCCATACCATCTTACGTGAGCACTTACAAACACAAACACACAAACACATACCCTGACATTTTTTTAAAAACGAGTTAGTGTTTATTTTCACACTACTCTACCTACACACATTGGCAAATGGATCGTTATTTCTTTTCTTGAGTATTGGGTAGCCCTGAAAAGGGCTGTTTTTTTTTGTTTTGCTGTGGCATTCTTTTTTAGTTTCTAAGAATGCGATGTACTCTGAGGATAGACTTTCTGGCGATAGGTCTGCTTCTTCGGAAAGAGAAGAAGAACTCTTTGGTGTCGATACGACAATCGACAAAGCCTCTGTCAGCTTCAGGTTGCTGCTGTTGCTGCTGTCTCTGAAGTCTGTACTTCTCTGTCCATTCTTCTTTTTCCCTGTTCATTTCTTCTCTAAAGAGCTCTTCTATCAGGTCTTCAGTGATTTTTAACATTCTCACATTCTCTATTTCTTCTGGCTTCGGTATCAGACTGTGTCTGACCCTATGCAAATTCACGTAGGCTTCGTTGAGCTTAGCTAGTTTGGAGCACATCTTCGTAGGAGGATGAGTCGACAATGGATGGTTAGACTGGGAACAAACCGGTTCTTAAAGTCAAAGCGCGGACGTGAAGGAAAACATCCCCCACACGGTTTTTCGAGCCGCAACGTTCATGAGAGGGATAGTAAGAAATGAAAGAGCATCAATCCAACATTCTTATAGCTAAACAAAAGACAAAAGCATTTTTTCAAAACACAACATATTTTATTCAAAAATCACTTAACACTAAACAACAACTCTAACATTTTTTAACAATAATCCAACACTATAACATCAAACAATTTTTTTCAAATCACAAACATTTTTTTCTCAATGGACAATCTACTTTGAACAGGGCTGACAACGTTGTGAATGAAATTGTGATTTCCACTGCTGGAAATCATTAGGCCATTGATGGACACTACGTTTCCTAGCTTGAGACAAAAGATAAGCATAATGGTCACAAAACCATCGATCTACTTTCACATCGTTTCTAGCAGAAGAACGAGGATCGAAATGAGTCACTAAATGTTCTAAGGAATAGCCCAGGCTGCGATGATGCAGTAAATACACACAATATTGTCCACACACCAAGGAATCTGTGTCTTGTAATTTCACGTTATTGAATCGGGTAGTCTGAGCATTTCTTCTCATAAAGTCGATGATATCGTCTTCCAAAGGGGGCAATCCGTACGAATCGAAATATTCCACACATCCTTCTTGAGAAAAGTAGACGGCTACCCAGTGGGTTCCTGGGAGATGACTTTCGTCCGTGTTGATCACGTAAGCTTGATGGTCTTTAGGTTTGCGATGAGGGAGTTCATCTTTAGCACAGACGACAGGATTCCAAGAAGCCGTATACGAACTGTGGTTCAAAAGGTAATAAAGTTCCCAGGTATCCATTGTTTTGTGTTTTCTTCTTCACAGGTAATAATAAGTCGTCAATTCGATCCTGACTTTTTGCTTGAAAATGTCTGACGAATAAACGGTTATTCGTTCTGTTTCCTCACTCTGATTCAGGAGAGCTTCGATACGATGGATCTCTTGAGTGGTTAATGGTGGACAAGAATGTTCACGCAAGTCTTTATACCACTGGTGCAACACGTCTTTGTTCGAGATGAGACTCCAAGCTTCGTCCAGATACTCGTCCAATTTTTCTTCTTGACTTAACATTAGGCATTTATCGTGTTGAATTTGACTGGGATGATCGTTTTGACATCCATAGCAATTTTTCTTGATCAATTCCGTCATTTTATCGACCAAGTGTTTGGCAAAACAGGAGACTAAATGGGCTTCTTGTTCTGGCCATCTCGACTTCATTATGATCACTTCTTCTTCTTCCACAGTCTCCTCACATTTCATGTCCAAAGTTTCTCCACTAGGTAAAGAGGGATAACAGTCTTCCATGACTTCTAGTAATCTAGAATGACTTCTCTCAAACTGTTGATTTCTATGGCATTGTCAAATTCTGCATACAGGATGACGTTCACTGTGTGATCTGGAGGTGGATTTGCAAACTGAAGTTCCACACGAATCTGGCCTGATTTTATAGGGTGGAAATGTCCCTCGTCGCTGCCTTGGTCTGGAGTGAAATCAAAACCCCACAAAGCATAGCCTCCTGCATAATCGTCGTACGAAATACCGTGACTGGTGTTGGTTCCTAACTGTCCCGTGGCTTCGTACAGGGACAAGTACGATCTCAAATAATTCTTTGCGACACCAAAGTTGGGCTCAAAGGGTCGGGTACACAAGGTCTTGCCGTCGCGACTGACTTCGATCTTGGACACATTGTAATGTTGAAACTCAAAAGGATTTTGATCGTGGGTTCCGTTGAAGGCTGAATTCCTGACGATACCAACAATCAAACGTTTGGGTAACTGTCCTTGGAACAGATGATCTTCGATCATAGATCGCTGTCCAGCAGGAATGGTGAACGTTTTCACTTCTACGCGTCGTATCGGATACTTGGCAATCGTTCTGCTCAACGTCTGACTGACGTCGTTTCCCACTTTAGGTAACACTTCCACACGACGCACGTAAAGTCGGGCTTCTTGAATGATAGTTTTGTATTCGTTGGCATGGGCCATCAGATGGAAAGTGGCACTGCTACGATTCAGTCTCAGACGGATATCCACCCCGTTCAGCAAATACTTTTCTTGTAACCACATGTCCAAATGCAAACGATCCATCAGTTCTAAACTTCGCCCTTGCAGAATTTTCTTACGACGGTCGTTAAACCCCACATTGTGAGGATTGTCATCTTCTGTCAGGACTGTGTCGCTAAACGTGCCTACACCTGCTGTGTCAGGTTTCCATACCACGCAAGCATCCAGATGAGTATTCTTGGCTTCTTTTCCGTACGTCAAGAGATTTTCCAAGTAGGCACGATATGGGTAAGTATCCATGCTGCTGCTGACCAGTTTGTTATTCAAGTACAAGTCCACTTCGCTAAATAAGGAATGCATGAAATTGTTGACAGGAGCTACTCTAGCATCGCCTCCTGGATTGGTGTTGTCCGTTTTGATCACTTTCACTTTCAAATACAGGTAACTGCTATTCAGATCGATGTAATCTTCGGGTTGTCCTTTGATTTCAAACTCGATGAGAACTGATTCCGTCAAAGAGGAGACGGGATGAAATTC
This sequence comes from Sinohyriopsis cumingii, assembly GCA_028554795.2. NCBI lineage: Eukaryota > Metazoa > Mollusca > Bivalvia > Unionida > Unionidae > Sinohyriopsis > Sinohyriopsis cumingii. Next base: position 54,051,207 of record CM068841.1, read on the forward strand.
CAACCACTGGGATTCTTGCATGGTCATCATGGTGGGGGGCATGGCAAACAGGTCCAGTTCCGTCTTGGAACAAGCGCAAGACTCTCGGTGCATCATTTTTTTCTCTTTCTCAATAATCGAAAACGTCTAAGTCTCGAACGGTTCTTCTTTTCTTGGCCTTTCTCGCTTGAAGTCTGGTGAAAGGGTGTTTTCTTCGTCGTCTCTTTCTGCCTTGTCCTTGCTGAATGCTTGACTCGGTAGCGTGCAGGGCATTTATAGGTATGTCTCGTCTGCCCAAAATGTCTTTACCCGTTTGCAGCAAGACATTTTTGCCTGCCCTCATGAAGGCTTCTTTAGGGTTTTGTTTGTCGATGATGACATTTTGGAGAAATTCTTTGCCTTGCGTCAGTGCCGCATCTTTCAAGGCGTGCAATCCGCGTGTCACCATCGGTTTCAACACCGGGGCCACCGAACGAAAGGCCGATTTTAACATGTCTCCTAAACCGTGTCCTCGCTGTCGAGCCACCCCTCGGTACACTGGATACATGACTTACTTACGAGTCGTGAGAGAACCGTTTTCGAAAATGGAGTTTCACCGTGACTTTTCCTTTGGTGAATGGAATATTTTGTTCCAGATCTCCTTTTATAGCAATGTTGACCGTGTCCAAATACGACTTGCTGACAGGCAAATAGTGAGGATGTACAAATTCGCGGTGAACGTGGTAAGTGTTTCCACCTTCCTCGTCAGCGTTCGTGGCAGAATTCACTTTGAAAGGAATGACACGCAGTAACGGTACAGAGGTGTGTCCCACCACGTTATACTCCACCACATCGGAGTACACAAACATCAAATTCAGTCCTTGGTTCAGTTCTACCGGGGCACGAAATAACTTGCTAAAAGACTCGTTGTCGTAAACGATGGGTGATTCGTTTTTCTTCATCATGGCCATTCTCATGTCCATGTCTCCGCCCAACATGTCAAACTATTCAGGACAAAATAAAATGGACAGGATTTTACTCCCGTCAAATTTCATCAAGAAGCGACGAGCTGTTTTGTGGTATTCCATGGTGACACTTTTTTTGACACTTTCCAAAGCTTTCAGAAACACGACATTAAACCTGGAGGTAATGGTGCTCACCAAATGTTGACCACTAAAATAATACCCTGGGGGAATGAACAAGTGATAGGTGGTGTACTTTTGATTTTTTGTGCCAGGGGTTTTCTTGTCATATATGCCATAGGTATCCAAGTACTGTTGCAATTGTTCGTCATGAACTTCCACATCAAAAACATTTTGATTGGGAAGGACATTGAGGACTTGGGTAGGGTGAATCATTTCCACTAAAGCCACTTCCCAATGGGCTTCGTGATCTAAGGGGATGGTCTGAGGTAATTTGGCCGTGTAACAGCACAACGTGTTGTGGGGAAACACCTCCATGGAACTGTCACTGGGTAAGGTTAAGTAAAATTGGTTTTGGTGACTCATAATTCCAGAGTTCTGTGGCTGTCCGAGGGGTTATTAATGGACGTCAGAGGCGTGTCTCCGCCCAAAATTGGGTTCTGATTGTGGTTGGAGTGGTGACTGGTACTGGCACTTGACACAACGTTCCCGTTCGAGGAGAATTTCAGGGAGGGATTGGGAAGCAGGTAACCGATGCAACTGCTCAATAAAATGGTCCACAATTGTTTGTCTCCTTGTTGCAAACTCAAATTGGCGATGGCTGCCCCGATGACACAATACACCACGAAGATTTGGCAGAAAAAGACGATTTGCGTTTTAGGCACACGTTCTCCACACCACACCCACAAGGGTTGTTTTTGTAAATCTTGCACAGAAGAACTGGGTGAAGAAGGACTGGTCGACGTAGCTGCGTCTGCTGTGTGAAAGGGCATGATGGTCACTTCTTCTTTTTATAGTCGATGACTTGCGAAGCGTCGATCCAAGAATCGAAACTGGGTGGATATCCTTTCCAACGTACTTTGACTTCTTTGACACGTCGTTTGCCCACTTTACGGGTTTTGCGTTCGAGAATGCTTTCGATGTCGTACACGTCGTCTTCTTTTTTGGTGACACGTTGTAACTCGGGCAAATAAAACGTTCCTTTGAGTACTTCTCCGTTCATGTCTTCCAATTTATAGACGGCAGGATGACGGCCATACACTCGTCCAGTGACACGAAACAATTCGGTCGTCCAGTTAGGTAAGTAACCTTTGTCGAAAGTGCGTTTGGTTTTGCCAATGCGCACCCAATCTCCTACGGCCAACACTCCACTTTTCTTGGGGACAGCCCTCGTCGGGGACGTACCGAACAGGCGTTCAAACACCAGCACTTCGTTGTCGGGAGTCACGTCCTGCGGGGCACGTCCGATGCTTCGATGGTAAGATTGGTTGTACGCTTGCACCAGGTGTGGTAAGATGTCGATGTACTTCAGAGTGTGGTGATGCGTAAAATATTTCCACATGCGTTCTTTCAAAGTGCGTTGAAAACGTTCCACGATGCTGGCTTTGGTTTCAGGATTCTCGGTGGTAAAAAAATGAATGTCACGTTTCTTTAATTCTTTTTGGAAAGCTTGGTTTAGAAATTCGGTGCCTTTGTCCGTTTGCCATCGAAGAGGGTGACGACCGCTTTGTTTCAACACCCGTTGCAGGGCTCGCACTAACTCGCTGCTGGATTTGGAAGTCAAGGGCACGACCCAGGCAAATTTGGAAAAGACGTCGATGACACAAAACAAATATTTGTAGCCACGATTATAGCTGGCCAAATGAGAGACATCGGCTAAATCGGCTTGCCATTGATGATCGATGCCTTCCACTCGGGTGCGACTTCTGGCAAACTTGCGTCGAATGGGTTTGTGTAAAGTGTAGGTAGCTTGTTCTTGTAACCATCGTTGCACTTGAGGTAAACGGAGACTTTTCAGTCGAGTTTTGGCAGCACGATACAATTTTTGAACTCCTGCGTAACCTGCAGGATGCGAGGGATCGTAGTAAATGCTGGCTAAGACTTTTTCCATTTTTTATTTTTTTGTGTTGGTTGATGTGTTAATAAGGCACCCACTCTTGGAAGAGGCTACTCTTTTTCTCTTGGGGTATTTTCTTGGATTGCAAGGCTTTGCGTGTGCGGCCAGCAATAGGTGTCGAAGAGGAGAAGGATGTCTGAGCGGGGGATATCAGTTCTTGTTTCACTTCTGTCTTCACTTCTGTCTTCACTTTCTTTTTCTCTTGTGAGGAAGAAGGGGTGGCCATCATCTTTTTAATCCATCCAATTCTGGAGGTAGGTGGTGTTGTTAACTTGCGTACTTTTTCTGGTGGAGTTTGAAACCCTTCCTCTTCTTCTCCTTTTTCTGTCTTGGTCACGGGTACTGGTGGTACTGGTACTGGTACTGGTACTGGTGATGGTGCTGGACTTTTCATCAAGGTCTTAAAATCTTTCAGAGTGGGTAGAGCTGTTTCGTCTAAAGCTTTCTGGTGAAAGAGTTGCAGTCGTTGCAAGAGTTGACCGTACTTTTGCGATTTTTCTGTTTCTGACAAATCTTGGCGATCCATCAAGGACTGCAATTCGTGTTGTAACTGGGACATCTCGCTCAAATTGGGATTGGGAGGTAAATGCGGGGTGCGTTGTTCTTGCCACCGATGGTATTCCATCCATCGTTTGTAAGGCACTAAAGCTAGTTTTCGTCCTTCCATGGGGTTGTCAGGGGTCGATTCTGAGATCTTGGGACTTTCGAAGGCCTTTTTATCTTGCTCCCACCAGTCCTCCCAACATGGTTCCCAAGACTCATTTCAGTATGGGGCCTAACAAGAGAGGCAAAATGCCTCCACGTTGCACTAACATCTTCTTTTTTTGACGAATGGGAATTTTCTTTCGAACCATTTGGCGAAGAACGTGACGATGTTTGCTTAAGCATTGTTTCTGGTGTTTGGACAAAGGGATCGTGCCTTTCAAAACGTTCAAACAACATTCGCACACGGTATCGATGACCTCTTTGGAGGCCGTTTGAATGAGTTTTTTTCGTAGGGGTGGAGAAGCTTTGGACAGGACAGATAACAGGTCCCCGTGTCTGGCTAAACGTGGTGGCAGTCCTTTCCTTTTCTTTCCTTGGGGTTTTCTGGAGGGTGACATCTTTGAGTCTTTAGGAGCACCTAAAAAACACTGATACCCTACTCGGTCACAGGTCTTTTTTATACTGGAACGCGTCGCCACTGATTGTCTTTACGGCGTATCAGTTTGAGGACAGGCATGACACGCCGTGCAGGGGTACGTAACGGACTAAATCGAGCCAGTTCTTGCTTGGACAAATCCAGTAAACTTTGTAACATGCCCGATCTTTCATGGACTTTGATTTTGGGAGAAGGTACTTTGTGAGCAGCAGCCACTGCCACTAAATTGGAGGGTCCTGCCACTGGGGAAGTTCTTTTGGGGGTCGTCAACGGAGAAGTTCTTGGTGTGATCAACGTCTCCAAGTACTCTTCAGTTCCTGGTGACATCAACGGAGAGGTGGATAAACGTAAGGCTGCCGGAGACGCAGTCACCGCTGTGGCAGGTCGTGGTTTGCGAGTGTAAGGTTGCGTCCTGGCCGAAGTGCCTCTCTTGCGACTAGTTTTCTTCTGTGGACTTTTCTTTTTCTGAGGACTTTTTCTCTGTTTCTTTTTCTGGGGGCTTCTTTTCTTTTTCCGGGGTGGTGGTGTCTGGTAAGAGGAGGGTCCTGCCACTGGAGAAGTTATTCTTCTTGGGGACCTGGTCTTTTTCTTTTTCTTCTTGGGGCTTCGTTGGACTTTTGTCTTGGGGATAACTTTGGGGGCATTAGGATCCCATCTTAAGAGTGAGCGAATGATGACCCCTCCTAAAGTACCGCTCCCTCCAGGTTTCAAAATGATTTGTTTTTTGGTTTGAGTGTCGATGCGGGGATCGGCCAGTTGGACCAATGCGACTTTGTTTCGATCGAAAAAGCGTTTGGTTTGATGAGGAATCTGAATGATTCCTTGGAGTAATTGACGTGCCGTCACCGTGAACCATCGTAAGACTTCTTTGAGACTAGCTTCTAAGACACGAGCTCGTGTTTGTGGGTCTTTTTCTCGACTGATGCCATACAAGGCACGAATCAATTTGACGGGAAGATGCGACTGAAGGGACGTCATGTTCACACTGTGTGAGACAGACGAAAAAGGGTCTGAGGTTTTTATAGATTTTTTCATGGGGAGTGAAATGAAGTCGAGGACGGAGACGTGTACAGGACAGGCCCTCCGTCTTGGCACCAGTGGTGAAACAAGTGGGTACGAAATCGCAAATCCTCGGGGGGCGTAGGTTTCAAATCGACGAGTAAATAGGCGTGTGGTGTTTGAGTGGCATCGTCGTACGCCTGAGTCAGCCAAGGCGTTCCTAACTGTTTGGCTAAGACTTGCACTTGCGATTTATCTCGAGGGCTTTTAAACAAGACCACGTAATGAGCATTGAGACTGATGGTGCGATGGGCTTTACTTTGTTGAAACAAATTTTGGGTGATGTAAACGACACTGGCATTACGGTGATGCCCTTTGCGCGTGAACCACAATTTAATTTCTTCTTCGTCTTCTCCTAACATGTCGAAAATGACCAAATGGGTTTGACGGGAGTCAGAGACGATGCCGTCGTCTTCTTTAGGAATGCCTTCCACAAACACGATGGAATCGCCTTGACTTTCTCGCAAGAGGTTGTACGCCGATTGCCACTCTTTGTAACACCACACGATCCGTTGAGGTGGCCGATCGATCAAATGATGTTTATGTTCGATCAAACGTTTGACGAATTCGGTTTTGCCTGAACCGCTAGGTCCAGCAATGAGCATGTTAAAGGGATGGCGAAGATACAAAGCCTCCCAACTGGCACGATCTAAGTGTTCGTCGATGACTTTGACAGTAGAGGAAGAGGGAGCAGAGACAGCAGAGGTAGCCATGGTGTGAGAAATGTCACTTGTGACACAAAAACAAACAAGACAAGAGTTTATATACTTTTTCAGAACACGTTTATTGAATGTTTTTTTTTTCAAACATGAATACGAAAGACAAAAATACATAAAAGCCAAAGGCTTAAGTACAAGGATAAAAGGCACATGATAACTATGAACGTGGAATAAACACAAGTGTCTGTACAACATGTTTTGGGTAATGTTCTAACCAGTTCTATAGTAGGGGGTAAGTTCACACAAGTGTCCTCCCGAAAGGGTCTTTCAGGCCTGTCCACGACAGTCCTGTCCTGGGTGACGGGTTCTTCTGGCACCGTCACTAACACGGGTTGAAAAGTAACTTTTTTCCTTGAACAACTCTCGTGCATACTGGGCCACTTCTTGGGTCCAAGCCTCAAAACCCCATTCTTTCCAGGCACGGACATCTGTCCAATGGGGATGTAAGTCACAAGCTACACACACATCGTCATACACGTCTTGGGTAGCTAAAAGTTGACGAATCTTTTTTTCCTGTTGAGGTCGAGAAGTATCCAGATGAAACCGCAAGGCTTTGAGCAAAAGGAGTTTTTCGTGACCATTTAAGGCCATGGAGGTGGTAAGTACTGATCGTAAAGAGTCCACAAAGAATCGGCTGGTAAACGAAATCCCCAAAAACAAGTCACTAAGACACACACCACTTGTCGTCCCAAATTGAATGGATACAGTTCTTGTAATAATTGATGGTAATGATCCACGGTTTGAATATGGTCATTGAGTTCCTTCCACGGAATCTGTTGGATGACATGTCACATAAACCGTGGCATGGCAGCCTGTTTTTATATTCTCTTTTTTTCGGATGCAATACACGTACTTTCTAGCCAGAGATCTTCGTTCTCCAGTAGGGAATCTAAATCTTGCATACTGTAACCGAAACGTCAGAGTTCGTTTAGAAGTTTCCTCTTCCGCTAAGTAGATTCCACGTAACAAATGTTGGTAATCCTTTAACTTGTCTTCCTCAATGCGTTGCACTAGGTGAATCTCGAAGTAACCATAATCATGAACATGTCGATCATTAGCGACCTCAAAGTTTTGAACAATGTCTGACCATTGAAAGAATTTCTGACGAATCGGTTCTCTTATACCATTCAGGTACCAGTGGTTAAAGATCTGGTGACGTATCGGATGCAATTGTTCTTTACGTTTCACTTGTATTTTGACCAGCTCTCGGTAAATCCTTTCTCTCAACTCCACAGGCAAAGCACGAATGTTCTCTTGTAAAGTATTCATGAATAGGTCAGTCCGTACAATTCACAAAAGTAATCCACATAGTGAGTAATTTCTGACCACTGCCATTCAGGGTAACGTCCAAGAATGTCACTGAACTCTTTTGATGTAAACGGTCTAAAGCGATACAATAGGAGGAATGCACCCTTGACCCAAAGAAATCTAACACACTGGTTGACTTTTTTCACTTTCCTCTTATGAATTTCTCGACACAAAAGTTCTACAGTGACCCATTGAGATTTCACTCTGGCAAACCCCTGACAAACTTCCTTGTAAATCTTCTCTTGTAGTTCTTTAGGTAATGATTTAATATCGTTTTTGAAATGAAGTTTAAATACTGGTCTCGGTGATGTCCAACATTTGACTCCTAGCCAATCTGGTTTCTTCTTCGTCAACGACATGGTAAGTTACTTCAATGTCTCGGTCCCACTAAGGGTAAGTAATGACAATTCGGTGACCATCGAGCATGTTCTACGTAGGCCGAATCTTGCGGTTCCCAGTGGTGAAGTGACACACCGCAACTGAAGCACTTGACTTTATCTCCTTCGCCCAAGTAGAAAAATCCGGCTCTGGCTAATTCTTCGGGGGTCGGTCCTCCCAGATACTTAGGCCATTTTCCTTTGAACGATTGAAGACGATTTTCAAAGTCGCAGTATTCCGACAAACGCACAGGAAACGAATATTCGTCTTTCACAGGTTCGTTTCGATGAGGGTTGAGTGACATGGGTAGGAGTTTGCTCAGGGTTGGATGACATCCGTTGGGGGGTAGACGTGAAGGTGAACATTCCCCTTTAAAACGAAACCCAGTAAAATGTCCAAGAGGACGAGCGGCATCGCTTTCGCATCCCTCAGGTTTGACACGCACAGCATCCCTTTCCATGACAGGGGCAGTGAGAACAAACTTCCCATGATGCTTTACGGCATCGCTCAGGTCACAAGGTACAGCATCGTATCCATCGCAAGGCTCACAATCGCACTCGTCTGCAAACTCCGTTACGCAATTACAATGGTAACCACATGGACAATCGCAGTTTCCTTCCGGACATTTTCCGTCGCAATGCATGGGTCTTATCCATCCAATATTAGTCACACTAGAGGAAGATACAACTTTTTTACAATCCCCAAACTGGAACGATGCCTCTTTCAAAGTATTCATCTTGTTCGCTCGGTCTTGGCAGTCACAATGAACTATCGATCTTGCCTAGGGTTCCTTTTTTATATACAGACCAATACCGACGTGACCGTACGGTAAGGTGAAATGATTGGGAAGTCGAACTCGCTTCTGGTATACAATTTGATAGACTTTTTCCAAGGGTCGACTGACGATGTGGTGAGTGGGTAAACGTACAATCTTGTTCGGTTGATAGGTGGTCACTTTAAAGTTTCCATCCTCTCCCGATTGCAAGGCTTCTTTCAATACCCCAAAGTTGACCACACGACTGGTACGATAATTCAGACTCAGTCCTTTCACTTTGCACGTCGTGTGCACTTCTCCTTGTTTGTCACGGTATTCGTAGCCGTAATTTTTGGGACCGCCACTGACGAAACTTAGAATCTTGTCGTCGGGATGCTCGTCTGTCCAGGCTCCTAAACGGTCTCCTTCGATGTTAGGGTGATGTTGAATCGGGTGATGGATGTAAATGCAACTGTCCGTGTCAAAGTACAGGACGCGTTCCCCTAACAGTTCTAAAGCTTCGTACAATTTTAAGCGAGCATGGGCTGTCACGTAAGCCGCAATGATGACATTTCCAAAAGGGTCGTCTTGTACAAAGTCCAGATCTTCTTCGTAATTGACCAAGATCAAATTCTCTCGAACGACGTCCACGTGTTTCATGTATTTGGTTTTGTCGTGAAGCATCTGGAAGTAGCGGGAAGGTTCTGTCAAATATTCCGTCTTGGGTAAACACGGTCGTTGTGCCATTTTACCCCACAAGCAATTTAACATCACTTTGACAAACGATCGCCTGCCTTCGTTTTTCTCGATGTGGTCTAAAGTGATGCCTTCTTGTTCGTAGTATTTCTCTTTGAATTTTATTTGGTCTTCGGGAGTGTGACACCAGGAAGGATAGCCGCTGGCTTCTTGCTTCAGTTTCAAAAAGGCATCCACGTAGTCGGCGAAAATGCCTTTCTGCGTGGGGTCACCCTTGTGGTATTGTTGTGTCTTGGGAAAGTGGCAAATTTCGTACACTTCGAACAGTTGGTATCCCATGTCCAGAGCTTTGAACAATTCTACGCTGACCCAGGTTCCCGTCAAGGCCCGTTCTTCCTGGCTGTGATGGCAAGGTTGGTCTTGGTTGCACGTTTCGGCACAAGTACGGCACAAGGGAAACATCAGTTTGCCTTGACAATGGTGAGGTAAGACGGGATGGTATAGGTTCGTGGGAGGCAAAACTTTACACTTGATCAAGCCTTCGTATTGTCGAATGTTTTTCAGGTCGATGTGTTCCGTCAGCAATTGCGGGTGCCCTACGGGAAAGCGACAATATTTGCACACGTAGGGATACAGCGAACACACGTCCAAGTATTTGATTTCTTCTCCTTTCTCTTCGTCGGCTTGGTACAGCAAACAGGTGGCATTGGTCCTTCCTCCGTACAAACTATCCCTCGGGTTCAGCGGGTCCATGAACTGGTAACTTTCCACGAGGCGTTTAAACTCGGGATCGGTTTTCATACGGTGATCGTACTCCTGTTCCCACATTTCCACCACTTGGTATCCTTGCTGTTCTAACTTTAGGCGCCGCTGACAAGTGTCCTGGTACAAGTCTTCCATGGTTCGTTGCAAAAACTGATTTTTAGTGCCACGGTCAGGGTAACAGACGGGACATCCGTGAAATAAGCAACCGTTAAACTCGTACACGATCTTGGGGTTTTCTAAGTCCCAGCCATCGACCGAATACGTTCCGATGGTCTTTTCGCCCCCTCCGTTGCGGGCATGCTGAATCCACTTGTCTTCCTTGTCGCACAAGTAATGTAACCAACGTAGGGCTTTGACCGAGTATTGACGTTTGACAAAGTGGGTCGTTTGAGGACTGATGACAGCCACGGTGTTTTCAGGCATGAATCGTTGTCGATACACTAAGGAACACGCTTTGGCAATGGTGCAAGCTTCTTTCAAAGGATCGACCCCTCCGTGTTCCATGAACAGTTCTCGAAATTTTCCACAGCAACGTCGTAAAATGTCCACGTCGGAACGACAATACTTTAACATTTCTTCCTGAAAGTCGAAAGGGTCTGAGGCGTGAGCCTGGTACCAAGCGTAGAAAGCTTCTCGTTGTTCGGTACGCATGTTGTCGGGATCGTAATAGTGAGCCTCGGGTAAATGGGGTAGAACGGCGTGCTGATTGGCTTCCGTATTGAAAAAGTGTGGAAAGTACCCTTTAGCCATTTCTGTCATTCCAAACGTTTTAGGCATTCGACTCAAAGGCATGGCCAAATAGCTCATCGAATCTTTAAACTGTACTTGTCCCACTTGCATGAAAATGATTTTGGCTCCGTTCAAAGTCACTTTAGGACGTTCGGTGCCTTGTTCCGTATAGTACCTCAAAAGAAACTGTCCATCGTATCCGGAGAAATTGTGAGCCATCACTGTGGCATGGCGATGACAATCTCCGTAACGTTCGATGTCCTCTTGGCTCCACGTCTTGTCGACTGGGTCTAAGACCCATTGGGCAAAATCGGCTAACGTGTTCGGTCCCCGAAAGATTTTTTCACGCCCTCCAGGAATCTTGCTGCAGTGAGGGCAATGACTGAAGATAGGTTCTTGAATGCACTTCTCGCACGCTCGATGAGCCACGCAGAAATTAGGAATGTGAATGCCAGTCTCTTGCATGCATTCGAAATCGAAAAAGATGAAATTGCCTTTCTTCTTGTGACCGTCCTCTTTCTCTGGTGGGGGTTGGTATTTTTGCACGTAACATTGGTGTTCCAAGTCCACGATGTGGTGACAAATGTGACATTTTTTCTTTCCTCGACATACGTGTGCCTTGGTACTATTGGTACGTATGACTTGTTCACACGTAGGGCACAATCTCAGGAGTTGACAAGCACATTTCTTCTGTGAACCTTGCGTTTTCAGATGTTGTTGGTAACAGGTAGGGCTGACAAACGTGCGCAGACAAGTTGAACAAGGCACTGGTTCTTCGCTCAGACAGGGTGAAGAGGCCAAACATCCTGAGCATTTCCATCCACAATGCTTGTGTTGCTCTCGATTATTATAACCATAGTCACATTTCTCACAGTAATAACCGTATCCCAGGAATCCAGTGATATTGGTAATGGTATCGAAATGTTCATCGTGATGATAAACATGAATGTATTTTCCGTCCTTAAAGTCTTGCCCTCGAAACAACAAAGACCCGCGCACTTCTTGAGGGTGCACTTTCAAGGTGTATCGTGGAGCTAGGGTATCTTGCAATTTTTGCATCTCAGGAATGCCACAGGGTGTGTCTTTGGACAGTCCAGCTTGTCGTAACAGGAGTTCTGCTTCACTTCGTTGTTTGGCTCGGTCCGATTGTCGAATGTTCTCCCAGTCTCTTTTCCATTCTACCGTGTCGTTCTTGTTGGCATAGGTTCATCCCACCACGATGGCACGGGCTAAACACATCTGGTCATGAGGATTGTGAATTCGGACAAGGCTACGCTTAATGCTGCGAAGGTCGTTCAGCAATAACATCTTTTTGCGTCCGGTCCCTTGAGGAGGAGAGACGTGGGTCATGTCCAATGTGGCTTTTCCATCGGTGATGTCAAACTGGTCATTAGATTGTTGCACGTGTTGAATCTTGTCCATGACTTTGGAAGCGGTCAATTCTGCAGGGGTGCTAAACTCGATCCAAACAGGGGATTTCAAACCGTCGTGTTGTATGGAAAGTCTCAAGCGATCGTCTTCTTTGGGTTGACATTGTCGCTTGAGTGCAGTGAGCAGAGAATCCCACACTCCGGTGATGAACCCTTCTGCTTTCTCTAACGGTACTTCGGACTTGAAATCTTTAAACTTCACCGTGTATTTGTAAGCCGTGGTTCTAAATTTTCTAGAGGAGCGCTTTTCCGTCTCTCGAATGGAATAGTATTTTTCAGGGTTGACTAAGGGTGGTGAACTTGGTTTAGAGGTTTCAAATTCTGGTTCACTCATGTCCTCTTCAAAATCACTGGCATGAATTTGTGCCAAGATTTCAGCCCTGGTTCGAGGCGATAGATCACGTTTCTGCCTCTTACTTTCTTCTTCTTCTTTCTTCTCGAATGAATGGGATCGTTTCATCTTGAAAGCAAAAAGTCAAATGACTCAAGTCCAAACACCATGAGCTACTTTATAGTCATAGCAGACCAGCGTATATAAAAGGGTGTGTGTCTTATCCTTTCACTATTCATTTCACTCTCAAGCCGAGTACAACGATGGAAGAGACTAACCAGATGGAACGTTTCGTCAGGGCTTTGCGAGGGGTCATTAGAAAATTCTCTTCAGACCAGCCTACGGACTACTCTCCTTCCTTTCGAGATAAAAGTCAAGATACTTGCTATATCTGTCAGAAGAAAGGGCATTGGTCTTCAGAGTGTCCAGACCGTCAAAAAAGAACAAAAACAGGGACTAAAAAAGACAAAAGTCAAGATACCTGTTATTATTGTAAAGAAAAAGGACACTGGTCTCCAGATTGCCCAAAAAAGAAACAAGAGGAGTCAGAAGAAAAGAAGGATTCTTCAGAAGAAGAGAGGGATTCTTCGGAAGAAGAGAGGGATTCTTCAGAGGAAGAAGAGGAAGAAAAAAGACAATTCTATTTACAAGAGGCAAAGAAACAGGAGAAGAAGAAAAGAAGAAGGGAAGAAAATGAGGATAAGACGGTGAAGAAATTCAAAAAACAGAGAGACTAAACAAGGAGAAAGAAGAAGTCAATGAACTTTTTATTAAAGTGTTGTGTTGTGAATTGTGAATTGGATTGTGAAAAATGGATAAAATAATAAATTAATGATATAAGGTAAGTGTCTTTGAGTTTTGATTTTAAAATAAGAACGTACACTCACGCACTCATACACAGACACGTACTATAAGGGTAAAATGGGTGGGGTTTATTTTTGAGTTATTGGCAAATTGAAATTGTATTTCTTTTCGAGAAATGTGGGTGGCCCTGAAAAGGGCCTTTTTCTCTTTATGATGTAGGGGTGAGTTTAAGCAATCATCTTTAACTGCCTTATGCCTTTGCCACGGCCAAGGCCTACTTCTGGACTGCGTAATGTTGATGATGATGATAATGATTGGGTTGAAATCACTAAGGGTGGTACGGTAGGCTTAGTCACAGGGTTGACGTGTTTAGCTCGGGAAGGTCGTATTCTCTTCGGTCGTGATAAAGGAGTCTGATACATTTGTTTCAGACTTCTTAACTCCGCTAAAATGTCCAACAGTACCGTGACCGTTTGATTTTCACCCTCTTGTTTCTTTGCTGCTGCTACTTCTTCTTGCTGTTGCTGTTGTTGTTTTTTTCTTACCTCTTCTTCTTGCTGTTGCTGTAGGAGAAAAGCCTGTTCCGCTTCCTTTTGTCGTTGTATAAATTTCTCCAATTCTTCTTTCTGTCTCTGTCTAAAATTCTCCACTTGCGGTAATGAAGAAGGTAACGAAGGTTCCGGAACAAATTCTTGCGAGGTAAGAAAATCCACAAAATCCCAATTCACCTCTTCTGAAAGTAAGTCCGAGTTCCCTTGGGCAGTCTCCCCTGCTGGTGCACCCCAATGGATCGTTTTCTGAGTTTCCGTCATGTGGAATCACTGTCACATAGATTGACTGCACACAAGCGCTAGCGAATCTATATAGACTACGTGACGTCACAGACTGCTATCTTCGGATTGGATGCGAGCTGACTGAATTCTGTAACGCGTGTTCGGATCGGTAAATGAACTCAATCCGTTTCAATCCTTCCTGTACCTATAAATAAGCGCCGTTCAATGCATTGATTCACCTGTTCTCGTCGCTTCAAGATGTGGACTACAGTTGAGTCATCCACCCTTGTGTCTTCAATGATGTTTCGGACAGACTTGCTCATGTATGTCCGATCGAAGTGGACCGTTGTCCACAGGACAAACACCAGCCTGTGGATACGTAGGATCTACGTCGAAAGACAAGGATGCCTGAAAAGAGTGCTGATGTACGGACCAACAGTAAGACGCAACCTAAGGACAAGAAGAAGACCAATGCGGTGCCTTTTATGTTTATGAATACATTAACATAAACCCAAAGGCCCTTTTCAGGGCCCCCATATTTCTCGAAAAGAGATAGCCTTTGAATTGCCTACCCCTTTTTTTATTTTATTTTTTATTTTATTTTTTATTTTTTTTTTTAAAAAAAATAGAGACCCTCCCTATTTCAATTTTACATAGACCCTATACAGTCCCAGGGTTTTTGGCCATGTTAATTCCCATAGACCCTATATGTTCCCACGATTTTTCTCCATGTTAAATTTACATAGACCCTATATGTTCCCAAGGGTATTTTTAATGATAAGTCCCATAGACCCTATACCATCCCCATTCACTACTGACGTTATGGTTTCTTGGAAATTTGTTATTCAGTATCGATCCAAATGCGTAACATGGTAGAGAGCCACATTGACAATAATGTACAAACTATCAATCGTTTCTAAATGGATGTTTAACGGCATTTATTCCAATAAAAAACAGAAGACATTTTTCAATGTTTCTAAAGGTCTAAAGTCGTGTTCCCACGAGAAAGAAAAAAGAATGAAGATGCATATCGTGTAATGCCTATAATTCTACATGCATGACAATGGTTATGACAACAAATTGCGATAGATAAAAAAAAATTGGCTCCATCGAACCGGTTAGGCAAATGTTAGGCAAAAGTATTCCATTGACAGAAAAGAAAATCGTTTTCATCGGCACTATGAAAGTGATCATTCTTGTAAGATATATATTTCACAGTTAGCGATGATATACCATCTGTAATGACCGTGGTGTACGACTACTAGCGACTTGAAGTACCTGAAGGTGTACAATGGTCTAATAGTGTCCTTCCTAATAAAACGTGCACGATTACAGTTAAAACTTTGATTTTATCAGCAGTTATTATTAGTGCTTAATCGCAAATATAATAATTTTATTGACTTGTGCCGTGCATGTAAAACTATTCCATTATGATAGCTGACTACAACAAATCATCTTTCAAGTTTCTAAATATCAGAGAGTAAACACGCAAAATACGACCAGTGGTCATAAGATGGATAAGAATAATTACTTGTGCACACAAAGCTACTTTTAAGTAGGCAACCATTTTCAATTATGCAAAATTGGAAGGAAATCAAACGTGTCTCTTTACTCAGATGAGATTATTAGAGGAAGAATGCATAACTTTAACCTTCTATATTTAGTATTACAAGCACGACATTTAGCCTTGAATTAACTTAGATATATTTTGCTTGAGTGTCCTCGGACCTTTCCAGCCCCACGCTAGTTTCAGTAGCTGGAAATGTACATTTGGTCACCCACCTCGTTAGAATATACAATATACAATTATCCAATACAAGGCCAGAGGAACTCGCTCTAACGTAACTTAAACTTGTTTGTTTTTCACTTTTGGTTGTTTATCATCATTAGGTACGTTTGCCGCGAATATCATTTGTGAATATGAGTAAAAGCTTGTGTGATTTGGGATCTGGAAAAGAATGTTGACTTTTTAAACCACCATGTTCAAGGTTATATTGAAAGAACAAAATGTGTGGCCCTAACATCAAATGTAAGATATACATATATGTATGTAAATTACTGTTAATGTCTATTAATTCTACATTAATTTCTATTGTTTGAACATTTAATTGGGGGTGGATGTTAAAACAATGAAAGGTCTATAACGGTACGAAATGGCGAATATAGGTTCCAGTAATTTACTCTGGTAAATAATGTCAAATAGAATAAACTAATTCCTGCTAAAGCAATTGCAGTTTATTACAAGCATATAATTGTCATAAAACATCCAAGGAAAGTTTTCTTACATGCAACTATTGCAGAAACATTATCTGCAGCAACAAAAGAACAAAAACACCTTTTCGTTTTGTTCTGGGTGAAATATACCTTAACCGGTATGAAAGTTCGAAAAACAGAACTTTCCAATTTGTTTGTCCTTGTACTAAAACCTAGTCGCTGCATGTTGTTAATGTTGTTGTTGCTGGTGTTGCTGTAGGGTTTAACGCCAATTTCAGGACAAGATAGGCCTTGAATGGCGGTCAGTATAAATGGTGGAGGAAGAACCCGATAAAACCCCGGAAAAAAGAACCACCGATCCACGAGAAGCTACTGGCAAGCTTTCTCAAATACCCACATTGGCCGAGCACGTTGTTAATGTCATGCAGGCACTCTAGAATTGCTCTTTTCTTGGAAGGAAGATCTGACCATGTTTTTAACTTAAGTATTCGAAATCTTTCGGTAATAAGTTCTGCATTTTGGAATGTCTGCAACGTTGGTCTCAAATTTGTTTTAGTTCCTTCAGTAAGAACCATTAATTAATAGCGCTTAACTGCGTTACGAAAGGATTGCCCATATTTTAAAAAAGAATCTAAAGCTATGTTCACGCAGGTTATCAAACAATTCGATACTGGCGACAAAGTATAATGTATGATCATATTCTCTATCTGAAAGGGTCTAAAGGGGTAGACTTTATTCCGATATGGAGAACGTATTTAAATATGTCTTTAGTGTTGATTATTTCACATCGGAATCTATTTGTTTTTAACTGAATACACAACATCAATTAGAAAAACATAATTTACTTCAATTGTTAGAAACATTTAACACTAGTTCTGCTTTGGTAGAATATGATCCAAGGTCTAATTGTCCTTCGGCAACTTTGGCAAACAACAAAACATTATCTGGTTTGTGAGGATCTCCTTCTCTAAATTCTATTGGGTAGTGGTAGTGAAGTGAGCTAAATATCTGCCTAACTTATCTACAAAGGTAAAATGATATCCTATAAGATGTCAAATTTTGTTGCTAAACATTCTAAATTATATGGATATTTAGTCATGTGGGATATGCAACCATGTTAAGATCAACTGTAAAATGTTTAGAGCGTCAATTAAATTGTTTTTTTATTAATAATCAATCTTGCATAAAACAGAATGGCTCATTAAAACGGGATATCAGATTATATCACTTTATCTTACTTTGTCAATAAATGTCGTAAGCAGATTAAACAATAAAATGGAATGCATTTTGTGTTAGATTTAATTTTGCTGTTTTCTTACGTCCAAGGTAAATGCACTTGGGAAGTGCACATTTTATCCCTCTGACCTATAATTCTGTTGGCATGTTCCATTACCAAACAGTTTAAAATGGTTTCGTAGACAATTTGAGGAGGCTGTACTAAAGAGTTGTCATCTCCATCCTCTCATTAAAATTCATTACAACTATGTTTATAAACAATTACTGAAAGCCACACAGTCAGATGACGATAGTGTTACTCATAAAATCAATCAATCATAAACATACATATATATATATATATATATATATATATATATATATATATATATATATATATATATATATATATATATATATATATATATCAACAGCTTGGACCAATAATAAATATTATTAACGTTCTATATGCACATTATCAACTGGAAAGATAGCTTCCAGTGTTTTGAATTGAAATGCATCATTCTGACATAATTTGAACATTATACACCATTTCAACTTGTATCTAGTGTAGCAATACCTTCATGACGACAACTATGAGTATCAACTACGAAGAGACTATAAATAGACAGATATTTGCAGAAATGTGTAAATTACATTTTATTTTTTCTTTAAGAAACAATTAAAACTTTAATTTTTAAATTCGAAAGTATAAGTCACAAATGCATTATCCACAAACTTTCAAACTTTCGTGCGTATGTCTTTAATAACAAACCTGGCATTTCAATTTAAACTTTAATGGGCAAGTAACTGATATGCTTCAGATCACAATCATTGTTCTTGCATACACCTTATAGGTTATTGCATTTGTATGGGAAAATATGAATGACGTTTTCTGAAAAATACTGCACATCCTTTCGGAGTGCAGTATTTTTCAGAAGAAAAAACGAGTTCATATTTTCTCGTACAAATGTAGTTACCTTCTTATCATATGCACATTTTATTTAACTCCCTAAGAATTAATAATAAAAGACATTACAAGAAACAATGCAATTGCATTTATGCTTTACTCAAAAATGAAATCACGGTCGTATATTCATCAATACACAATAACAGTATTCATGCGCACACTGCTCCGCCCAGAGAGTTAACTTTATCATCTATTCTTCCAATGGACCAAACAGCTGCTTTAGTTCATTCACAAACTAATTTAATCAACCTAAATCTAAACAGTCTACTACATGAGGGTACATGGGTTGTTAAAAAAAAATAATTCTAAACCACTATACAATCTATAGATACACGTTTCGTGCACGTGAGTGGAAGATGAAGATATTCAGTATCGTAAAATACTGCACGATTCTGAAAATGCAAAATTAACGGACACAAAAACTGATGATATAAAAATTACATTTATTTGACAGTACTGAACTATCCAGAGTATCCAAGTCCTACTAAGACATACATTAACCCAAAATACCTTTAAAGATGAACTGAAGACAAAGAATTTGTCATAGTTTAACCCGCATTGTTTGAAAGACTGGATTGCCAAAACAAATACCAACATGAAATGGGTCATAAATTTCATTTTGGGTCAGTAATAATGCCTCATTACTCGTTGTGCGCTGTGGGAAACAATAGAGACAATCACACAATAATGCTCATATTCTAACCAATAAGCATGAACCGATCAATCAATAATAATAAAGCCTAAAACTATAGCACGCATCACCACCTAAACGAAAGAGGAAAACATGCTGTAAAATAGACTGGGATATAATCGTTGGTACTGTACGAGAAATAACAATTGTGATCCGAATCCATTCACTGCCTATTTTATTCGCATGAGACGGGCACACTATTCTGCATTTACAGTATAAATTTGATTTGCATCAGTCAGTGTGTGAAAGGACAGTCCAATTTTTTCGGGCACGTATTCACTGTTCATCGTACGTGAATGGTACACCATTCTGCTATTTACATAAAACACAGCATGTAGACATAAACAGGCAGACTGGGAGCAATTCCAATTATTACTAGCTAGAGTAAATCCAGATAATTTAGAAAGCCCAAATATTGACATGCATTATGATAACATAACAGACACAATTATAGAGGCAGCTAACCAATGCATCCCAAAGACAACTAATATCCAAAATAAAAACCCAGTACCATGGTGGACTAAACAGTGCACTATTGCACATAAAGACAAATAAAGGGCCTTAAATAAATATAAACGCACCAAAAAATGTATCTTCTTCCAGCAATATAAAGATAAAGAAAAAGCACTTAAACAAACTATAAAAACTGCTAAAATTAATCTATGGCAAACCTTTTGCCCTAAACTGAGTCTAAAATCAAACTCAAAACAAGTATGGGACAAGACAAAAGCCATGAAAGGGAAAGCAACTACCTCAGCACCAAAAATTAAAAATGCCATAACAAATAAAGATAAGGCAGACCTCCTAGTGAAGCATTTTTCGAACATGAGTAGCAACAATAACCACACCAGAAGCATTCAAGAACACAAAAAACTAATGGAGGAAACCCAACCTCAAATGTTTCAAGACCAAGGAACAAAATAATCTCACCTAAATAGCGACATCACAGTATATGAATGGGCGATAGCCCTACAATCCAAAAACGAAACATTCCCTGGTAAGGATCAGTTAGGTTACTTTATCTATAAAAAAAAACTACCTATCAATATAACAATAGCCATAATCAAACTCTTTAATAGGATATGGGATAAAGGCCAACTACCCACCAAATGGAAACAGGCCATAGTAATACCAATCCCCAAGCTAGGTAAAGATCCCAACAACATAAATTCGTACCGACCGATCTCCCTTACAAGCAATATTTGCAAAATAATGGAGACAATAATCGCAAATAGGTTAAAACGCCACCTAGAAACCAATAACCTACTCTCCATAAATCAATGTGGCTTTCGGAACGAACGGTCCACCACTGACCAACTTCTAAGATTGGAAACATATATCAAACTCGCTTTTAACGCACATAGGAAAACCGATCGCAACCTCATAGCGGTTTTTCTAGACCTAGAAAAAGCGTTCGACCCAGTATGGACCAATGGACTAATGGCCAAATTAAACCAATTTGGAATAACTGGACGCTTGTTCAACTGGATTGGCGATTTCCTCACAGACCGGAAAATTACCACAAGAATAGGGAACACCCATTCGAAAGAATTTTCACTTGAAAATAGAACACCGGAAGGCAGTGTAATAAGTCCCCTATTATTTAATCTAATGGTAAACGACCTTGACCTCAATGCAGCCTCCATAAAGATAAACTTGTCATAATTTGCAGACGATAGTGGCATATGGAGGAATGGAAATCCCGTCAATAAAACAGTAGTTAAAGAAATCCAGCAGAGCCTAGACAACATAGGGAGAAGGGCGGACAAATGGGGTTTCAAAACATTTCATGAAAAAACTGTGGCAATCATATTAACCCCCAAACGAAATAACAACTTAGTCTATCCAAATTTCTATATACAAAGTCAATTAATCAAATACGTAAAAGTAGTAAAATTCCTTGGAATGTTCTTTGACAACCGCCTCACATGGAGACAGCACATTGAACAACTCACCCAGAATTGTAACAAAGATCTCAATTTACTCAGGAACATCACAGGGACTGACTGGGGATCCAACCAGGAAACCCTCCTCACGATATATAAACCTAATTAGATCAAAACTGGATTACGGTTGCCAAGCATATAGCTCGGCTAAGCAGCCTATACTACAACAACTTGACACTATCCAGAGAAAAACCTTACTATTATGCACAGGAACACTCCCCTCAACATCATTAGAAGAACTACAAACAATAATAGGAGAACTACCCTTAAAATTACGGAGGCAAGAACTGCTCCTCCGATGCTCCATTCGATTAGATACCCACCCAGACAACCACCCCACCAAAATAGCTATAAACAAGTGTAAAGTTGTCTTCAAACCCAAAATCATACCCACCACACCAAGTGGCAAAGTAATCCTTGAACTAAGAGAAAAGATATCTCTACTAAAAAAACAGGTAACAAACAATACAGACCAGAACAAATCACCATGGTTACAAAAACCACAAAGGATTACATTGAAGCTACCATATTAGGCAATAAGGAACGACAAGAAAACTTACTAAAACCTGTGCTGGTAAACGAAATCTACCAAAAATACCCGGGCTATGTTAAAATATATACCGATGGATCAAAAACAAACAACCCACCAAGAACAGCAGCAGCAACAGTCATCCCTGAATTCAATATACACACGGGATCCAGATTACCTGACTATTGCTCCATTTACACCACTGAATTCTGGGCTATACTTGAATCACTACAATGGATCAAAGACATCCAAATACCTAAAGCAGTCATTATAAGCAATACCCTAAGCGTTATCAAATCGATTCAAAATGGCAATAAACACTCTAGGGAACAATTCCTCGATAGAGCATGCCAATTAATCGACGATATCACCACAGCACATCAGTTAGTCGAGCTCATGTGGATACCGTCGCACATTGGAATCTCTGGTAACGAAACAGCAGACAAAGTTGCACAAACCAGACTAGGAGATCAAAACTCTATCAAGCTTGACTATAGCTTTACAGAAGCACTAAACTTCGCTCAAACATATATAGACCAAAAATGAAAAGATTTTTGGAACTCCTCCACAAAAGGTAAAAAGCACCATGAAACCCCCAAAACCGTAGATAGGAACATACAGCTACCTAAGGGTACCTATTTAAAACAGAAAACCATAAACAGGACAATAACTGGAAAAACTAAACTAGCGATCAGTTTTGGAAGGTTTATAGGACCCAGACCAGCAACCATTAACTGCTTTAACGCCACACCACTGAAGATCTACACCACGTATTCAATATATGCCCATAATATCAACCCGCTTGGAAAATATTTATCAAAAACCAAAAAGAGATTGGATCACCACACATATACCCAGAGTTACTTATGGACTCTAATAAAAATAAACAATCAGCATATAAAAATATAAATAATTTCATAGACTCAGCAGGACTTAGGGACAAAATATAATTACTATCCCCACAAAACCAAAAGACTCAGTAACTAGCTAAATAAAGTTAGAGGCCCTCACATAAAAACCAACAACATATCATTCAATTTTATTAAAATATTAATACATAATTCACTATAAAAAACTAAGGAAACCGCAAAATCGGATGTCCTAGATTTCCTTAACGAACCGAGTAATCAGCTAGGACTCCGGTCCTAGATGTCCTTAACGAACCGTGTAATCGGCTAAGACTCCTGTCTCTTGCTAAATAAAGTATAAATAACATTCAATCTCTAAAAACATTAATAAATAAATAACTTAAAGAGGCAATATCTAAAAACTTATAAATAACATAACGTAGGAAGCACACCCTAAACACCTCGACTAGTAATACCATAATAACCTTGAAAATCTTTATTCATACATGATTTCTACTAACAACCTCTATAAACAGCATAGAACACCCCTCCCCCCTTTTTTCGAACATTTAAAAAAAAAGAAACAAAGAAAAAGCAAGAAACACCAGGCAAAAGCAATAAGAAACCAGCGATGTGAAGCAACCAAGATTGTTCCCGAGCTCTCCGTCCCATTCAACTGTAAGGGACCTTTATGGACCCACAGACTGAGGCCAAACTATCAGGGTTTCTTGAACCCATAAAAGCCTGGGAGAGTTGGCACCATTCCCTTCCCCAGGAACAACTAGCAGGCTGCGGTGCAGTCAGGAAAAAGTGGCACGTGCACAATTGTGCGCACGCCACTATAATTAAACTCAATAACAAAAAATGTAGACATAAAAATATTCATGAATTATATACACTATTCTATTTGTTTTAATTGACATGAGAATTTGATTAAATCTGATAAATAACGTAATACAGTTCATTTCAATAAATAGAACGTTGACATTATTTGACACTATTATAAATTAATGTGTGTCCATCCATGGCTTTTAAAAGTTAATAGCAGTTTGCACAACAGTAAGATACATGAAAACCAACAGGTCAACACTTGCATCAAGTGATGTACCTATTCGTCACTGTTTGGATCAAAAGATGTACCTATTGGTGAGTGTTAGGAACAAATAATGTAACTATTGGTTATTGCTTGAATCAAATGATGTACATATTGGTCCGTGCTTGGGTCAAGTTATGTAGCTGATAATAGTATAATCTGTCCAACGAGTTTAATGCATGAGCAATATTTATGCTGGGGGAGGGAGGAGTGGTCTGGTACAGAGTCAAGAGGTGTCATAATGGGCGTTTGTGATTGACTAGCTGATTACAGTTCCTGATACCTAAACCTCCGAGAGCCTTAAAGAGTGGTACAAATCTAGGAAATGTTCTGTTACTGCATGCCTTTAATTCTGGAGATTTTTTAAAAATGTGAGCCGTTCGTTATACAAAAAGATGCAAAAACAACACCCTTGGGTCTTGAGGTTTATTTAGCGTCAACAATACAAGAAAAAAAGCAGCTAGAAGAAGAAAACTTCAACGAAACAGAACAAATACTTAAATATATAGCAACACGATAACATAAATGACAACTTACCCGACACGAAGACCCTAAACATTCGGATACTGCAATTCTTGCGAATTGTATTCGCCACAATAGGAGTAGACACAATGAATAAGATGTCGTTCGTCCAGAGACGATACGACGAGAGCCTAGTGCTACTATTGGGTACCAGGCGCTCGACGTTATCAATCCTTCCTGCGCCACGTGCACTAATCGATCGCTCACTCACTCACTGGCTCACTCATGACAAACACGCACCTGTTTCACATACTCCCTCCCTAAGTGTAAATGTCTCATGACATTTAACAAATTTGTACTATATATTGTGTCTTCAGAAATAAATAAAAACATCAATACATGACAGTTATTCACATATATCAAAATTTAAAAGCAACCATTAAAAATATGAAAGTTCATCCTCTTTCGTTTTAAAATGAAAACCATACTAGAACAGTTTTATGTTACTATGTATTACCTTTCTTTTTGTTCCCTAGTGGCACTAGCGTGACTGGCCTAGTATGTCAACTCCAATGGGATTCTACCTCACCCAATTCACCCCGGAAGACCACTACCCCCACATTTATTCATCATTCCGCAGTAATATTAGTTCATAACACGGAGGACAAGTAATAAATAAACGAAACTACAGAGCTTTATAAGTTACTTTGCTCGGCAAAAGATTGAATACATAAAACCACTGAAATTGAAACTACATTTACGTACATAATGATGTCAAATTGTCTCGTTATACTTATATTTTTGTGTTAGATTGAAAATAAATAGGATAATCAGAATCATTCCTACATACTAAATAAAAAAAAAAAAAAAACGGACGCTTAAAAGATACGGATAGATATCAGTATCTCACAAGTAGTAAATCGTCTGCCAATACACCCAATGACCTAGCCGGACGGGAGGTTTTAGGTCTATGGTAGAACGCCTTACCGGTATTTGTCCTGAGTCTTTCCGCGACACCTGTGGTGCTGGTGGGCTCTAGACTAACCTCACGGACTGACGCTCTGGGTCTCCCTCTAATCCGGTCGGGTTTCAAACTGACCTTCAGTAGACACCTTTTGGGTATCCGAGCTGCGTGCTATCATGCGAGGTACGTGAGGGGGTAGAAAAATGAGTTGTTGGTTCACTTAAACTACTCTCATATTGCCTAGACCCACTATTTTGGAAGGTTACGCTTTGACGAGGCTGGCTAATATGGTAGTCGATAATATATCTAAATATACAGTATGGGGCGGTCCGTTTGGAGTGTTCACGGGGTCGGACAATCTCCTTACCGTTCCAATAGGGTCGTCTGTGTGGTACAACACACCTGTCATTTTCAACTACAAGGCGATTCCATTCACGAAGAAATTTCTGTACAGACGAATTTTCTCTCCGAAGATCCTCCTCCCTTGGCCAAAAATCATTACTCTTGAGGTCAATGCCTTTTGCTGTCGTTTTATCGGTCAACTGTTCCCTGTCCCACTTAATGTTGTTACAAAACACCTCATCGGCCGAATGAGGTGCCGAATAATCCGAAACGTTCTCAATCAAGGGAACAGAGACGGTGGCTACATGGCAAATGGCTTCCACAACGTCGGGGAACATTTGTGGTAAACGCGAGAGGGTGTCGGCGTCAACGTTATTTTTGCGAGCTCTATACCTGATGGAGAAATTGTTAGCTGCTAGAGCTGCACCCCATCTATGCCATGTAGAGCCAAACTTTGCCGTCTAAAGAACGTATGTCAATGGGTTGCTGTCCCTGACCACCTCGAAGAAAGAACCTACGAGATAGTCATGGAATTTATCCGTCACGACCCATTGTAACATCAAAAATTCGAACTTATGTGCTGGATAATGTCGTTCACTGGGTCTCAGTCCGTCGCTCGCGTAAGCAATGATACTTTTTACACCATCTTGCTCTTGATATGGGGCTGCGCCTAAACCAGAGCTGCCCAAGTCCAAGGAGCTACATGTTTCTTTTGGGATTTATTCTTTCGAGACGCATTGTTTGTTCCACGACCCTCTACTAGAGCATGTAGCGGTTGTGCTTTATGTGAATAGTTCTCGACAAAGCGGCGATAGCTGCCCGCGAACCCCTAAAAGTAACGCAGCTCCTTCATGTAGTTAGGCTGTCGCCAAGTCTTTATCGCATGTTTTCTCTGGGACAGTCTTGATGCCCTCCTCAGGTGTAACGTGACTCAGATAAACGAATGACGACATGAGCAACTCATGTTTAGAGTGTTTCAGCTTAAGACCATGCTGGTGCAAACGTTGCCTCCAAACGACCCATGTGCTCGTGGAACGTCTTTGAGAAAATGAGGGTATCGTCTATGAAAATAAGGCACTCGTTGAGGTGCATTTCTCCCATTCATTTCTCTATAAGAAGTTGAAATGTAGCTACAGCGTTCCACAAACCTAAACTCATGCGGTTCGCCTCATTAAAACCGAGTGGATCTACCGAGAAGGCTGTGTATTGTTTATGTTTTTCTTCCATCTCGACTTGCCAATAGCCTGATCTTAGGTCCAGCTTGGAGAAGAGCTAGGCTCCTCGCAATATATCGACGGTATCGTCAAACCGTGGCATCATGTAGGCGTCTTTCCGGGTCTTTGCATTGAGGGTCATGTAGTGAATGCAGAAACGTAGGTTGTTATCTCGTTTCCGGACCAGCACAACATTAAAGGAATAAAGACCATCAGATTCCTTGATTGCACCAGAATCTAGCATTTCTTTAATATGCTGACGTACCTCCTCATATAACCCCGAGGTATTCTTCTGTATGGTTGTTTGAAATGTTTATCATCGTTAAGTACTATTTTATGCTGTTGCCCCCTTCGAAAATACTGAGTCCCATTTGTCCAATACTTTTCTGAGTCTATCCAGTTACTATGGGGTCAGATTTTCAACGTCGTACTTAACTTTCAGATCCACAGGAGTAGAATGTAAACTGTTCTCTGACCTGCTGGTGAAAACTCAGAAGCTAAGTGGTCAACCACTTTGACTTCACTTATGAGACATACATCAGACTTGGGTCTTGTTGTCACACATTTGGAAGACGTACTGCAAAGTTTGACCTGAACTTCTGAATGTAAGCCCTGTTGATTAATCCTGATCGCACTTGGACAAACTGTAAAGTGTTCAGAGTTTCCTAAGTTCTCTGTAATCGCTTATGTTATATGAGCATCAACATTACAGGCAATGCCATTGATAGTAATATTTTCATACTGCGCAATGTTGACAGTACGCGCATTAGTAGATTTGACTGTAAACAAATTACACTCAATGCCATCCATAGCGTTCTTCCATGCATCTCGAATTTTATCCGTAGGAGGATTACCAAGTACGTAATCCCTACATAAATCGAATGACACTTGTTCCTATAACTACAGGACAGGTAAAGTCGGTCTGCAATAGTGACTTTGAGACCCAGTGACTCTAGGGAGTGAAGCACTGGCTTACCACTAAGTGACAAATAAAAACTCTTTGATACAGTAGTCACCATGGACCCACTGTCAACAAGGGCCGTGATCAAGATATTGTTTAAGTTAACAATACTAGTGTTAAAAGAACTAATCGAAAGCTGAAATAGCGTATGCTGGCTTTTATGATGATTACCTGCCCCCAAAAGGCCATCTAAAGATGCAGTTAAGATTTTTCAAAATACTGCGCTCCTCTACCATAGCCATACCATCTGTTGTTGTTGCTTCTATTTCCGTTTCCCCGATTTCCTTGTAGTTGTACTATTATTAGTATAATGGCCTGGTTTATCGTTGTCGTTTCGGTCATGTTTGTTATCTTTACTCTTCCCTCTGTTAATTTCCGTCAGTTGTCTGAGGAGCAACGACTGTTCGTGCAGCTGTTTAGTAAGAACGTTGATATGAGATCCCAATCTTTCCACTATTTGTTGGCTTTTTGAGTCGAGAGCTCTCTCTAGCTCGTGTCAGTCGTGTTCGCCATCTACAATGGGCTGGTGGTATACTTTTCTAGTTGGGATTGGGCCAGCGTCCTTCAGCAAGTTCGGCTGCTGGTCGACCATCCTAATTTCTAGCAATAACTCATCATAGAGATGGAGTCGAACTGACGGCGAGTGTGGCTCTTCAGGAGGTCACTCCTCAGTGAAAAGCAAAACTTCGGTCTGAGGAGGCCGTCCTTATCATCTTCTCTGATGTGTCCCGCTTCTATCGCGGTTTGTAGAAGTGTTTCCAGTCTACAACCAAAGGTAGTCACCGATTCCCCTTCTCATTGGAAAGAGTTGATCAATTCTTGCATGATCATACCTTGAGTTGACATATCTCCGAAGGCAGTATCTCAGTGTCTCAATATGGCTTCAGTGGATGCTTTCTCGCCTACTGATACGACGGTATGTGTCGCCCTGCCTCGTCGAGACCGTCGGAAAGCCTGAGTCATAATAGCCATAGAATATTCAGTTTGGAGACATTTTAGCTAGAATCTCTACTCGTAGTATGTGACGTCACCTTTCTGTATAGGCTCGTCCCCTGAAAAGAATTGGATCTTGGGTACTATGGCGGAAGTGAATGGGGTGGGCGTAGCTCTGAGAGCGGAACAAGTACCTGGGAATCGTACAATAGTGCCGAAGCACCTATACTAACCTTAGGCTTGGTATCTACACTCGGTATAGCTAGCTACTTGAGCGAGCCTCTCCCGATACCTGCAACAGGAGTGCTTTGCAACAATGGGATGGAGTCGGGTATAACGGGTTAGGTTGAGGTCACGAATACGTTTCATGGGGGTACAATGGAGTTAGGTGGGGTCCGCACTTGCATTGCCACATACCCACTGGCATTCAGTGCATGTATCATCTCCTTTTCTGTCATGGGATTCTTATATGTAGCCACCATGAAGAGAAACCCACACAAGCGTGCGTAAATATAACCACGGTAAACAAACCGTTCAATGATTTGTTGCATTTATTGTACAACAGCGATTTGTCGCACAACTACTGAGGGAAAAG
The DNA here is from genome assembly GCA_028554795.2 of Sinohyriopsis cumingii. NCBI lineage: Eukaryota > Metazoa > Mollusca > Bivalvia > Unionida > Unionidae > Sinohyriopsis > Sinohyriopsis cumingii. Next base: position 54,080,068 of record CM068841.1, read on the forward strand.
AAATAATCAGCTACTTTTTAAAAGCTCTGAGAAAACAATAATGGGGTATTTTTTGTCAAGATTAATGCCAGTATCACTGCAAAATGACTTAATTACTTTATGTACTAGAATATACCAAAATTTAAAATGTGCTTGCTAAGAAAAAGTTCCTTACTCCTAAAAGATTTAGATTCCACAAGAATATTAGACATAAGCTTTCACATCTAATAAACATATAATGGTGTACAACACTAAACATAACTATGAACAATACAAAGACTTAGATTTCATAATAAATAACATGGATGTCATTGTAATGTTCATTAAATTAATGCAGAATTATTTTTAGTAACAAACAAGTCTTTGAACTTGCTAAAGAAAATATGTCAATATAAATTTAAAGAATAACAGCAGCTCATAACCTGGATTTGACTCAGTGATTTCTGTGTAGCACGTGATATACGGGCCAAACCGTACTGCTAGTTAGAATAAAAGAATGAACTGTGTAACTGGTATGATTAGCATAACTATAGAGTTAAAACGAATGACTAACGGTACTAAATGAGCCAAGAATAGATTAATAATTTAACGTACAGTATCAAGAATCCTTCCTTCTGAAAATATGCAACCCTAATGTGACACAGAACACATACTACTAGATACATTATTGCAAGTTCTATACACACAATTGTTCATGTCAATTTAATGCGAAAATAACGACGTCATCACGAGAAAAAACGATAAAAGGACATGTCTGCGCTTCTCCTTTTTTCTGTTCTTGTTGCAAAAAACCACACCAAATCACCAGGAGAAGCGTTAACTTGCTCTTCTTAACTTGCACTCTTTAGCCTGTTTTGGTAGCGCTACTTCGGTCTGGTTTAATTGTTTATCCGCCATCTTCCGTCATGTCGTGACTTCACAGTGGGCGCCTAGCCGGGCGTTGTAAAAAAAGAAGCGAACACAACACCCTCGGGTCGTGGGGCTTATTTAGCGTCAATGATACAAGAAACAAAATAAAAACTGGAACAAAAAACCTACAAAAAAAACAAAACAAAACAACAGAACAAGCACTTAAATATACAATACTTCAAACAAGACAAATACGATACACAACCCGCACGCAGGTATTTCAGTATATAGCAAAACGATAACATAAAATACAGCCTACCAGACACAAAGACCCTAAACAATCAGATACTACAATTCTTGCGAATTGCATTCGCTTCGATATGCGTAGACTCGATGAATAAGATGTCGCTCGTCCAGAGACGATACGACGAGCGCCCACGGCTTTTATTTGGTGCTAGCACTCGACGTTATCGTCCGCTTCATGTGCCTCGCGTACTAATCGATCACGCACTCACTCAAGCACTCACTCATGACAAACACGCACCTGGGTCACATTTTAAAAAAGATTTCTTATCAGAAGGAAGAAATGAAATATTCTCGCATGCCCATCATTATCAAAGCAGGATCGAGCATTTCTTATCTTTACAACAATCGATTTGAAAAACAACTCAAGCTATTGCTGTTGGAAGTTATAATCAATGTTTAAGACACATAATTACCAGTCCTGGACTATGTATGTGATCTTTTATATTCACCATACACTGGAACATGAAAAAGATATGAAAATAACAATCCATAGAATTGCAGTTAACAAACAATTTTTCATATGAATAATAAGCGAAAAGTGAATCACGTTATTTTTTAACAGCACTGTTAAGTTAATATACGAGGTTTTTGTTTTCTCTTACACGTTAGGACCTATCAGTGGCCTACTCGTTTAGCGGGTCATGCTTTGATCGATTCATTTCATGTTCAAATCATGCTCGCAGAATATACTATTTTTCTTTAATCAGTAAACGTCAAGCTTAGGATCGTTGTTCATGCCAAAAACGGCATAGTCTGTTGAAACAAACTGATAATTCTGGTATATTGTTTACACATTAGGGCCCCTTTTTGGGGTTGCAAATTCAAACCGTCGTAATTGATGTTGTTGTTGTTGTGGGGTTTAACGCCATTTTTCAGCACGATAGGCTATACATGGCGGCCAGTATTAATGGTGGCGGAAGAACCCGGAAAACCCCGGAAAGAACCACCGACCCACGAGAAGCTACTGGCAAGCTTTCTCGTAATTGATACTGACCAAATAAGTGTGTTAATTGTAATAAATTAGTGTGCAACAGCTTATAACAACAGCAGGCTTACAATCGCAAAGAAATACTTAGGAACATCTAGATCCCGAGCTGAGACTGTTTTCTTTTGTACGAGAATATTATGTAAAACAATTACAGCGCTTATACGAAAAAAGTTGAAAGCCTCAAGCATTCACGTGTAAACTACCTATGGAGCAGAAGCTACAAAAATCCCAACAAGTATCCAAAACAAGTAGTACATACTTGCATTAGAGCCTTTATTTGAAATGTATAACACACATAAGAACGTTCCAGTGATTGATCCAGCCTAATTGTACCTGAAATGCATATCATGTGTTGGTTTTTGTAAAGAATGATAATAAGGTCATTTGCTGGTATAACGTATTAGTCAGGAGGATGGATCACGTTAATGCTCTACTTCTATGGGTTTCTATAAATCTGACGAGGACATGAATAGATACATAAAATTCGTTTGCTAGAAATTTACTATCGGGTGCCTTTTGGGGAACCTGCGTGGTATAGTCTGTGCCAAAATGCCATGAAATCGCCCACCCTCCAAAGTTAGCTGGGGCAAAATGGAACATTCTTGGTTAGCGTCTGTAGAATGAGTATCGTTACAAACACTAATTCAAGTTTTAGAAGACACATGTCTTGCTTTATGAGCAGGATGACTTTCATTCTTGGCGACAATTAGCCACCAAGACGTTAGCTATTCTTTTCAAATGCATGACTTTGTCAAATCTGTATTTAATCTATTGTGCAATTCTTGTATTTAACCATGTTCTAGTCGCCAAACAATACCACGCTATTTCATTCAGACGTGATTTTAAAGAGACCACGCGAAGAAGATGCTAGAAGACCAATGCCTACCTTGTGAGTGGGCAAGGTTCTCTTGAAGTCAAAACTATCGTGTAATACAGAAGGGTTGCAGTGGTGAAAGAAACTCCCACATGTCTTCATTTTATACTGATGTCACTCTCAGAGCTGGTCGTACTCTTCTTGTAGGTTTAAACATCTGTGGATAACACTTTCACAGAATTTTCGACGCGGGATTGGGAAGAAGATTAGGTCTGATGAATGTCGTACGAGGCGACTAATTGAGGCAACCATGCTGTCTTCTGGTGACATTCAATCTGATACGGTCAGTGCCTTTCTAAGAGAGATGTATATCAGAAAGTTGACTGATTATTTTAAAAAATGTACATTTTTGTCCTTATATTTGTTTTGTGTTCTTTCTATGTGGGGGATCGGGAATGACGAAACGTACTTGGCAGTCGGCCATATAGTTAAAACACACACATACATACATTCATGCCTACCTGCCTACCTACCTATTTACCCCTATACATACATATCTGCATACATTTCCACCTAATATATCGGATCGCAGTATTATATCTGATTTGACGCTTGACATGTCGGTTATTTCTTGCATCTTATTTGCTTTGTGTGATGTCTTTAAAAACGCTTCAGAAAAGGGAAACTAAGTGAAGAAGGAGGGAGAAAAGGAACAGTAGTAGTGGTGGTTCTATTGTAATATTACTCACATCAAAATCAATAAAAGGAAGTGTCACAGAATAAGGCAAGAAATAACTTGGTTTCATTTAGAACGATTTGATCATTTTCGTCGTACATGCATACAACGTTACCTAGGGTGGATAATTGTTTTTCTACTTAAGTGAATGAGCTAGTATTATGCATGTCGTCGTAGATCGCTTGCGGCTAGAGACAGAACAAGCACGGTATGCACGGGTATTTTACCTTTGCTAATACTCAAAGCTCCTGTAGATTTAAGGCAAGTTTCTGTTCTAATCAACACATTGGTCTTTTGGGATCTTGTCAAGGAGTGTATGCTCTCCATTTCATTCTACAGCTTTAGTGGTAGGTGTTACATTTAATTTTATTGCAGATATGTGAAGCATGTTCAGTTTTAATGGCTTAGCATGAAATGTTGCCTTTATCACTGCGCGGATTTGAAACGATATGAACATTTGAACTGTTACACGTTGCTTTTAAGAGTTTAATTTAGCAGCATGTGTTTATAGACTTTAATCCGTACCTGTTATTACGACCAGTTTGGTTTTATTTTAGCTGTGTGCGCGGTGTATCAGGCTGTCGGTATGGCTGTTTGTATGCCTGTCTGCATGGGGATGGAAGCATGTGCGACCATCAAGGTCATACAAGAACGGAACTGCAGATCTGTAAACTTGTGCGCATGGTGGATCCATGAAGGGTGTGTGTGGCCAATACAAATGTGGGCTTACCCCAACATTCAGAAGTGAAGTTTGACAATGAACTATGTCAAACTTTCTCGTTTACAAGTATTTAAAAGAGTCATACATTGTTATGAATCGTACGTGCTGTACAAATGACTATATGAGTCGTGAGTCATGTTTGACACAACTATGTTTATCACAAATTCATTATGTTTATTTCAATTGATTATGTTGTGTTTGAAATGAGTACATGGAACATATGTTGTGTTTCAATTGAGTACATTTTAGTACAATTTGAGTTACACCTATTTGCATGAGATTATATGAATCTTACGTTCATTACACGAGATTATACGAATTACACCTTGGTTTTACTGTATCATATGTCTACAATTTTTGAATATATGAATCAGTTTTGTTTCCCCCATTTTGAATGATTGTATGAATTTGTTTCCCCCATTTTTGAATGATTGTATGAATTATTTTGTTTTGTCATAAGGCTTCATAAAGTCACAACTTAATTCACATATAACCAATGTTTGTGTGAAGTAATTGAATTATTCGTATATTTAGAGCGTGAAAAAAATCACTGTATATGTTGTAGAGAATATACATATATAAATTCATTTCGTAAACTTCCGTCTTTCATCACATTGTGTTGTGTTATTGAATCCATTATATCCGTTCAGTTCAAATCCTGTTACAGGAAGAAACAAAGACTAATAATTAGATCAAGAGACGCACAATTTGTTACCTCTTATATTTTCTAGCGTCATTTGTTTGAACAGATTATAGAATAGAGGTGAACATGTCCCTTCAATTCATATGAGCTTTATTTGCAACAACAAAATTCAGCAAGGTCATTTGAACTAATCGTAACATAACTATCTTGTTGCTATGTGCTTAAATTTCTACTATGATTGGCGGGCATGTCTATTGCAACAGAGCGTTACCCGAAGGTATAGAAGTACATATACCTAGTGTCGAGAAATCGCACCAGATAATTCGCGAAGTTTACATTGGAATGGATTTATATACAAGTTGTAAGTATCAGTGAGCTGTACATACTTATGAAATTACACATTTAAGGTTACATGTTTTGACAATTACAGGAATTTCTATCAGGTCAAGGTATTTTGTAAGTATTAGTCCAACTGCACACGTAAACATTCATAATTACCTACGCTCACACTTGCGGGAACTCCTATCTAGTAAACGTATGTAGTGTTATTGGAATGACGTTATGGTTTCTGAGAAATTTGTTATCCAGTATCGATTCTAACGCCTAACATGGTAGCGATTCACATTGACAGTAATCTACAAACTACCAATCGTTTTCGTAGGAACTTCAGTACTTGACAGCATTTATTCTGATAAAAACATTGAAGTAAATAAACGATTTGAAACAAATGGCATTCAATTTTGAAAATTTATAACTTTTGACACCAAAATTGAGCAAGTGAAGTAATATTTCAATGTTTTGAAAGGTATCAGTTCGTTTCACCCCGATATTAAAGAATAGAGATGCATATCGTGTAATGCTTATAAGTATATATGAATCGCAATGGTTATGACGACAACAACAACATACGTTAGACAAAACATGTTTTGTTCAATTGGACCCGTTGACCCGTTACGCAAATGTTAGGAAAATGTTTTCATTAACTAGAAAGAAAATCGTTTTCATCGGCACTATCAATCTCGTCATTCTTATGTGAAATACCTATCATGTTTAGGGATGGTATATCATTCTAGTGACTGTGGTGTACGACTAATCGCGGCTTGAAGTACTTGAAGGTGTGCAACGGTCTAACGTCGTTCCTAAAACATTGTACCTGATTACGCTTATTTTTTTTATATAGGAGTTATTAGTATTCCTCGGGTCCAAACATATCATTCTTAAATAGAACTGTGCCCCATGTATGCAAAAATCTTCCATTATCAAAGATGACGTCAGAGCAAAACGATTTTCTTCTCTGTATCCATAGTTAGCATGCAATTTGAAAAATGTTCTCCAACTCTTCGTGTCTTAGGTGTATCAACGTTTCTTTAAGCACAAACAAACGATATCATCTTGCAAGTCTCTAAATATTAGAGGGTACATGCGCAAAATACAATCAGTGGTCCTCAGATGCATAAAGATAAATTACTTGTGCACACCCAGATACTTTTAAGTAAGTAATCATTTTCAATTATGCAAAATTGGAAGAAAATCAAACGTGGCTCTTTACTCAGATGGGACTAGTGAAATAGTGTATAACTTTAACCTACTGTATGTAGTATTACAAGCGCGACATGATGGACTTGTATTAACTTGTATTAAATTTTTCCCGAGTTTTGTCTGACCTTTCCAGCCCCATGCTTCACGCAGTAGCTGGAAATGTACTTTTGGTCACCCACCTCGTTAGACCATACCAAGTACAAGTATCCACCACAAGGTCAGAGAAACTCGCGCTAACATAAATTGAACTTGGGTTTTCTTAACATTTTACTGCTTTCTGTCACTTAGTTTGTTCGCAACAAATATCATTTTAGAATATGTGTAATATCGGATCTGGAAAATATTGTTGTCTTTTTCATCATCATGGTCAAGGTTATATTGCAAGAATAAAATTGTGGCCCTAGCATCAAATGTAAGATATACATATATTTATGTAAATTACTGTTATGCAAATATCCATAGAATCTACACGGTTTCGTACTGTTTGGACATTCAATTAGGTGTTTGTTAAAATAATGAAAGAACTATAACGGTATGATATGTCGAATATAGGTCAGTATTAATAATTTGCTCTGGTAAATATCTAATGTAATAAACTAATTCTTGCTAAAGCAATTGTAATATATTGAAAATATACAGTTGTCATAAAACATCCGAAAAAATTGTAACTATATTCAACTATTTTTGAAATGTTTAGAGCAGTACGTAAAGAAAAAGAAACACTATTTCGTCGTATTCTGGGTGAAATATTCATTATTCTAGATCAAAGTAAGAAATATAGAACTTTCCAATTGTTTCATCGATTTACTATATCCTAGTGACTGACTGCTACTAATGTTCTGCATGCTCTCTAGAATTACTCATTTCTTGGTAGGAAGAGCTGACCATGTCTTTAACTTAAGTATTAGAAATCGTTCGGTAATAAGTTCTGCATTCTGGAATGTCTACAAAGTTGGTCTCAAATTTTAGTTTCTTCAGTAAGAATCATTAATAACGTTTAACTGCATTGAGAAATCATTTCCTATATTTAAAACAAAGCTGTTAACTCAGGTTATCAAACACTTAGATACTGGCGAAAGTGTTCAATATATGACCCAAGGGCCAATCGAGTTGACTTAATTCCGATATGAATACATTATTTAACTATGTATGCAGTGTTAATTATCTCACATCTAAATCTATTTATTTTGAACTGGATGCACAACATCAATCAATGAATCAAACTTAATTTGCTTCAACTGTTAGAAATATTTAGCATCATTACAGATATGGTAAAATATGATCTAAGATCTAATTGTTCTTCGGCAACTTTGGCAAACAACAAGACATTATCTGGTTTGTGAGGACCCCCTTCTCGAAATTCTCTTGGGTAGTGGTAGTGAAGTGAGCTAAATATCTGCCTGACATATCAACAACAGGTAAAATGAGATTCTATAAGATGTGAAATGTTGATGCCAAACATTCTAAATTATATGGATATTTACTCATGTGGGATATGCAACCATGTTAAGATAATTTGTACAATATTTCGAGTGTCAGTTAAAAATTATTATTAATAATCGACCTTGCATAAAATAGAATGTTTCATTAGAATATGTGTGATGTGTGTGTGATTTGGATTTTTAACGTTGTTTTAACAATTATTCAGTCATATCGCTACGATGTCTGCAGTGTGGCAGTTTATAGTGATGTCTAGCACTGGGCATCATGCCGCATACATGTAGCATGATGTCCCACCCAGTCACATTATCCTGACACCAGGACGACCAGTCCTAACACTAGCCTCTTAATGCTGAGCGCCATGCGAGGCAGGTGTTAGTACCATTTATGTAAGTCTTTGGTATAATTCGGCCGGGGATCGAACTCACGACCTCCCGCATCCAAGGCTAACGCTCTAACCACTAGGCCACCGGAGCGGTCATTAGAATAGGATATCAGCTTATCCTACATTGTCAGTGAATGTCTTAATGAACATGAACACTAAAATGGAATGCATTTGGTGTTAGTCTTCAGTTTGATGTTTTCTTACATCAAAGATAAATACACTTGGGGAATGCACATTTTATCCTTTTCATTTATAATTATGTTGGCATGTTACATTCTCTAACAGGCTACAATGGTATCGTAGACCATCTGAGGATGCTCTACTAAAGAGTTGTCATCTCTATCCTCCCATTTAAATTCATTACAACTATGTTTATAAACAATTACTGAAAGCCACACAGGGACATAAGTGTTACGCATATAATCATCCCGTCATAAACATATATATCAACAGCTTGGAACAATTATAAATATTATCAATGACCTGAATGCACATTATCAACTGGAAAGAGGTCTTCCTGTGTTTTTAATAAAAAGGCATCATTTTGACTTTAAAGATATTATCTCTGACATAATTTGAAAATTATCCACCTGTATATGGTGTATCAATACATGCACAATGACAACTATGAGTAGATTAGGACAAAATCGTGGATTCTGAACGGGAAATTATTATTGTGACTCGGGTCTATGCACTGCTGTTTTTCTTCGTGTGAGACTGGCACACTATTCTTCCTTTATAGTATAACTTTGTTTTGCATTAGGCAGTGTGTGAAAGGGCATTCGAATTTTGTCGGGCACATATTCCTTTTTCATCGTGCTTGAATGGTACCCCATTCTGCTATTTACAGAAAACACTTTTTATGCAGACGCGGTACATAATTTTAAAAATATTCATGAATTATATACGACAGCAAATAAAACCACCAGCATAAGAATTATCGAATCAGACCCGCCACTATCCAATTTATTTTAATTGATTTAAGATTTGGATTGCATCTGATAACGTAATAGGATTTCAAAATCTGTCTATTATGCATTGTCTTTTAAACTATTTTAAAGTTTCAAATGTACGATTCTCTTGTCTAGAAAGTGACGAGTCATGTGCGGCTCGAGGCCGAATGTTCCATTCAAGTATGTTAATGACTGTTATACTGTGCGACCACCTAATGTTTATTACTCCATATACAGCTTCGAGCGAGATTTTCAACTATCGAAAAATCATCAGGCACTATCATGGATGTTACTTTACAAGCTTAAAGGTATGTGGAAACATTAAAAAGAAAAACATATTTGTGGTGAACCCATATACTCTTAAGCCGTTAGATTATACTGTATTAGTGTAGTTGCACATCGCTGATATACAAACGAAGGGCTAACAATTAGGTAACATAGCGCCACTGGTCATAAATAATTGGTGCATGTTGGATTGTTTTTTAATACAGTACAACTGGTGATTGTTGTATATACGAGCTATGCACGAGTCAAGCAAATGCAGTTCATTTTAAGAAATCGAATACTGACAGTATTTGACACTAGTATAAATGAATGTGCCCCCATCCATGTCTTTTTAAAGTTAACATCAGTTTGCACAATAATAAGAAACATGTAAACCAAAAGGTCAGCACTAGGATCAAGTGATTAGCCGATTGGTTAGTGCTTTGATCAAGTGATGTGCCTATTGGTCAGTGCTTGCGTCAAGTGATGTATCTGCTAATCATATATGTCCAACTAGGCTTTGTTTAATGTATGAGCAATATTTGTGCGGGGGAGGGGGTGGGTGGTGGGAGGGGGAAGCGGTAGGGAGTCATCTGGTGTTACAATGTACTTTTGAGATTGACTAGCTAATTACGGTTCCTGATACCTAAACGCCTTCTGTATATCCTGTGATTCGTTCTACCTAGGATTTGAGCACACGCGTGTGATCATAACCCACACGAGCCCCAATGAGGCGCCTTTGTAGCAAGGTCATTACAATATTATGTGCTCATAGACCTGTTAATAAATACAAGCAAGCATTAGATACCAATACAGACCGATCAATAGTGTAACATAAATATATGTGCATTTTTGTGGCAGTTGACTGCATTACCGTCTCTTGTATAAGACGTTCAGTTTAGGGAATGTCAAGTTACTGCATGTCTTTAATTCGCGAGTTTAAAAAAAAAGATTTGTTGAGATTAGCAAGAAATGATGTATTCTGGCCTGACTCATTATCAAAGCAAAATCCGTCACTTCCTCTCTTCACAAAAATTGATGCGAAAAAGAGCTTAAAGTTATTGTTGGTGGAAGCGACAATCAATATATAAGACATAGAATTACCAGTCCGGGACTATGTGTGCAATGTATAATACTTATTATACACGGGAATGTGAATAAGATATGAATATAACAATCCATGAGATGGCAATTTACAATATCGTTTTTTTTATATCAACACGTTAAGACCTATCAGTTGCCTAATCGTTTAACGGTACATACTTTGAACGATTCATTTCAGGTTCGAATAACAAGCCTTTCCTTTTGTTTGAGAATAATATGTGAAACAATTACAGTGAACATATTCAAAACGCCGAAAGCCTCACCGATTCATATGTATATTATTTTGAAAGAATTCATGAGTGTAGCTAGCTAATGCGTGAATCACATTGCCCTTGCAATGCTATAAAATTGCTGTGTTTCGGGATGTCGCGATGCAGCTAAACAATTTAAGGTGCATATGATCCCCAAAATAATAAATAAAAATAAATAAAAAGACAAGAAAAGAAAAAAGAACCAAGGAGAAGGCCATGGTTGACTGTGTGACCCCACGTTCTTATGGACTGGATGGAAACACTCGTGTCGCGTAGGGAAGAACATACCAGAAGTCATAAAGGAGACCACATCAATTTGTCAGCGTTTGAACATCAACCAGTGTATGTTTCCTCGGGGGTTTCTCAAGCTGATGAACGAATTCATTAAAGAAATCATTGAAGTACTGGACACCGATAATAATTCACGAAGCGCTTACCATTTTAAATAAAATGAATGACACGATGCAGCATGTAAATGTAGAAACAACCTTGAGCGTTACATCAACGATTAGGATCTCATCAACAAAAGCATAATATCATGTGTTTTTATACCAATCTCCTCGTGTGAATCCTGCACACTTTGTATCGCACTAATGTCATTGCGCATGTATTACAGTGGGTCTAATATCCGATATCGGTCGTTTGGGTGCCTTCCCGCGAGTAACTAGATTGTATTTACGTCTTGGACTATCGTGAAGTTACCTACAATGTTATTGGCCTTCCCAGAGACGCCTGCGATATTTACTTAATCAGTGACAAGATCCGATAGAGGATTTCGTTGGCAACCTGCAAAGACTATAAAATATATTTACACGAAGACGAGTATATAATCGGCTCTGCCAGCTCTATCGAATCTCCTCAGTATCAGGATGACAACACACAGCCATTGCTGAGAACAGTTCTCGGTTGGCCAGAAGATATTATTGAAACTTACGCAGACTAGAGAATCTTATGTGCGTGACCTGGATGTCTAGAACCAAAATCTCACCAGGTATTGTCAGAATCACGACCACAATGCAGGTTGATCTGAGTCAACATCGCTCAAGACGGGCTATAAGCGTCTTTGACGTTTGTGTTTAAGATTAAGATTTATTATTCTGAACAAAGTGATGATGTTGCGGAATTTACCGACAGTGTGTTGAATATACTGACAACAGATACTAACATCGAGAGATACTGTGTGACTCTTGTCGACAAATATCTGCTTCAAGGTGGTGTTAACAAATCTTCGCATACTCTCAAATATAGTTCTGTTAAGGGCCGAATATAAATCGACCGCTTTCGCCACCCTGATGTGCCAATACTAACGGAAGGCCAGCTTTGAGTCGTCGCATTTGCACGCGGAAAGTTCAGGTTCTAGACTACACTATGCAGCCATTAGTTTATACACCAAATAAGTAAGTGGTGCTCATCGACAAAGTCAGCGTGACTGCATACCCCGTTAATTATATATATATATATATATATATATATATATATATATATATATATATATATATATATATATATATATATATATATATGCATGTATTTACATATATGTATGTATGTATGTATGCATGCATGTATGTATGTATGTATGTATGTATGCTAACCACAATAGTTACACATATTACACGTATTAATTCATTTTAAATCTGTGTTGGTACATGTGCGAGAATACCAAGGAGTGTGTAAGTTACTCTTTCAAAACAATTTTATAGCATACTCTGTTAAACAAAATTGAGGACTAAACGAATGATGGTCTTTCTTGATACAATGTGCTATCCTCGTTAAGTAACGATTCTTTGTCTTCATTTTCTTCTTGTCCTTCTTGTTCTTGTTCTGCTGCTGCTACTGCTACTGTTGCTTTGTCTTCTTTCTTCTTGCTCTCCTTCTTCTTCTTCATCCACTTGTCCATCTTCTTTCTTTCAAAAAATTAATAATAACAATAATAATAATAATAATAATAATAATAATAACATTATTATTATTACTAGTAGTAGTATAAAAATATCTACTGCTTACCAACCTGTATTCTATTCCTCATTTTCTCTATCTACAAGTGTTTCCTCAGTATGTTATGCTGCACCATACTATTCTGGAATTTTAACAAAATTATTACATTAATAACATTAGTTAAACATTATATTCCCACTGGCATGCTTAACAGTATTATAATGTGTGCATATTTGCAGCTACACAAAGCCAAGATATTTATATACATTTGATTTGCGTCCATATGACATTTCAATTACCAACACGCAGGCAAATCTATAACAATTTGTAAATTAAACAGACGTCTCGTGCATGACATGCATTAGCTAGATTGTTGCTCTCTCTCTTTTGTAGCCCAGTTCCCTCGTCAGCATTGTTAGATTCACAACTTACTTTACGTATAGTCAATATATCCTGAACCACAGTCTGTAATAAGTACACATGGCCACTGGAGGACAGAAAGAACTTGAATGCAGTCTGGTTGAGGATGGAACTTTGGGACTAGAAAACGGTAAGTGATGATTAAGTCATATAAAAATCTAGCTGTTTTATAATATCCCATAAATGCTTATAATGCGGGTTATAAACTCAATACTGCAAAACATATACAGAATCTTCTTAATTGGATCAATTTTTAAATCTGTTTCTTAATCCATGGTTTTACAGACCAAATTGAATCTTTTTGTGAATATATTCATGCTTAATCCCATTTTTTTTTCGAACAGCCAAACTGCAAACACCGTTTGTTATTGCGATACAAAAATCCTGTGGGAAACACAGAAAAACTGGTTACTGTTTGATTTGGTCATTAACATAAACAATATGGCACAACATTGCTTGTGCTATTCACACCACATAGCTGGACTTTGAACTGGACACACAAGTTCGAATGAAACGCTTTTTGTACGTAAGTTTATGCCAAGTACAATGTTTCTCAATCCACGAATCTCCATATTACGCCTATCTTCTAGAGGCGTATCGATTTAGAATCATGATATTGTCTGCCTCGATATAATGGAATCAATCGCCATTCTAAAGTCGGAATATCTCCATGCGACAGAGAAATCTAGATGTTTTGCTATCCTTACTTTTCTTATTTCAGTCTAGTCGTCTCAAACCAGTCGTCTCAGTCAAGGTGTCCCCATTCTCAGAACTACTTTTAAAGAAGAAACCCTTGTCTTCTGCTATGCTTGACGTAGTTGTTCTAAAATCAACCAACATCAAATATATAACAAAAACGTAGTAACTTAATATCAATCCCTCTATCGAGAACACACCATACAAAAACATTTTGAGAGAGACAACGACACACACGCATACGATGTCGAGCTTTTTGTTATTATGCTAGTTTGTTCCACACAGCATTGTCAATTTTATCCTATATGCAGGCCTAGCTCAGTACATTTTCAGTTTAGCATCATTAAATGTAGCTAAAGCTATCTAACTAGTTTTAAATACTTCGTATGAAACACATTATATACTGTTAGCTACATTTATTGACGCTGACCTGAAAATTGACTGGGCTACAGATAAGATAAAATGCTCAATGCTGCATGAAATGAACTATGACAGAAAACACTGATCCGTGCACATAGACAATAGACCTATACACTTCATAGACCCCAACTCTCATAACAATTTCGGAAAACTTAGTAACAGCCAGAAATGTGTTAGGTGAAGCTTGCTTTATTCTCATTTTGTTCAGTGTCTCCATTGTGCACCTGTTGAATCAAAAATATACCTACAATATTTAATGACAAATAATGCACTTACCAGCCAGAAGGAATCATTTATCCGTCAACATATGAATCCATAAGCAAATTTCATTTTAGCGCTTTCCATATTTCCAAGACAGAAAAATAAATTTTCAACTAGTCCGTAAACCTGAAAGTTTAGCACATGGTTATCCGATAGGGTCCGTATTTGGAGGGTCTTTTATACACGGGGGGTAATTTTACAATCAATATTAAGGATAAAACAAGTATGTCACAAACAGTTTCACCTCCTTCAAAGAAAAGGAGAGCTACATACGATAGTGAAACAGATCTCTAATTACCCATGAATTATCTAATGCAACATGCTACTCTTCGCTACAGCTTGTACTAAGTATAGCTGCAGTAGAGCTGAGTACCCAGTATCGTTTCATTATTTACAATATAACTTTTCAAAATTGGAACTGATGAAAATGAAAGAGTTTCTTGTAATAAATATTAATTATTTATTGTCATTTTCATATAACATCCATATATTAAATGTGATAATACCTCATTTCTATGCGACGTTTTATGTTGTTATTTTTCTCCGCTCACGCGTATAAGCTGTGTACTTCGAATGCAACGGTCACATCACAGCCCTCATTAACATATCTGTATTAATGAGCCGCATGTAAACATTTGCAGGTGAACTATATTACACTAGTGAAGAGTTCTTTTTACATTAAAGGAAAATAATGGGTAAGAAAAATAATCTACGTGGGGGTTTGGACCGAGACAAAGAAATCCCAGTCGCGGTGTTACATTATGTCTTCCCACTCGGCAAGCCTCGTGGGGAGACAAATAATGTAACCCCTTGACTGGGATGTCCTTGTCTCGGTCCAAACCCCAACATAGATTCTATATATAATCGGATCTCATGTCGGATAATATATCTGTATAGCAGCACTTGGAGATATCACGATATACATGGATAAAAGATATAAAAAAACCCTTGATTTATCACTTTACTACGCAAAATTTCCTCATTTGTCTGCTTTTCAGCTATCCCTTCTGCTAAACACTAGTTAGCAGATCAGTCTCCCTACTCAACGAGATCGAGAAAGCGTTAGTTCCAAGAATAAAATACATCATTTGTGGTCAGATATAAATCTGTAAAGCGATAAAAAGAATCAAATTTTGAATATTTCAATTGATTTTATTTTATTTGGATTTCATCAAAAATTCGTGGCAAGTATGAAACTATTGTCTTTGCTAATAGGTTTCCTTATTGTACATCAACCATAGTGTAACTAATCATGATATATCTGATTTATCATTTATACCACGTGACTGAGTATTATAATAATTTCTTATTAGCTTTAAATGGAAAGAAATTCTCAGATTCACACCGTTTGACAAATAAAAGATAAAAATCTGTTTTGTAAAAAATCCACCTCCTTCCAACACGTCAATAGGATTTTTAAAAGTAATATTATTTATTCATTTATTGACTTAGGATGCACATCAAGCAAACATTATCAATGGCCTCAGAGTGCTGATATTAAAAATAAAAGTATATGAAAATAAAAGGATATGAAAATACAAATCTCAAGTCTGACCGATGAAATGGGAAATTAAAATAAAACTTTACATAAAATGTGATAAACAAAAGGAAGTGACTATATCAATATTCAAATAATTTGTAAAACAAAAAAACTGTTAAATAATAATGAGTGTCAAATAAACAAACATGCATGAAAAAAGTACTGCTACATGTTAAATATCACAGCAAACTGCGCTTCCAGCTGATATATCCATATCCATTGTTTACAAAACTCGATAGTTTAAGCATACAGTTGCATAAAACCATCTAACTATAAAATAAACGTCTTTAAGGAAACGTTTTAATTTATTTGCCCTGCCCCCCGCCCCCAATCTGCCCCTATTAGCAAAGATATAATGTTATCGTAGTGATTGACAAACATAAATACTTAAATAAAGACAAAGAAAAACACAACAGTGCCTGGCATATCCTCTCTCTCTCTCTCTCTCTCTCTCTCTCTCTCTTTTGAAAGACATTATATGTAAGACAGCACTCCACACAATTCGACCATAATAAAGAATACACAGAAAGATAAATAAGCATACAGCGATCGAACATGTATAGACAGTTAGAACTATACATTTGTTGGTATGCTCCCACTGCAGATTTTTGAGAGATCCAACCCCAACTTTTCTACCCCAACCCCAAAAAAGGATTAGAAATAAAAAATTTGAATGGACAGTGAGAAAGAAATGTGAAAATGTTATCAGGAGTTGAAAATGAAATGAGGTCATCAACGCTTGTATAGAGACGTGACTATTAATGTTCACTTGCCTTTGTTGAGTGGCTTGGCTAAATAGTTTTCGGTATGAAAATGACTACGTTGAGAAACTTCAAAAAGCATTAAAAAGGAGACATTTCTCTTGAATCTCCTATGAATATAAATATAAATATTTCGATGAAAATTATGTGTCTATTTTGAGTTAAAAAGTTTTCAGGAAACAATTTAATACCCTAAATTTCGAAATTTCTCTTTATAAAAGTGGAAAATGCCTAGTCACAAAACATGCCCGCTAAATCTCTTTTGTCGGAAATCGCAAAAAGCTTCACTAGACGACTAACGTCACGACTTAGACAGGGCAGGATGAACACGACCAAATAATGATGGTGTCGCTGCAATAGCAATTGGGGCCTGAAAACAATCACACACACAGAGAGAGAGAGAGAGAGAGAGAGAGAGAGAGAGAGAGAGAGGAGAGAGAGAGAGAGAGAGAGAGAGAGAGAGAGAGAGAGGCAGTAGTTCAGCAGTTGATGTTCCGGATTTGTGACCGAACTTATGCAGGTTCGAATCCTACCACTGAATCAGTTAGGGTCTGTTACCATGTGCGTCTCTGGGTGAGACATTTTATTCCAATCGTCTCTGCACTAAATAAACTACAGTTAGCTACTTGTATTGCTGTGCTGTAAAACACTATACCATCTTATTTGTAGGAGTTTAAAGAGGTTGGTCGTCGATAGCTTCCGTCTCCCTATCGGTAACGCTGTTTCCTGCTAAACAGCATCGTAGAAATGTAATATTATTTGTAGAAATGTAATATTATTTGTAGTACTTGTTACAGGACTCAGGGTCCTAATTCAGTACCCACGCCCATGATCAAACCTATATTTATCACTATAGATGCATGCCGGATGGCAGCGTCTGTGCAGAGAAAACCATGTGAGCTGCGGTATTTTCTTGATCTACATGCCTTTGAAACAGTTGCTTTCAATTACGCACCAAAGAGTCCGGTGCTAGTTACTGAGTGTTCCGAACTTAAGTGTGGCAAAGGATTGAAATTCCATCAATAACACAATATCTATATTATTTTTTTAGATACAACGTCGAGAAGCTCTCAAAAGATCTTTTCAGTGCAATCAAACTTTCATTATTAAACAATCCTCGTTAGCTGAACCCATATATTCTCTTTAATTTATGTCAACCATTTCCAGACTGGCTCGCATTTTTCCATAACATTTGTACCTTGAGTCCTACAACAACCAAGATCGACCTTAACCACTTTATCGCAGTAACGAATGTGTCGTTCTAAAGAACATGTCTTAATTTAGAGATGTGACCCCATTCTGGTCTTTGACAAATCAAGGTAATAGATAAAGAAGAATGAGTCAGAAATAGAATTGTTATATACTTCATTTCGGATATGGTAATTATTTTTAAATTGTATCAAGCTCATTTTCTAACAATGGCATATAAAAGTTTTTCTCTGACATATTCCGGATAAAAATAAAGTCAGCGAAAAAGGAAATGACCATCTCTCTCTCTCTCTCTTTCTCTCAGAATCGGAACTTGAATATTCCTTGATAATGACATTTCGACACATCCAGAAAGAACCAATATATTCCATAGCGATAAATATTACTTCTTTGGGAGTTGACCATAACTTTTCATGTGTCAGCGATTTTGGGAAAAGGCTATTTTTAAAAATTTATTATTATTATTATTATTATTATTATTATTATTAATGTTATTATTATTATTGTTTTCGCCTTGGTTAGTTTTTATTGTTTTGTTTTTCAGTTTCGCTCTGTTTTGTTTTGCGAGTCAATATTTTTTCTACGTCTAAACAAATTTACCGAGTACAAACATGAAATACTGACAATGTTCAAAATCAATTAAGGGGAAGTTTTTTTTTTTTAAAAGTTCAATCTGAGATCGCAAATATGAAGTTCAAGAAGAATTCTGATGTCACTGTAGTGAAATAATGATCATGAACATATCTGATCAAATGAGAATTACAAACTTCGATTGAACGATTGTATTCATTTCTCTTTATCTGGAGAAAATTGTGGAAGAGCAGGACTTACGAATGTACGTTGAATGTTTTGCTGCATTTCGTTACCAGGGCAACAAAAAGTCGCAAATACGAAAATGAGAAGAAAGAAAGGTTGTGTGTCACATCATAAGCACGCAATTTATCGGTTTTAGTGCAATTATATTTGTATCACACCCTTAAGATAAATGAAGGATACAATGACCTGTATTTCACCTTTTACTGGCTTTCCTTGAGTTGTGTTTATACCATAACCGCGTGGGTGTTGACACGTTATAAGCAAATATTTCACCTAGACTCATAAACCTTGAAATTTGGTACGAAGCATATTGACAAATAATCCATTCTTACTGCAAAGAAAGATCTGTTAGACCTATATTTCATTCTCTTGTGGCATTGTTGAGGTTTTTCTTTTAAAGTTAATTTCGTATGTATGTTAGTTAACTTTAGGCTTATAAAGCTTGATAGCAGGACGCATCTCTGTTGGTAATCAAAATAAATACTAATATATCAACTATCCTTTTAACAGTGTTCTTACTGGCTGTCGCTTCAAAAGAACTGATAGTTTGTGATTTACACCCGGTAATATCTGGCAATCTAGTTTATATATTGCAAAGGACGTAGTTCATACTTTTAACTGAAATCTTTTCACCTCGGTAACATTATTTAGAGGTTATAATTTTACCTAAATATGAGGGTCCTTTAAAATCATTGTGAATGTATAGCTGAAAAATAAAAAGATTCATTTATGTTCATTTCAATCGATTTGCACGAATAACTGCAAAGGAGTGAGTCAATGTTAAGAGTTTTCCCCTAAAACCAGCCGGACAAAATAAAATTAAGTACAGAGTTGGGTATTTTTCGTCTGATACCAGTTGTCGTGGATTCCGTAGCTGCTACAAACTATAAATAAGAAGACTCAAGGAACAATTATCTACCTATGAAGATAAAAACACCTTATCACAATCCGAAGCATATGCACTAATTCATGCATTGCCTGAAAAGTCTTTGTTGGCAAAGCACGGAATGTGATAACCACGAAATGTTATGAATTCACACGGATGGCTCTACAATATTTGATAATAGTTAAGGGGAAAAATGTACTGCGACCCCTAGCTGCCCCCCCCCCCTTCTCCAAAATATTAGCAAAAACCCCGCACAATATGATTGTAAGTATTGAAATGTTAGCTGTTGATCTAGATTTATTGGTTCAGTGTATGTTGGATGTATAGACTGATCCGAACAATAACTGCACACTATACCTGCTAATTTCACCTCTGTTGTACCTTTTGGGAAGTGTGCGTTAGCGTATTGTCGATACCCAGTGCCAAATTATGGAAACGTTATTTCAATTCAATCCTGGTCAGCCTCGATATGTCAGTTTTGGACGGAAATAAACAGTCCAATATAACGTTTGACCACTTACCTGCAGTTTAAAGATGGGAGTGAATTCAAATAATGCTTCTGTAAAAAAAAAAAAATATAAGCTCGCACTGTTTTCAAACTTAAGTTTCTTTTCCTCTCATTTATGAATAATTAAAAATATGTGAATGAGTACGATATAATATATATATATTCCTTAGACCCACATCTGGATTTTAATTTTTTAAAGTATGATGCTTTTTATGCTTATGTTCCTATTCATATTGAAATTTTTTTTTTTTGAAAATCAATGAAATATAAAAGATAATTCTATTATATGTAATACTCTACCTTATTGGGTTTACGTTCTCACAGAGCCATAGTAAAATAACTACACTATACGTACAAAACTAAAACTGAATAAGGCCTAATAAAGTTCGTTTGCATCTCGATACATTTAAATGTATAGGATTTGAATAAAGGCCATTGCAGTGTAAAAACCTTTGAAACGTTAATGCAGAAATAAAGTTGTGTATTGTAAAGTTGTTCAAAGACAAAATTCAAGATTCAAGTTCCAGGTGATTGCATAAACCAAGTCCAGCAAATAAGAGCAAATATCATAATTGTTACGCAAGGACCGTTTATGGAAAACTGTTTCTTATCTGCATATATAAATATGACTTTCTGTTATAATGTTTTTGTGATATAAATTCTAGTTTGTTTTATTTTAAATGACAATAAGTTTGAAGGCAATGTTATGCACACAGAGTCTGCAAAGTCAATTTATTCTTTCTGCAGGATTCACTTTTAGCCAGTAAGGTTATTTCACGCTCACCCGTACCCTCTTTTGGTATATTGGCACCACTTTCATAGGCTGGAGATATAATATTGCTTGACATAAGAAAGCTTTAGGGTTGGGTTCACCTAATCTGCCCCAGTAAATTACATTTTCGTCATTTTGTAAACTATTTGACCCTATCTGAAAACAATGCAAGTCCCATTAAACATTGTATCACAGCGAGCTTGCCGTCGTTTTCAAGGAAGTAAGGGGAAATAACCGCAGAAATCCCTAATACGCGAAAGGAGTCCGGCAAAATTTCTTTATCAGAGATTAGTTTTCATATTTGAAATGTAAGGCAGCTTCTATTCATTTGTTCTAGCTCACATGGTACTCGTTTGTTTTGCTGTAGGTACAACTTTTGTGGGCACACACAATCAAACGTAGCAATAACATGATGGGAAATCATCTATTTTCACATTCACATGTGCAAATATGAGGATATATTTTCACATCTGAAACTATAAGGATATATTGTTTACATGCGCAAATATGGGAATGAAACATAAACATGTCAAAATATGTCGCCAATGAGTCTCCATATTTCACACTGTCGTATATAATAAATGGATTAATTTAAATGCATTACACTTTGATAGTGTTGAAATTCAGCCATACTGTCCAGATTTATGAACAATTGCAAAATTGCTTTCATTTATATTAATGAAATGAAATAATTTTTTTAATATTTTCTTTATTGTAAGTATTGAAAAGTTATTGTGGTTAAAAGTTCCAAATGCTATAGCCAATTTCTATTTTCTTCTGATCTTGGCTAGCAATGTTCTAATAACTATCTTATGAATATATAAGAGTTGAAAATCAGCAGTAAGTACTAAAATAAATCTAAAATAAATCAGATAACTGTGTTCCATTAGTTTTCTTGTAGCATTTCCCAAATCCGAATTATCCCGCCATTTCGGACCAATCAAACCCTAGTTTTTGGCCGAATCAGCCATTATATTAGCCAAAATGTTTCCTCCACCTCATTCTTACAATATTCTTGTTTTTCAAACCGACATCTTGTATGGGGAGGTAACAAAAAAGAATCTGACAAGCTTAGCTCTTCAGCTACGAGGAACACTCCAGTGTCCCATCCCATTATGGGACTAGTTTCTTCGGTAGCATTGAGAGCTCTCTGGAGTAGAGACTGAACATTTGACGAATTGACCTCCTGCCCCACTCCCATAAAGGCGCGATGAACACTATTTTATGCTCAGGGCAGTGTGTTTGCCTTCTACCAAGAAGGGTTTGGTGAACGCCTCACCTTGTACCCCGTGTAGCGAGTTGCTTTCTCACGTTAGAGTAGTGAATGGGGGCACATTAGCGTCAAATGGACTTACCATTAAAAACATGGTCCCGGCACTTTGGCGTCAAGGGGAATTAAACATGGGGAATACTGGACCGGCACTTTGGCGTCAAGGGGAATTTAACATGGGGAATACTGGAAGGGGAATATAGGAGAGGCCCTGAAAAGGGCCTTCGGTTTCTTCTGCTTCTTCTTCTATTTCCTCCACTTTTCCACCATCTCCTTATCTTTCTCACTATTCCTTTCTTCTTGACTTAATTGTCTGGAAACCAGTCAGGATGGCCCATGGACCTAAACCTCTACTGTATCTTGATCCAATTCTGATTAAGCTTTTCAAAGGCCTCTTTCGTCTTTAATTTTTCCTTATCCTGTCTTTCTTGAATCCACTTTTCTTTAATCTTCTCCACTTCTACCTTAATCACCTGTCTTATTAATTCTTCACTCTTTTTCAATTGATCCATACCCCACTTCACATAGAACCATTCTGTCCAATACACTATATGTTCTAGGAAGCACCGGACTTGGATGACATAATCCAGTGCTTCCTTCAAACTTCCCACTCCGACATAAGGCTGGTCAATTAATCCTCTCAACTTGCTGACTTCTTCTTCTATCATCCCCTCTGTTAGATTCCTGGCTACCTTTAGACCTTTGACTTGACTGGTTACCAAGACTTTGGTATCTCCATACCTCCATTCCTTCTCTATCCTTTCTATGACATATTCTCCATCCATCATCCAAAAATAGCTATCTCTCAATTGATTTTATAGAGCAGACAAACGTGCCGTCTAGGCTATTCCATGGAATGGCGCGAACGACGAACGCTTTGAGTTTTTATATTTAAAGCGCGGACGTGAGGCCTGATATCTCTTTTCTTTTACACCTCTTCTTTCTTTTTCTTCTTCTCCTCCTCTTCCTCTATCCGGGCTTCCTCTTTTACTTTTCTCTTCACAGACTGACGAGTGCTCCCTATTTATACTTGAAGCACGGACGTGAAGGAAAACATCCCCTGGCACCCTAATCTCACATGACCTAGATGATGACCTAAAACGCGCGGAACTAAAAGAAGCACTCACTCCCATTATTATATTAGAATTTTTGACGGAAACGAAAGAGTAAGAGTCACATTTTCTAACCAAGATAAGGAAATCATGTGCTTATAAACGCACTTCTGTTTTTTTTCTAACTGACTGAAATATCTTAGGCAATGGAATGTTATATCTTTTCTAGGGTACGGGGTAGGCCTGAAAAGGGCTGTTTTTGTGTGAACGAGGAGCTATGGCAATCTTTTAGGACCTAAGATTGCGACCTACTCTGACGACAGACTTTCTCACAGGATAAGGTCTGCTTCTTCGGAACAAGGAGAACTCTTTGGTGTCGACACGGCAGTCGAGAAAACCTCTGTCAGGTTCATGTTGCTCCTGATGCTGCTCTCTCTGTTATCTCTGCTGTTTCTGAAGTATGTACTTCTCCGTCCATTCTTCTTCTTTCTATTAAGTTCTTCTCTGAAGAGCGCTTCTATCAGGTTTTCAGCGACTTTTAACATTTTGACATTCTCTATCTCTTCAGGCTTCGGTATCAGACTTTGTCTGACCTTGTGCAAATTCACGTAGGCTTCGTTCAACTTGGCTAATCTTGAGCACATCTTCGTAGGAGGATGAGTCGACAATGGATGGTCAGACTGGAGACTTGCCCCGTTTTTATGGTAAAAGCGCGGACGCGAAGGAAAACATCCCTACACGGTTTTCGAGTCGGAACGCTAAACTAGTTACATGTGAGCTATAAAAAGTCAAACGACAAAGGCAAAACAAACGTCAAAGGCATTTTTTAAAAACACAACATTTTCTAACTCAACATCACTTAACACTAACAATAATTTTTTTTAACAATAACCATTCAATTCAACTAACAATTTTTTTCAACACTAACCATTCAATATAACTAACAAACATTTTTTCAACTAATTAGCTAATTTGGACATGGCTGACAACGTTGTGAATGAAATTGTGATTTCCACTGTTGGAAGTCATTGGGCCATTGATGGACACTACGTTTCCTAGCTAAAGACAAAAGATAAGCATAATGTTCACAAAACCATCGATCTACTTTCTCATCGTTTCTAGAAGAATGACGATCAAAATAAGTCACTAAATGTTCTAAAGAATATCCCAGACTGCGATGATGCAGAAAATACACACAGTATTGTCCACACACCAAGACATCTGTGCCTTGTAATTTCACATTATTGAATCGTATGGTCTGAGCATTTATTCTCATAAAGTCAATGATATCGTCTTCCAAAGGAGGCAATCCATACGAATCGAAATATTCCACACATCCTTCGTGAGGAAAGTAGACGGCTACCCAGTGGGTTCGTGGGAGATGACTATCGTCCGTGTTGATCACAATTGATGGTCTTGTGGTTTGTGGTGAGGAAGTTTATCTTTTACACATACGACAGGATTCCAAGAAGCAGTGTACGAACTGTGGTTCAAAAGGTAATAAAGTTTCCAGGTATCCATGTTTGTGTTTTGTTTTCTTCAAAGGTAATAAGTCATCAATTCGATCCTGACTTTCTCCTTGAATTTGTCTGACAAGTAACCGTTTCTTCGCCTCGTCTCCGAACTCTGATCCAAGAGAACTTCAATGCGATAGATCTCTTGAGTTGATAATGGAGGACAAGAATGTTCACGCAAGTCTTTATACCACTGATGCAACACGGCTTCTTTCGATATGTCACTCGAAGCTTCGTCCAGAAACTCGTCCAATTTTTCTTCTTGACTCAGCATCAGTCGTTTAATTTGACTGGGATGATCGTTTTGACATTCATAGCAATCTTTCTCGATCAGTTCCGTAATTTTTTCGGCCAAGTGTTTGGCAAAACAGGAGACTAAAAGTGCTTCTTGTTCTGGCCATCGGAACTTCATCATTATGACTTCTTCGTCTTTCTCTTGGGATTCTTCTTTCATGGTCTCCTCACATTCCATGTCCAAAGTTTCTCCGCTAGGTAAAGAGGGATAACAGTTTTCCATGGCTTCTAATAGTCTAGAATGACTTCTCTCAAACTGTTGATTTCTATCGTATTATCGAATTCGGCATACAGGATGACGTTCACCGTGTGGTCTGCAGGTGGGTATGCAAACTGAAGTTCCACTCGAATCTGGCCAGATTTTATAAGGTTGAAGATGTCCCTCGTCGCTGTCTTGGTCTGGAGTGAAATCAGAAGCCCACAAAGCATAGCCTCCTGCATAATCCTCGTGCGATATGCCGTGACTGGTGTTGGTTCATAACTGTCTGGTGGCTTCGTACAGAGACAAGTACGGTCTCAAGTAATTCCTGTCACCAAACTTAGGCTCGAAGGGTCGGGTACACAGTGTCTTGCCATCGCGAATGACTTAGGCTACGTTGTAATGTTGAAACTGGATAGGGTTTTCGTTGTGGGCTCTGTTGAAGGCTGAATTCTTGACGATACCAATAATCAAACGTTTGGGTAACTGTCCTTGGAACACATGATCTTCAATCATGGATCGCTGTCCAGCAGGAATAGTGAACGTTTTCACTTCCACACGACGCATCGGATACCTGGCGGTCGTTCTGCTCAAAGTGGGACCGATGTCGTTTCCCGCTTTAGGCAACACTTCCACACGACGCACGTAGAGCCTGGCTTCTTGGATGATGGTTTTGTACTCGTTAGCATAGGCCATCAAATGGAAAGCGGCACTGCTACGATTCAGTCTCAAGCGGACATCCACACCGTTCAGCAAATACTTTTCTTGTAACCACATGTCCAAATGCAAACGATCCATCAATTCTAAACCTCGTCCTTGCAGAATTTTATTTCTACGTGTGTTAAACCTCACATTGTTGACATTTTCATCTTCTGTCAGGGCTGTGTCGTTAAACGTGTTCTCACCCGCTGTGTCAGGTTTCCATACCACGCAAGCATCCAGATGAGTATTCTTGGATTCGTTTCCGTACGTCAAGAGATTTTCCAGGTACGCTCGATAAGAAGTATCCATGCTGCTGCTGACCAGTTTGTTATTCAAGTACAAGTCCACTTCGCTGAACAAGGAATGCATGAAATTGTTGACAGGAGCTACTCTAGCATCGGCTCCTGGCATAGTGATGTCCGTTTTGATCACTTTGACTTTCAAGTACAAGTAACTGCTATTCAGATCGATGTAATCTTCGGGCTGACCTTTGATATCAAACTCGATTTGAGCTGAATCCGTCAAAATAGAGACGGGATGAAATTCGACCCACTGGGATTCTTGCATCGACATTATTGTGGGTGCCATGGCAAACAGATCCAGTTCCGACTTGGAACAGGCGCAAGACTCTCGGTGCATTATTTTTTCTGTTTCTCAATAATTTAATAATCAAAAACGTCTAAGTCTCGGACCGTTCTTCTTTTGTTAGTCTTTCTAGCTATAGAAGTGTGAAGTCTTGTAAAAGGGTGTTTTCCTCGTCGTCTCTTTCTGCCATGTCCTTGCTGTTTCGTCAGGGAAGTAGGAATGCCTGACTCGGTAGCGTTCAGGGCATTTATAGGCGGTTCTCGTCGACCCAAAATGTCTTTGCCCGTTTGCAGCAAGACATTTTTGCCTGCCCTCAAGAAGGATTCTTTAGGGTTTTGTTTGTAAATGATGACATTTTAGAGTAATTCTTTACCGTGTGTCGACTCGGCATCTTTCAAGGCGTGCAATCCGGGTGTCACCATCGGCTTCAACTCAGAAGCCACCGAACGAAAGGCTGATTTTAGAAAATCTCCTAAACCGTGTCCTCGCTGTTGAGCAACGCCTCGGTACACTGAATACATGACTTACGAGTTGTTAGAGAACCGTTTTCAAAAATGAAGATTCACCGTGACTTTCCCTTTAGTGAATGGAATATTTTGTCACAGATCTCCTTTTATAGGAATGTTGACAGTGTCCAAATAAGACTTGCTGACGGGCAAATAGTGAGGATGTACAAATTCGCGGTGAACGTGATAAGTGTTTCCACCTTTCTCGTCAGCGTTCGTGTCAGAATCCACTTTGAAAGGAATGACACGCAGTAACGGCACGGAGGTGTCCCACCACGTTGTACTCCACCACATCGGAGTACACAAAGATCAGCTTCAGTCCTGTGTTCAGTTCTACCGGGGAACGAACTAACTTGACAAAAGAATCGTTGTCGGAAATGACTGGTAATTCGTTTTTCCTGATCATAGCCATCCTCATCTCCATGTCCCCGTTCAACATGTCAAACAATTCAGGACAAAATAAAATGGACAACACTTTGCCTCCCTCGGGAAATTTCATCTGGAAGCGACGAGCTACTTTGTGGTACTCCAAAACTTTAAGAAACACGACATTAAACCTGGATGCAATGGTACTCACTAAATGTTGTCCGCTAAAATAATAGCCTGGGAAAAGAACAAGTGATAGGTGGTCGACTTTTGATTTTTTGTATCTGGTGTTTTCTTATCATAATTTACATGGGTATCCAAGTACTATTGCAATTGCTTGTCATGAACTTTGACCGTAAAAAAAAAAAAAATTTGATTGGGAAGGACATTGAGGACTTGGGTTGGGTGAATGATTTGTACCGAAGCCACTTCCCAATGGGCTTCGTGATCTAATTGGATGGTCTGAGGTAATTTGGCCGTGAATCAGCACAAAGTGTTGTTGGGAAACACTTCCAAGGAACTGTCACTGGGCAAGGTTAAGTAAAATTGGTTATGGTGGCTCATAATTCCAGAGTTCTATGACTGTCCGAGGGTTACTGGAAGTCAGAGGAGTGTCTCCGCCCAAAATGGGGTTGTTGTTGTTGTTGGAGTGTTGACTGGCACTGGACACAAGATTCCCGTTGTTCCCGTTCGAGGATAATTTCAGGGAGTGATTGGGAAGCAGGTAACCGATGCAACTGCTCAATAAGATGGTCCGCAATTGTTTGTCTCCTTGTTGCAAACTCAAATTGGCAATGACTGCCCCGATGACACAATACACCACAAAGGTTTGGCAGAAAAAGACGATTTGCGTTTTAGGCACACGTTCTCCACACTACACCCACAAGGGTTGTTTCTGTAAATCTAGCAGAGAAGAACTGGGTGATGGAGTGGTCACTACAGTGGTAGCGGTAACAGAGTCTGCGTGAAAGGGCGTGATGGTCACTTCTTTTTATAGTCGATGACTTGCGAAGCGTCGATCCAAGAATCAAAACTGGGTGGATATCCTTTCCAACGTACTTTGACTTCTTTGACAAGCCGTTTACCCACTTTACTGGTTCTTCGTTCGAGAATGCTTTCGATGTCGTACACGTCGTCTTCTTTTTTGGTGACACGTTGTAACTCGGGGAAGTAAAACATTCCTTTTAAGACTTCTCCGTTCATGTCTTCCAATTTAATGACAGCAGGATGACGACCATGCACTCGTCCAGTGACACGAAACAATTCGGTGGTCCAGTTAGGTAAGTAACCTTTGTCGAAAGTGCGTTTGGTTTTGCCAATGCTCACCCAATCTCCTAAGGTCAACACTTCACCTTTCTTGGGGACAGCCGCCATCGGGGACGCACCAAAGAGTCGATCAGAAACCAGTACTTCGTTGTCGGGAGTCACTTCTTGCGGGGCACGTCCAATGCTTCGATGGTAAGACTGGTTGCACGCTTGCACTATGGTGCGGGAAGATGTCGCTATACTTCAGGGTGTGGTGATGCGTAAAATATTTCCACATGCGTTCTTTCAAAGTGCGTTGAAAACGTTTCACGATACTGGCTTTGGTTTCAGGATTCTCTGTGTTAAAAACAGGAATGTCACGTTTCTTTATTTCTTTTTGGAAAGCTTGGTTCAAACATTCAGTGCCTTCGTCCGTTTGCTATCGAAGAGGGTGACGCCCATTTTGTTTCAAGACCCATTGCAGGGCTCGCACTAACTCGTTGTTCGATTTGGAAGTCAATGGCACGACGCAGGCAAATTTGGAAAAGACGTCGATGACGCAAAACAAATATATGTAGCCGCGATTGTAGCTGGCCAAATGAGAGCCATCGGCTAAATCAGCTTGCCATTGATGATCGATGCCTTCCACTTGGGTGCGACTTCTGGAAAACTTGCGTCGAATGGGTTTGTGTAAAGTGTAGGTAGCTTGTTCTTGTAACCATCGTTGTACCTGAGGTAAACGGAGACTTTTCAGTCGCGTTTTGGCAGCACGATACAATTTTTGAACTCCTCCGTAACCTGCAGGATGGGATGGATCATAGTAAATGCTGGCTAACACCTTTTTCATCTTTTTGGCTGTTATTAAGTCACTCACTCTTTGCTGATGCTACTTTGAATGGGGCGAAAGGGTGGCTTGGAAACGGATTTAAGTGTCCGATTGGCTACGGGAGTAGAAGTCCAAGGTAGTGGTGGAGGCGGCAATGGAATGACTTTGGGCTTCTTTTCTTTTTTCACTTCTGGTTTCCCTTCTTTCTTTTTCACTTCTGTCGAAAGAGGAGTGGACATCATCTTTTTAACCCAAACTTTCATTTCTTCTCGTTGGGGTATAGGGGACGGGGTCAACAAGAACGATGCAATCTTATTAGAAATGGGAGCTGCTGACGGTGTTTGAAAAACTTCTCGCATCTCGTCTTCCTCAGGCTTTCGTTGGGTAACGGCTGTCGTGAACCCTGGGGATGACAGTGGTGGTGGAGGTGGTGCGGGGATGGACTTTTCATCAAAGTCTTAAAATATTTCACAGTGGGTAGAGCTGTTTCGTCTAAAGCTTTCTGGTGAAATAGTTGCAATCGTTGCAAGAGCTGATCGTACTTTTGCGATTATTCTGTTTCAGACAAATCTTGGCGATCCATCAATGACTGCAATTCGTGTTGTAACTGGGACATCTCAGTCAAATTGGGATTGGGAGGCAAATGCGGGGTTCGTTGTTCTTGCCAACGATGTTATTCCATCCATCGTTTGTAAGGCACTAAAGCTAAATTTCGTCCTTCCATTCGATGTCAATGGTCACATCTGAGATCTTGGGACGTCAAAAGGCCTTTTTATCTTGCTCCCACCAGTCCTCCCAACATGGTTCCCAAGACTCCTTTCAGCAATGGGCCTAACAAGAGTGGCAAAATTCCTCCACGTTGGACCAACATCTTCTTCTTTTGACGAATGGAGATTTTCTTTTTAACCATTTTGCGAAGAACGTGACGATATTTGCCTTAGCATTGTTTCTGGTGTTTGGACAAAGGGATCGTGCCTTTCAAAACGTTTAAACAACATTCGCACACGGTATCGATGGCATCTTTGGAAGCTGACTGAATGTGGGGTTTTCGCATGAGTGGAGAAGCTTTTGACACGACAGACAATATGTCCCCATGTTTGACTAAACGAGGAGGCAGTCCTTTCCTTTTCTTTCCTTTGGGCTTAGAAGTGGAATGTTTTCTGGAGGGTGACTTCTTTGGGTCTTCAGGAGCACAAAAACACTGATACCCCTGCTTTGTTTCAGGTCTTCTTTTATACTGGAACGCGTCGCCACTGATAGTCTTAACGTCGTATCAACTTGAGCACAGGCAACACGTGTCGTGGAGGGGTTCGCAAAGGACCTAATCGAGCCAGTTCTTTTTTTGGACAAATCCAGTAAATTCTGTAACATGCCCGATCTCTCTTGGACTTTGATTTTGGGAGTAGGTACCTTATGAGCAGCTGCCCCTGCCATTGCCACTAAAGAGAAAGGTGTCGCCACTGGAGAAGTTTTTGGAGACACGGGCTTCCATGGTGTCATCAGCGGAGAAGTGGATGAATCTGAGCCTACCGGAGACGCAGCCACTGTCGTTGCAGGTCGTGGTTTGCGAATGTAAGGTTGCGTCCTGGCCGCAGTGCCTCTCTTGCGAGTTTTCTGTGGGCTTTTCTTGTTCTGGGGACTTCGCCTCTGTTTCTTTTTCTGATGACTTTTCTTTTTCCGGGGTGGTGACCTGGTCTGGACACAGTTGCTCTTTTTCTTTTTGGGGCTTCGTTTGGCTTTTTTCTTGGGGAGAACTTTGGAAGCATTAAGATCCCATCTTAAGAGGGAGCGAATGATGACACCTCCTTGAGTACCACTCCCTCCAGGTTTCAAAATGATTTGCTTTTTGGTTTGAGGGTCGATGCGGGGATCGGCCAGTCGGGTCAAAGCGACTTTGTTTCTATCACAAAAGCGTTTGATTTGATGAGGAATCTGAATGATACCTTGCAGTAATTGACGTGCTGTCACCGTGAACCATCGTAAGACTTCTTTGAGACTGGCATCTAAGACACGAGCACGTATGTGTGGATTTGTTCGCGACTGATGCCATACAAGGCACGAATCAATTTGACGGGAAGATGAGACTGAAGGGGCGTCATGTTGACTCTGTGTGAGACAGGCAAAAAGTTTCTGAGGTTTTCATAGATTTTTTTGTGGGGTTAAGTCGAGGACGTAGACGTGTACAGGACAGGCCCTCCTTGTTGACACCAGTGGTGAAACAAATGGGTACGAAATCGCAAATAATAGGGGGTAGTATGTTTCAAATCGACGAGTAAATAGGCATGTGGAGTTTGAGTGGCATCGTCGTATGCCCGAGTGAGCCAAGGCGTTCCTAACTGTTTGGCTAAGACTTGCATTTGCGATTTGTCTCGAGGGCTTTTAAACAAGACCACGTAATGATCATTGAGACTGATGGTACGATGGGCTTTACATTGTTGAAACAAATTTTGAGTGATGTAAATGACACTGGCATTACGATGATGCCCTTTACGCGTAAACCACAGTTTAATTTCTTCTTCGTCTTCTCCTACATGTCGTCGAAAATGACCAAATGGGTTTCACTTGGGTCAGACACGATTCCGTCTTCTTCGTTAGGAATGCCTTTCACAAACACAAGAGAATCGCCTTGACTTTCTCGCAAGAGACTGTACGCCGATTGCCACTCTTAGTAAAACCACACGATTCGTTGAGGTGGACGATCGATCAAATGATGTTTATGTTTGACAAATTCGGTTTTGCCTGAACCGCTAGGTCCAGCAATGAGCGTATTAAAGGGATGGCGAAAATACAAAGCCTCCCAACTGGCACGATCTAAATGTTCGTCGATGACTTTAAAAGTGGAGGAAGAGGGAGCAGAGACAGTAGCGGTAGACATAGAGTCAGGAATGCCACTTGTGACTCGAAAACAGACAAGACACGAGATTTTATAATGTTTTCAGGACACGTTTATTGATGTTTTGAAAAATCAACACGAAAGACAAAAATACATAAAAGCCAAAGGCTTAAGTACAAATATAAAATGCACATGAAAACGATTAAAGTGGAATAGAAACAAGTCTCTGTACATCATGTTTTGGGTAATGTTCTGACAAGTTCTACAGGGGGTAAGACCACACAAATCTCATCCCGAAAGGGTCTTTCAGGAAAGTCCATGACAGTCCCGTCCTGGGTGACGGGTTCTTCTGGCACTGTCACTAAAACAGGTTGAAAAGTGACTTTTTTCCATGGACAACTCTAGAGCATAATGGGCCACTTCTTGGGTCCATGCCTCAAAATCCCATTTTTTTCCAGTCACGGACATCTGTCCAATGGGGGTGTAAGTCATAAGCTACACACACATCGTCATACACTTTTTCAGTAGCTAAAAGTTGACGAATCTTTTTTTCCCGTAGAGGTCTAGAAGTATCCAGATGAAAACGCAAGGCTTTGAGCAAAATGAGTCTCTCGTGCCCATTTAAGGCCATTTGGGTGGTAAGTACTGTTCGTAAAGAGTCTACAAGGAATCGGCTGGTAAACGAAATCCCAGAAAACAAGACACTAAGACACACACCACACGTCGACCGAAATTCAACGGAAACAGTTCTTTTAATAAGTGATGGTAATCATCCACGCTTTGAATAGTGTCAATGACTTCCTTCCACGGAATTTGTTGAATCACTTGTGATAAAAGTCGTGGAATGGCATCCTGTTTTTATACTCTCTTTTTTCGGAAGCAATAAATGTACTTTCTGCCCAGAGAACTTTCCTCTTCCACTAAGCAGATGTTGCATACAATATGTTGTAATCCTTCACCTCGTCTTCCTCAATTTGTTGCAGTAGGTGAATCTCGAAGGAACAATAGTCACAAACATGTTGATCATTTGCGACCTCGAAGTGTTTCACGAGGTCTGACCACTGGAACACTTTCTCACGAATCAGTCATCTTATAGCATTCAGGTACCAGTGGTTCAAACACCGGTGACATAACGGATGCAGTTCTTCTTTACGTTTGACTTGTATTTTGACCTGTTCTCGGTAAATCATTTCTCTCAACTCCACAGGCAAGCCACGAATGTTCTCTTGTAAAGTGTCCATTCAGGGATTATTGATATCGTAGCACTAAAGGTAAATAGTGACAATTGGGAGACCATCGAGCATGTTCCAGGTAGGCCGTATCTTGTGGTTCCCAGTGATGAAGTGACACACCGCAACTGAAGCACTTGAATTTATTCCCTTCGCCCAAGTAGAAAATCCGGCTCTGGCTAATTCCTCGGGGGTTGGTCCTCCCAGATACTTAGGCCATTTTCCTTTGAACGATTGAAAACGATTTTCAAAGTTGCAGTATTCAGGAAAACGTACAGGGCACGAATATTCGTCTTTCACAGGTTCGTTTCGATGAGGGTAGGGTGACATCGACAGGGGTTTGCTTAGGGCTGGATGACATCCGTAGGGTGTTGGACGTGAAGGTTGACATCCACATTTACATGGAAACCCAGTAAAGTGTCGACGATGACGAGTGGCATCGCTTTCGCATCCATCAGGTTTGACACGCACAGCATCACTTTCCATGATAGGGGTACTAAAGTTCCCATGATGCTTTACTGCATCACTGACGTCTCAACGTACAGCATCGCTCACATCGCAAGGCTCATCATCGCATTCCACTTCAGAGTCCCCAAACTTGAATTGTACCTGTCTGAACTTGTTCTGTGTTTCTCTGAAAGTATTCATCTTGTTCGCTTGGTCTTGGTGGTCAAAATGAACTATCGATCTTGCATATGGTCCCTTTGTATACTAGTCGCAATGAAGTCTCAAGCTTGTATATCGTTCCTTTTTTACGTCTAGTTTTGGAAGTCTTCCTTTTCTTCTTCCTGGACTACAGTACTACCGTCTGTAAGGTACCATCATAATTGTACCGTAGTGTAATCGGTGGAAAGGCAATAGAAAGGTAAGGGCAGTGCGGAGACCATCGAGTATGTTCCAGAATAGCTGAATCTTTATAGATACATAGATCCATTCGTAACTTCAGGCCGCAAGCGAAACACTACTTCGTATCCCAATCCAGACTCAAGTCCCAAGTAGACAAATCCTGTTCTAGCTAAAATATTCAAATTAGGTAATCCTTCCCTATCCGTAGGCCATTTTTGAAACGTTTCCAATCGACAAGCAGAATCACAATAGTCAGGTAAGAAGACAGGAAAATGGTAGGGTTTGAGCTTGGTGTTCTCATTGGGTTTCTCACTCGATTCTTTCTGTGGCGAAGTCATGCTTCTGGTGGGTGGCTATCCTCTTAGAACCAATTTTTTATACCGACATGTCCATGCGGCAAAGTGAAGTGATTGGGAAGTCGCACTCGCTTCTGGTACACGATTTGATAGACTTTTTCCAAGGATCGACTGACGATTTGGTGAGTGGATAAACGTACAATCTTGTTCGGTTGGTAGGTGGTCACTTTAAAGTTTCCATCCTCTCCAGATTGCAAGGCTTCTTTCAATACGACAAAGCTCACCACTCGACTGGTGCGATAATTCAGAGTCAATCCTTTCACTTTACACTCCGTGTACACTTCTCCTTGTTTGTCCCGATATTCGTAACCGTAGTTTTTAGGACCGCCAATAGCAAAACTTAAAATCTTGTAATGGGGGTGCTCGTCTGTCCAGGCTCCTATACGGTCTTCTTCAAAAGTACAGACGCGTTCCCCTAACAGTTCAAACTTCGTACAATTTTAAGAGTGCATGAACTGTCACGTAAGCCTTAATGATGACATTCCCAAATTCGTCGGCTTCTACAAAGTCCAGATCTTCTTCGTAATTGACTAAGATCAAATCCTCGCGAAAGATGTCCACGTGTTTCATGTACTTGGTTTTGTCGTGAATCATCTGGAAGTACGGGGAAGGTTCTGTCAAATACTCCGTCTTGGGTAAACACGGTCGTTGTGCAATTTGACCCCACAAGCAATTTAACATCACTTTGGCAAACGATCTCCTGTCTTCCTTTTTCTCGATGTAGTCTAAAATGATGGCTTCTTGTCCCCAGTATTTCTCTTTGAATGTATTTTGGTCTTCGGGAGTGTGACACAAGGAAGTATAGCCACTGGCTTCTTGTTTCAGTTTTCAAAAGGCATCCACGTACTCTGCGAAAATGCCTTTCTGACTTAGGTCACCCTTGTGGAACTGTTGTGTCTTGGGAAAGTGGTAAATTTCGTACACTTCTAAAAGTTGGTATCCAATGTCCAGAGCTTTAAACAATTCCACGCTGACCCGCGTTCCCGTCAAGGCGCGTTCTTCCTGGGTGTGCTGACAAGGTTGGTCTTGGTTACATGTTTCTGCACAAGAACGGCACAACGGAAACATCAGTTTGCCTTGAGAATGGTGAGGTAACACTGGATGGTACAAGCCCGTGGGAGGTAAGACTTTACACTTGATCAATCCTTTGTATTGTCGAATGTGGTCCAGGTCGATGTGTTCCGTTAGCAATTGCGGGTGCCCTGCAGGAAAGCCACAATATTTGCACACGTAGGGATACATCGAGCACACGTCCAAGTATTTGATTGCTCCTCCTTTCTCTTCGTCGGCGTGGTACAGGTGGCATTTGTCCATCCTTCGTACAAACTATCCTTCGGGTTCAGTTGGTCCACCCACTGGTAACTTTCTATGATGCGTTTAAACTCGGGATCGATTTTCAAACGGTGATCGTACTCGTGTTCCCACATTTCCACCACTTGGTATCCTTGATGTTCTAAATTCTAACGTCGCTGACAAGTGGCTTGGTACAAGTCCTCCATGGTCCGTTGTAAAAACTGTTTTTAAGTGACACGATCAGGGTAACAGACGGGACGCCCGTGAAATAAGCAACCGTTAAACTCGTACACGATCTTGGGGTTTTTTAAGTCCCAGCCATCCACTGAATATGTTCCGATTGACTTTTCGCCCCCTCCGTTGCGGGCATGCTGAATCCATTTGTCTTCCTTGTCGCACAAGTAATGTAACCAGCGTAGGGCTTTGACCGAGTATAGACGTTTGACAAAGTTGGTCGTTTGAGGGCTGATGACAGCCAGAGTGTTTTCAGGCATGAATCTTTGGCGGTACACTAAGGAACATGCTTTGACAATGGTGCAGGCTTCTTTCAAAGGATCGACCCCTCCGTGTTCCATGAACAGTTCTCGAAATTTTCCACAGCAACGCCGTAAAATGTCCACGTCGGAACGACAAAACTTTAACATTTCTTCCTGAAAGTCGAAAGGGTCTGAGGCGTGAGCTTGGTACCAAGCGTAGAAAGCTTGTCGTTGTTCGGTACGCATATTGTCGGGGTCATAGTCTTTAGCCTCAATCAAATGGGGTAGAACGGCTTGTTGATTGGCTTCGGTATTGAACAAGTGTGGAAAGTAGCCTTTGGCCATTTCTGTCATAATAAACGTTTTAGGCATTCGACTCAAAGGCATGGCTAAGTAGCTCATCGAATCTTTAAACTTTACTTGTCCCACTTGTATGGAAATGACTATGGCTCCGTTCAAAGCCACTTTTTGACGTGCGGTGCCTTGTTCCGTATAGTATCTAAGAAACTGTCCATCGTATCCTGAGAAATTGTGGGCTATCACTGTGACATGGCGATGACAGTCTCCATAACGTTCGATGTCCTCTTGGCTCCACGTTTCGTCGATGGGATCTAAGATCCATTGAGTAAATTCGGCTAGCGTGTTCGGTCCCCGAAAGATTTTTTCACGTCCTTCAGGAATCTTGCTACAGTGGGGGAATGACTAAAGATAGGCTCTTGAATGCACTTCTCGCTCGCTCGATGAGCCACACAGAAATTAGGAATGTGAATGCCAGTCTTTTGCATGCATTTGAAATCCAAAAAGATGAAATTCCCTTTAATCTTTTGGTCATCTTCCTCCTCTTGTTGGGGTTGGTATTTTTGCAGTAGCATTGATGTTCCAAGTACACGATTTGGTGACAAATGTGACATCGTTTCTTTCCTGAACATACGTGTGCCTTGGCACTGTTGGTACGTATGCCTTGTCCACATGTAGGGCACAATCGCAGCAGTTGAAAAGCACATTTCTGATGTGAACGTTGTGCCTTTAAATGTTGTTGGTAACAATCAGGGCTGACAAACGTGCGGATACAAGCAGGGCAATGCAGTCGTTCTTGTCCTTCGTCCAGTATGGGTTGAGAGGCCAACCATCCTGAACATTTCGATCCACAATTCTTGTGCTGCTTTCGATTGTTATATCCATAGTCACATTTCTCACAGTAATAACTGTAACCAAGGAATCCGGTGATAGAGGTAATGGCATCGACATGTTCATGGTGATAATAGACGTGAATGTAATTTTCGTCTTGGAAATCTTGGCCTCGAAACAACAGAGGCCCGCGCACTTCTTGAGGGTGCACTTTCAAGGTGTAGCGTGGAGCTAGGACATCTTACAATTTTTGCATTTCAGGAATGCCACAGGTTGTGTCTTTGGACAGGCCGGCTTGTTGTAACAGGAGTTCTGCTTCACTTCGTTGTTTGGCTCGGTCCGATTGTTGAATAGTTTTCCAGGCTCTTTTCCATTCTACCGTGTCGTTCTTGTCGGCATAAGCTCGTCCCACCACGATGGCACGGGCTAAACACATCTGGTCTTGAGGGTTATTAATTTGGACGAGGCCCATTTTGGTGCTGCGAAGGTCGTCCACCAATAACACCTTTTACGCTCTGTCCCATTGGGGAGAGAGACGTGGGTCATGGACAGTGTCGCTTTTCCATCGGTGATGTGAAACTTGTCATTGGATTGTTGCACGGGTTGGATCTTGTCCATCACTTTGGATGGGGTCAATTCTGCAGGGTTGCTAAACTCGATCCAAACAAGGGATTTCAAACTGTTGTGTTGTATGGAAAGTGTCAAGCGATCGTCTTCTTTGGCCTCACATTGTCGTTTCAGTGTGGTTAGCAAAGAATCCCACATTTCGGTGATGAAGTCCTATGCTTTCTCCAACGGTACGTCGGACTTGAAATCTTTAAACTTCACCGTGTAGGTGTAAGCCGTAGTTTTAAATTTTTTAGAGGAGCGCTTTTCCATCTCTCGAATGTGAACTTTGGTTGGGTGTAGAATCGCTGGGTTTGGATTCTGGTTCACTCATGTCATCTTCAAAATCACTGGCATGAATTTGAGCCAAGACTTCAGCTATGGTACGAGGCAATATATCACGTTTCTGCCTCTTACTTTCTTCTTATTCTTTCCTCTCTAATGGATTTGATCGTTTCATCTTGATTGGAAAAAGTCAGATGACTACATGTTAAACACTATGGGTCACATTATATTCAGGACAGACCAGCGTATATATAAAGGGTGTGTGACTTGCCTTCCACTATTCATTTCACTCTCAAACCGAGCAGAACGATGGAAGAGTCTATACAGATCGAACTTTTCATCAGAGCTTTGCGAGGGGTCATCAGAAAATTTTCTTCAGACAAGCCGACGGACTACTCACCCTCCTTTCGAGATTAAAGGCAAGAAATTTCTATATCTGTAAGAAGAAAGAGCATTGGTCTTCAGAATGTCCAGGCCGTCAACAAAACAAGACTGGGGCTAGAAGAGACAAAAGTCAAGATACCTGTTATCATTGTCAAGAAAAAGGACATTGGTCTTCAGAATGCCGTAAGAAAGAAAAGGAGCAAGAAGAAGAGATGGATTATGAACAGGAAGAAGAAGAAGAGGTAGTCTCCCCCAAGGAAGAACCCAGACATGTGAAGAAAGAGAAACAGGAGACGAAAAAAAGTAGGGGAAAAACTGAGGAAAAAGTGGAGGAAAAAGCTGTGAAAGTGAAGAAATTGACAAAACAGAGAGAGTGAATCCAAACAGAGATGAAGTCTATTAACTTTTTAAAGTGTTATGTTGTGAATTGGATTGTAAAATTTGCACCAGAATAGACCAGGCAAAAAATGTAAGTGTCTCTTGGTTTTGATTCTTAGAATAAAAACCTACACTCACGCACTCAACCATTCACACGTACCATAGGGGTAAAAAGGACTTTTTTGAGTTTCATTTGATGTTGGCAATTGAAATACTATCTCTTTTCGAGAGAAATGGGTCGCCCTGAAAATGGCCTTTGGATATTTGTTGGTTTAAACAATAATAACTTACGAAGCGATCAACTTTAGCTGCCTTAAGCCTTTGCCACGGCCAAGACCTACTTCTGGACTGCGTACTGTCGATGATGATTTGGACGAAATCACTAAGGGTGGTATGGTAGGTGTTGTCACAGGGTTGGCTTGTTTAACTCGGGAAGGTCTTTTTCTCTTCGGTCGTAATAAAGAAGTCTGATACATTTGTTTCAAACTTCTTAACTCCTCTAAAATGTCTAACAGTATCGTGACCGTTTGACTTTTACCCCATTGTTTCTTTGCTGCTTTATCTTGTTCTTTCCTTCTTACCTCTTCTTCTTGCTGTCGTTGCAGTAGGAGAAAAGCTTGTTCTGCTTCCTTTTGCTGATGTATAAATTTCTCCAATTCTTCTTTCTGTCTGTGTTTAAAATTCTCCACGTGATGTAAAGAAGGAGAAGGTGGCGAAGGTAATGGTTCCGGAACAAATTCTTGCGAAAGAAAATCCACAAAATCCCAATCAACCTCTTTTGGAAGTAAGTCCTGGTTCACTTGGGTAGTCTCCAAGGCCGGTACACCCCAATTCATCGTCTTCTTGTTTCGGTCAGGTTTATGCTAACTGTGTCGCATGGATTGGCTGCGCACAGACGCTAGCGCCTCTATATAGGGAATGTGACATCACGGACTGCTCTCTTCGGATTGGAGGAATGGTGACTGAATTTTGTAACGCGTGTTTGGATTGGTCAAAAAACTAAATCCGTTTCGATCTTCCCTTCCCCTATAAATAACCGCAGTTCGCTGCATTCCTTCACCTGTTCTCGTCACCAAGATGTGGACCAACGTACAATCCTCTGCTCTAGTCTCTACAATGCTGTTCCGTACGGACTTACCCATGTATGTCCGATCATCGTGGACCATTATCAAGATGACGGATACAAGCGTGTGGAAAAGAAGAATCTACGGGGAAAGTCAAGGCTGTTTAAAGAGAGTTTTGATTTACGGACCAGAAGTGAGACAAAATTATTGAAAAGAAGAAGACCTAAGTGATGCCCTCTGTGTTAACATGGAATAAGGTTAACATAAACACAAAGGCCCTTTTCAGGGCCCCTCCTATATCTTGGAAAGAAATTGACTTTCATGCCTAACCCTTCAAAACATTTTTTAAATGTGGTATCCATGTTTTCTTTCTTTTCTGTGTTATCTCCATTCCCCATGTTCAATTCCCATTGACACCAAAGTGCCGGTCTAGTATTCCCCGTGTTAAATTCCCCTTGACGCCAAAGTGCCGGGACCATGTTTTTAATAGCAAGTTCCATTGACGCTAAGGTGCCCCCATTCACTACTCGTTAGTGAGTTGGAGCAACAAATAAGAATGTTGGTTCATTAGGCTGTGGAGAGCAAACACGGTAAAAGCGTTTTGCAGCATCATGTTCTCCTCTGCAAGGAATGTGTAGTACCGATCAAGCGTGACGTTCCTTCCCATTAGGAAGATGGTGCTGCGCGTATCTTATGTCAGGGGAAATTTGTTTCCCCATGTAGTGGGCTGCTCCATCTCGTTAGAGATTTAAAGCACAAATAGAAGCATATTGCTCCCTCCCGTTAAGGAGGTGGGACACCTTACAAACGTTGTGCTTCCTTTAAATTAGGAAGATGATGCACTGCACGCCTCATGTTAAGGAAATGTTGAATCACTCCCAAAAGTTTAAGGGCAGTGTGTAGTGAGTTGCACTCATCAGATGGGAACGATCAGAACTACACTCTTCTGAGTGAAGAATAACTTGAGCATGAAGTGTTCTCCGTTTATCACTCAGTGGCCTCAACGCATGGCTATAGGGTGCACACTGGGCTTAGACTAAGAAGTGGAACGGATTGGTTTCTACCCCTGTCG
Source organism: Sinohyriopsis cumingii (assembly GCA_028554795.2). NCBI lineage: Eukaryota > Metazoa > Mollusca > Bivalvia > Unionida > Unionidae > Sinohyriopsis > Sinohyriopsis cumingii. The sequence continues at coordinate 54,121,776 of CM068841.1, forward strand.
TATTATTCCAATTAATCATGATGGGATGGGTGATTCTCCACCTTTTGATCTTTGGTCCTGTATGCTTCCATGGGCTACTGGATCTTATCCACACTGCTGGGTTGATGATGTGGCATGTGTCCCACTATCACATCATCACCATGACACATCAGCCAGGAAGGCTAGATGTGTTGCGTCATCCAGGGAAGAAATGATCAAGAGTCCATACTTTTGACCACATTGAATTACGGGACGTGGCACAGACTGCGCCAATAGCGTCTCATACTCCCAATCCCCCTTTCAAAGTATGCTAATCAATAAAGATGTCCTCTTTGTTCTTGTGGACTCAGACAAAATTAAGGTATCAGCAGCTCCACTGATGCCTGTTACCAGACTTTAGACTTACGCCTTTCTTTCAGTTGGATTACGTCACTTAGGTCCTTGTCCTGTGGCAATATGGAAGCGGAAGCCTACCGCCTTTTAACTCTGGATTGGTGGATGAATCTTCTAGCATACAGTCGAAAAGGATTCTTTCATTTTGGAAAATATCTCGGGTGCAATCTTGAAACTTTGCCCGGACATCTTAATTCGTCTTCCTTCTTCCACGATCCAGGAAATTTTTCAGAGTTTCACTGCAGTTCAAAAGGTCGTTCGTGAAAGTCGAGGCTGGTCATTTCTTTCCCTGGACGCTGAGAAAACATGCCTGCACTGACACTTGCAAGATACATTAACCGAAGTGGCCTACTAAGCCTCGCCAGTTGGACGCTGGTTTGTCCTTAGTATTTTGAACGAGAGCATATGCACGACTCCCCGTCGAAACAATTGAAGCAGAAAAGAAGGCCAGGATGCTTATTGCCATAGCTTTGCATGCTGAGATCATCATTAACCCAAGAGATCCTTGTTTCTTTGATATAAGGCGGATGTTTTGGATCATAGTCCTTAATCCGTAAGGAAATCTCAAATTTATTTTTGTATATTCAAGATTCTTTTGAAACATTTATTATTATTGCGAATTACAGAATTGACTCAATTTTGTAACTATTTATAATGGTGTACCGTGGATGTTATTAGTTGTACTGTATGTATTCTGATTTCTACCAATAGTTGTAAACTTTGCTTCAGTTCTCTGGACAATTACCTGATACCCCACTTACCACTCGTCACCAGCGGGTTACTCAGGTGGTCTTTACCATTTTCATCAAAACCCATGTTTCACAAAGTAACAGCCTTAGACTTGTGTGGCTTCAGTTTCATTAATAGTCCTCTGAAACAGGCAGGAGATCGTGGGATCTTAACCTGTCCGTCAATGAGCGATAAAGCATTTGTTAACTCTGATCAATACCTATTTCATGATCAATGTCAGGAGCATCAAAGGCCTGACAACGAAATGTGTCAGCGATAAGAATAATTTCCTGATCAATATCATTCTCAAGAGCTCTTCTTGACATAACAACTCTGGTAACTACACAAGCGGGATGAAAGTCAACGATTTCACTCTCAAAAGGATCAACTTGTTGATCCAAGAAAGGCTTGTCAGTTTGAAGTGTATTAATGACGACCTCATCTACAGATAGTTCATTATTCTGCATCAAATATATTTCTTTTGGTAAGTAATTCACAGCTACAAACGTCATAGGTCCGAAGCTACGTCTGATGCCATATTGACATAATGGAACACTTCATTATCAAAGCCGCCCTCTATTCCCCGAATAAGAACACTTTCACTAGAAGAAGACTTCTCAGACCAATGCAAAGTATCTGATAAGAAAAGACTCTGGGCATCTCCTGTGTCCTTTACTATGTTAATAGAGATAGGCTTGGCAGATACACATATAATTGATGTAAACATTTTTTCGATCATGAATGGGTTCTGTTTGACACAAAAAATGTGTTGCTTTCAGTGCAATACTGTAACCTTGATCTATTCCAGATAAGAACATTTGGAATAGCTCTCTCTCTCTTTTTTCTCAACCCGTAGCAATCAGAAATAACATGGCTTTTCCTTTTATAATAAAGGGACATAGGAAGAAAACAGGATTTCTGATCAGTCTTAACAGAAGTCTGACTTCTGAACGTTGTCGCAGATTGAGATTTGGATGTACTAGTATGATTCAGTACGAATTATGTATCAAGAAACTGCTGAGAGGAATTCTTACTGTCAATAGAAATTTGCAAGTAAAGGATTAATCACCAGTTGTGCTAGCAGCTTTTATCCTCTCCTTTTTCTCCACTCTGTGACTCTGCATTTCCCTCTCTTCCGTTTTTATCTGCATTCGTCTGTTATATTCATCGCTCTGAATTTACATTTCCTTGTTTTGTCTCTCTCTCTCTCTCTCTCTCTCTCTCTCCGCATCTGCATTCGTATATCCTCTCCTCTTTATCTCATTTTCTCTGCGGTTGCCTCTCCCTTTACTCTCTCTGGATTAATTCCTATTTCGTCTGCGTTTGTAATTGTAGTACGATTAATTTCTTTTTTATCAACACCAGATTGAGACTTACTAATGAAACCCGTAGCACTATCATTCAAAATTTCCTATCTCGCCAAATGCTGAATCTTTTTATTGTTTTGCTGAAGATGTGTTTTACTTAATAAAGATCATAGAATCTGGCAAACTGAAGCAGCTGTGCCGCTTTCAGAGGCTCGAGACCATATTGGGTAGGATTTCAAAAAGTGTTCTCTATATGATGACATTGCTAGTTTAACTAAAGACTTCACAAATATGCTAAATGAAACTCTGTATCATGGATAATGAAACTTTCGATACAAAACCAATTTAAAGACAGTTTTTAATATCTCTGAAATGTTTTCAAGAAATTGAATTCCCGAACGAGAGGCCAATTTCTGTTATGAATCCAGCTCTTAGTATGTGTAAACAAAACCCAGTGAAACTAGCAATTTTATGTCTCTAAGTTGCAAACTGAAAATTTAAGAGACACTTAGTGTTGTGAATTAGATCTCAAATAATCCTAATGTCCCATCACAAGTTTAGAAGAATAGAATTTTCTGAATGAATTCAAATAGTCTTGAATGTCCCGATCTACCACAGTGATGTTTACCAGAATGTCTTTGAATGAGTTCACAGTAATTATAAACTAATGTGTTAATTGTTACGACTATATTGTCTTAAACTAAGTAACCTAAAAGAGCGAAACCCAACAAGGTTAGATAAAGTTAACAAATACTTTATTTCACCAGAATACAAAGTTAAAATTTGAAAAGAACTTAGAGTATTGTGAATTAAATTCGAAATAGTCCTAAAATTGTATTACAAATCCAAAGATATAGAGTGTTGAAATGAATTCCACTGGTGTTCCGACTGAATTTCAATCTGGAATGTGCTGATATAATAATAGCCGGGAATGGTGTTGATGGGCTAACAGTCTTGATGTATCAAAATTATATAATCCAAAATATCTGTAAATGAATTTACAGCAGTCCTAAACTAGTGATTTCTATAAGGATAAATACACACTTCACATTTAAAATAGTGAATTCTCTCATATTAAAAGTTAATACAAATAAAATATCGATTGTACTTCAGATGTTAAGATAGCAACAAACAATTCAGTTGATCACACCTTTATATAAAAAACTAATACACAATCACAGGAGTGTCGTTTTCCTGTTAAATTCATAAACAAGAATTCGCTATGTAATAGGTTGCTAAAACAATTGTCAGGTAGGCCCAGAATGATGGGCTGAATTATGGACAAAGGTGAATCAAACAAGTTATGTATATCTATGAATTTTTGTAGCTCTGTTACATTCATTTTATCTAATTTTTATACTTTTATGCATGGCTGTGAGGTATACAGAATATTTTTATTTAGTGTCGCCTACGTGACCTGGGTATCTTGAGAGTTGTTTCATAGGATCTGTAAATAGATGTTTATGTATATGTTGACAATTATTAATATTAATCTTAAATGACGCGTATGGCTTATTTCTCATTGATTGTTCGGGGCTGTTTGAGCTAAATCAACGCAGGAAAAGTGATGTATTCTGTCACGTGTGGTCTATAACGAAATACAGTCGTATATACAATGTATATCAAGACCCAATTAAGCAATCAGATGCGTTAAAATTTTGTAGTCATTCACACTTAATTGTGTTCCCTTTGTAAGTCTACAGACGTGTTTTATGTTGTATTTAAATTATATTCGAGAGGAGAAACATTTGTCCAGACTGTACAGTGGAAATAAAAAGTGCTCATTATTTAGACTATAATATTATTCTGGAACTAATTTCAAGTTTTGGAAGGAAAATCTGAGCAAGACCATCTTGACAACGTCACGGTTCTTGTGACCAATACATTTCCGGTTTTGAAATTTATGAGGAACTTTTCATTCATCTAGAGCATTCAAGATTCACTTTATCAGACTGTAAATTCTTGTCACATTTTCATTTATAACTTTGTATAATTACATTGATTGTTACGTTTGACAAAACGTGTTGGTTTTGCTTTTTTTCCCTAACTTAGTTGGTAATCACAGAGCCATAACACACGCAATACACATTAAAGATGTATGACACATAATCGTAAACGAAAATCAACACAAAATTCGAATTAAATATGCATACAAAAATCTGAAGCCAACCCACTTAATAGTTTCAATGGATAATGTGTAAAACTAATTGTCTCGAAACACAACACAGTTGTAAAAGATAACCACAGACTGATCTTAAAACAGGAATTAATTATTTGTTTATCAAGTCCTTATTAATAGACATTTTAATTTGACCATGATGAGAATTATTGCAATGGAAAATTCCAATCAATTTGTAAGCAAATATGTTTCTAGAATATTTTTAATTCAAAAAGCTATGGAAACATGTTATTTACAAGATACAATCATCAACAGAAGTTGTCTATATGAACATGTTGTTTACAAATGATCATTATTTTGAAGTGCAATCCAAAATCATGGACAAACTTTAAGCTCACAATATAGATAGATATACATACGAATATATACTGCAAGATGCCTTCCTCTATGATGGCTACAGTAAATTAAAGGGATATAAAACGACAGTCACAATTCTCTGAAACCATAAAATAGAAAATCCACAGTTATTGGGATGGAGGTCATGGTCAAATTAAATCGCATCTATAAATTTGAATTTTCATGCCAATTAAGTGTATAAATTAGTATAGGGTGGGACCTTGATATTTTCCAAGTTATTACCCGTTTATTGAGTCACTGGTGTAGGGTTAAACCCCGTGGAAAATATCAGTTGGATGTAGAAATTTGTCTCAAGTATAATAGCAATTGTGATGTCACAGGTGATGTCATACTGTTACATAAAGGAAAGGCATAACAAAGGTGACATCTGAATATATTTCTTAGGTTTGGTAAAATACAATCAGCTACTTATCTTCTGATAAATTGAATCTTATATTTGTGCTCGTTATTAATGAAATTTATTGGCTTATTCAATATTTTTATCGTTTGCTCGCCAAGGCTTGTAAAAGCTAAAAATTGATTCCGCTTGAAATGACACTCTTGTAAGATCCTTTATTATTATTATTATTATTATTGCTGTTGGTATTATTAGTAGTACTGTTCCTATTAATATTACCTATTTAACATGCATCAACAACTACTACTACCACCACCATCACTACTACTACTACTTCTGCTATTGCTAATATTACTACTACTACTACTATCAATAATAATAATAATAATAATTTGAACAGCATAATGACGATAACGATGGGGACGGTGGTGGTGATTAAAGTTATAACTATTATTTATGATCAGAAACAGAGTGAAATTCATTGTATACATTAACGTTACAGTGTATCATTTAATATAACTTTACATCTCAGCAATATATATATATATATATATATATATATATATATATATATATATATATATATATATATATATATATATATATATTCAGATCATATGTATGTACATATACTAATATTTATTCAGATCATGTGTATGTACATATATTAATATTTATGAATTGTTCCACAGCCGACCAAAACCCGGACTACAGCAATCTTGTGGTTTTGTCTACAGAGACGTTGATGGTCATAGACAGAGAAGCGAAGAATCTCCGGCTTCATCGATTCCGGGACGGAAAATTACTGTCTGTATCTGACCAAATGCAGGCTGTACCACGTGATGTATGTATTTGCGCTGTGGAAAAAGATACGACTGAAGTGGCGGTGAGTCTTGAGAATGGTTGGATAGAAATCATGACAGTTAAGTCTACAGGTGATACATTAACCATATCACCGGTGAGGACATTGGATGTAAAGAATGAATTTGATATATGTTATACGGTAGAATATATGAAATTATTGAAAAACATTGTTGTCAGTGGTAGGAAACTGGACAATATATGTTGGGGCATTGTTTCTCTTAAAGATGTACACGTAAACACAATTTACCAAATCTGCAAAGCAAAGTACAGCTGGAGCCACATAACCACAAACGATAACATGATATACATCTCGTGCCATGCTGGTCTTGGTTCACCTGACAATGGCGTGTATGGGTTTGATGTAACCAGTAGGACTGAGAAATTTCGATACACACATCCTGACATGAACATACCGAGGGGAATATCAGTGGATTCCAGGGGATTTATATATGTGTGCAACTGGGACCCTCCGTGTATTCATCAGCTCACAGGGCAAGGAAACCCAGTGACCGTACACAGAAACGGGATACCGTCACGTCTCTATGATATATGCTGGGAGGCACAGCAGGGACAGTTGGTCATTACAAGCCTGGGAAGTAATGTGATCAAACTATTTAGACCACATTACTCAGATCAACTAAGTAGTACATATTTTTTTATTGAGATCAAATTTTATATTGCAGTCAAAACCTAAATACTAATCAATGATTTAAATTCATTTGGGGGAAAATAAATGTAAAGTTATATATGTTAGAATCATAACTTTATGGTCAACACAAAAAGGATTAAAAGGTACAAAATTTTATGAAAATCAGAATGGAAAAGTGATAATTAAAAGCAGCCATACATTACCCATGACTGTTCTGTTGCTTAATGTGTTTTCTTGCCGAAATAAATTACCGTCCGTTAGATGAGAATACTTCCTTCCACAGAATTGAGAAATGGCAGTATGGCAAAATCCTTTTCTGCACCTGGTTTAGGGTATGTGCAGAAAAGACATATTTTGCAAGGACACAATGCTGAATAAATGTTATGCCTAGATTGTCACCAGAGAAAGTAATTGTAGTGAGTGCTTACTATATTGGAATGATTAACAGTCTCCTTTCTATAATTAATTCGAATCTCGGTGTTGCGCTATCTATTCCGTGATTTAAATTATTTGCCGTTGACATTTTCTTCCATTTGGAATTTTGTTCTCTAAGGAACATCGAATTGCCACGTGTTTTTAACTTTCATTGATTCAGATACACCATCTTTCTTTCAAATATTCAACTACGGTACCGATAAGTCCTTGAGTTAAAGAATAACATCACAAACTCCCAACACTAAATGTCAAAGAGAGACTTGTGTATTGACCACTACCGGCCCAAAAAAGAATCTCATTGATAGTATTGTTGTTTTCTTCAGCATATTGTTTTAATTAATGTATATGCTGTCGCAGGGGTGAAATTGTTTTATTTCATGGATGTCTGCATTTGTATTTCTCCACAGTTTCAGATTGTAGTGAGTAATAGTAATGCATACAAACGTGTGAGTGTACATGTAACATTCAAAACAATTTCAATTATTTCTTTTGCACAGATCAGAATAGTGGCAGGACAGTAGGCAGGGTAATGTGGCTACAAGAAGGGTCCTTGGGACACTCGCCACACACGAATGTTGCTCCCTCGGGTGGAGAGGCTGAGCACCGTACAAGCGTTGTGATGAATCATGTTAGGGAGGTGGAGCACCACATAAGTGTGCCTGATATGAATGTCGAACACTGATCAACAGTGTTGCTCTCTCTCATTATAAAAATGGTGCTCAGCACATCTCATGTCAAGGGAAATTTGTTGCCCCATGTAGTGGGCTGCTTCATCTCGTTAGAGAGTTGAAGTACCACACAAGCATATTCAACCCTCCCGTTCAGGAAGTGGAATGCCAAAAGTTGTGCTCTCTCCCATTAGGGAGATGATGCACTGCACGTCTGATATTGAGGAAAGCTTGTGGAATCACACCCAAAAGTGTAAGGGTAGGATGTAGTGTGTTGCAATCATCAGATGGGAAGGATCAGCACTTCACCCTTCTGAGTGATGAATAACTTGAGCATGAAGTGTGCTCCATTTATCACCCCGTGGCCTCAACGTATGGGGATAGGCTACAGACTGGATGTTCCCGAGCTCTTCCTCCACCGTATATAGCCTATCGTGTGTTGAAAAATGGCGGTAAACCCAAAACGAGAACAACTATTGTCACTTTACCTGATAATACATCCTTGCATTTATTGGGTTCATTATTCTGAAAGATTTCAGTCCCATGAAAAATGCTCTTTGTAATTGGAACGTTTGTATCAGTCTCTTTTTCCCCCACGATCTCAATATATTGTGTTCTGTAGTGCAAATTTCTCGTGATATGTTGGATATATGTTAACTAATTTATAATCTGTTCTTTTATTTGAAACCAAATATGTCATGGACTTCAAGTTATTTGCTGTATACGCAAGTAAATATTCCAAATGTTATTCAATGTACACTTCGTGCTTGGAGCCTGTACGTATTCTGCAGCAAAGGCAAGCTTGTAAGTTAACCACTATTGCTCTTAACCTATCCTTGTCAACGGTTTCGCCATGCCATGCCATTTCAGTACATGTACATTGCCTGAATTTGTTAATGGGGTCCTGTTATCAATTTGATAACAGTAATATGCCCCTGTATTATCAGTTAAACATATAATAATAGTAATAAGTAACTTTGACTGAAGTGATTTTTTTCGGTACTTTATAACGTAAAGATTCCAAAAATTGTGAAACCAAATATGGCTCTTTTGGGACGCTATCAAATTCGTTCATGTAATTAGTATACAAGCGATTTATATACCATACGGAATACTAATGAGTGCAAATGTACAACTGGTCAGAGGATTTTGTTTACGAAATATGTACGTCACCATAATCTAAAACGAAATAGTTTATTGAAAATATATGGAATTACACTTAAAAATGAATAATTACCTATGGTCTGTGGGAACCATAATACAATGAAATCCATGCTTCAAATCTGTTGTCACAAAATGATCACTTGGACTAAAAGAAATTACGCTAGTAATGTCTCCAAATTTAAATGATGCCACCCGTCTTGGTAAATACTAATCATGTAAGCCTTTATGATGAGGGTCAATACTGTGTTCGGCATCAAAATGGTTCACAAGTTTCAGTCTTGTTTTAACTTAAAGTCCACATATGCAAGTAACCTTCAGAACTTGCTGGTCTTCACGTTTAACATCTTACCTCAATCATGCCACCAATTTATTAACGCTAAAGCACTGTAGTCTAGATTCTGCCCCTCGATTTAGCACATTACCTAAAACATTCGTCATTAAAACGGCTATGCCTGCTGCGAGTTTGCCCTCAGTTATAGATTTCATCATGTGATCTGAAAAATCAGTATAGCTTCAGCTATGCTAGAGTCCAGAGAAGTGACGTCCATTGTGACTAAAATGAAATCATCTGGTAAATTAGATGCAGTTCTAATTACCTGTATAAAATTAGTGGTATATGTTGTATACGACGGTACTATTTTGACAAACAAACGGTTTGACTTGTTCGTCTATTAGACTTCACATTATTACAGTTGGGAATTGTTTCAACTACTAAGAGGTTTTCTTAGAACCATTCCCGGAATTAAGGTTTTATTTTACTTTAGAAGGAGATGGGATCTTGGAGAACAAACTTTCCAATTGATAACGTTATGAAAGACCTAATCTAATTCCTCTTCAACGTGAATTTGAAGCACAAGGTTCATTACGTCGTATCCTTGCTTTGATATAATAATTTGTTAAATACCTCATAGTTTATGTGCTGTTCATGAGTGCAATAGTAGAGTCTTTATCAATTAATTTGATGAAAGTAATTGTATTATTGCATTGTTCTGTGAGGGTCTTTTCTTGTTTGTGATGATCAGGCAAACTCTTCTTTCTTGATTTAATTAACATTGATACGATTACGAATTTACAGAAAGCTTTAATGCATTAATTATGATTTGTAGGCATCCTTGTGCATCTTGTCTAAAGTTATGACTATTTTGACTTCGAAATAGTTTGTTTCCTCAACTAGCTTTGGTTATTGATGAGAAATGTATTTCAGCTTAATTCTTTAAAAGAAGTTTTCAAAGTACTTATAAATTAAAGGTTAATTTCCTTATTAGTGGTACTGAAAGATAATCCCTAAGACAATACCATGAGAAAAACTAGAATGATTTTTGAGAATATCAGAAACATCAAGATGATTATATTTATTTCTGAAATTGTTTAAAACATTTGCTAAATGCGTAAACAGTCTCATAGCTTTGATAATTTGCGGATTGGTGGTGTATGTTTTATCATTTCTTCTGCGGTCTCTGCTTTGCTTTCTGGAATTATTTTGTGTTAGTCCTGATACTTTCCTTTCTCTATTCAGAATTACCCTTAAGTATATTTATCCTGGTACAACTTAGACAATATTTATAGACCTTTCTTAAATTTGTGCTTCAGTTTTATCAAGTAAGTCCAGGGGGCAGTTGTCTTTGCGTGCTTCGTTTTAGCCTTTGGAAAGATGTTCCAAACTCACATGTTTTGCTGAGTGTATGGATAAAAGTACACCTTCGCTAACCAAGGTTCTGATATGATAACACTATCTACACCTTGGCGGATCGAACATATATATATTTGTGCTTTGTCCTAGTGACATCTATTAGATTTTATGAGTTGCCTCCCTTAGTATATAATGCCAACTACGAATAGCATGGCGCATTGTAGATAGGGTTGTCATATCGGAACCTTGGCCAGCGAAGATGGTAAAAGTAAGGCTTGTAAGTTTCTTCGAGGTCTCTGAGAGGATAATGATTAACAAGGTTACAAAATCGTGGCAATTTGAGAATCTCAGGCGTAAGTTGATGTTTAGCCTTCGAGCTATATCGCCTTTTAGGCCGCAACCTTGAAGATAGTAAGCCAAGTTCTGCAATTTGACAAATTTTGGTAGTAGTTATAGTAGCTTCGTTGTAGGAAAAAATTGAGTGGTTTGATAGCAGCAGACGCTTAACTTGTCATCATTCTGTAATCAGATTATCCAGTTCTCTATTTTTTTCATGTCTGCATTCTTCTAATTAATGTGATTGTGGAAGAGCTGGAAAGAAGCTTTGATGCACTTCCATAGGGACTCATCGGGCTGTTGGTGTAAATGGTATCGATAAGATTGAATTTGAACTGAAAGACGGTACTGCCTGTTAGGATGTAGATGCATTACCTGCCATCTTCTGGGATGGTCTAGACATCCCCGGTCTGTGAGCAGTTGTGTTATCTTTGTAATTCATCAGAGGGGAATTGGCCTTGTTTCATTTTTTCAAATGAGCATTGAAAAGTTATAATTAGACCACCATATCACCTAGAAGGGAACGCATTCACGTCCTATCATACAGTACCTTCTTAAGGAATTCATAAAACACCGATCTATTAAATATCGTTGAATTTATAGACTGCAGTTTGGTATATGACCATCACTGGTCAGTTTTCTCGGCTCATATCATACAAACATCTCTTTATATGGCATCATTGGGAAATATGGCTGTTTTGCACACGATAATGCAGTGTACTGTGTGGACTGTGTCCTACTGACAATTCTTCACTTTATGTGTTGATTTATCCAGATCAAACGGCGAGGTTTATCATCACGATAAAGAGTAAGGTACACAAGTTCGATGGGATATATATTGCTATTATTAAATACACGATTTGTCCTCCATTCGTTTCATGTGGCCTCTACAGAATCCAGACTGGGTGACAAATTCATGTTGCAGTCATTTATTTGGTCACAAAATTAACAGTTCAATAAATATTTTGAGTTTAGATGCAGGAGCCATCCCAGCAGAAATTTTGAGAATGGATTACCAATCTATTCAGTTGTTCAAGGAGGCACTGAAGGAAGGGAAAGTAAAAGTCTACAACATTCGCGTAATGGTTGTGGGTCATATGGGCGTGGGGAAGACGACACTCATCAAGCGGCTGCTGGAGAAGGAGGTCAATATCGAGGGTAAAGAAAGTACAGAAGGCATAATTGTCCATGTTCATAGCTGCAGAATGTCACGGGATACACTGAAATTAACTTTAAAAGAAGGAGGTGGGTCATTATTATTTATTCAAACAAGTTATCATAAGGTATATAATTTTGTAATACGTTCTGTTCATGTCTGTGTTGTCACATCTTTTAAACTCATGGGTGAAATGTTATGAAAGTTGCACTTATCTTGCTCTTACGGTAGCCATCATTAAGACAGATATCGCTCCTGACTATTCCAGTTCGAGTACTAGGAAGCCGTACGGGAGGATGGGCATAGGTAAAATGTTCAAAATATTTAATTAGCTTTTGATTTGAAGTCAAAACGCATCAAAGATTAGTCACAACACTTTTGGGGGTCATAATCGCTGGATCACTATCTGTGGTGTGTCGTGTTCTGTGTGTGTGGTAAGTGACAGGTAATACATATATAGTATTGAGAGTTAAGATTAAATGTTTAGCCATTACAAATGCTTAAGCAGTTGAGCAGACCCCTTCCTTTTAAAACTACAATACAGCTTCAGTTATGTATGCATCACGATGTTGTGTTCAATCTTGTCCACTTTTAATCTCCATAGTGTAGAGTGAAGAAATAGGTATCTACATCTGCAAATTTGCGTTTTTGGGTATACATCTCCGTGGTTGAGTGAAACTTGAAGTTGAATTGAATGACAGGAGGGTAACCAATAAAATGTTTTTAAAAATAGAGTTTCGAAGATCGTTGATTGGAACAAGTTTTCCTTTTGGGCACGATAGATCGTTTTTAACAAATCAACTCAAGAGAAACAGCTAGTTGTTTGCTCTACCTGTATTCCGTTATGTACCTTTTTAAAGGAGGAGGGAGAAAACTGACCTTCTGTTCTAAACAAGTTCTAATTCAAGCACAGTGGTGTTGGTAGTGACAAATTTGTGAATATAGAGGGGATTTAACGAAGAATCAAAGGAAAAGCTTGAAAATTTAAAATATGATATTTCGTATTTTGTTGATTTTTGAGAGAGAAGTCAGTGTTAATCCAACAATCGCTTATTCCACAATAAGCGCTGAAATAGTAATGATAACTAAACAATTGGAGCATGATTCACCATGATGCGAACATCTGGTTGTTAACTCATTTGTGATTGTGAAACATAAACATTCTGAAAGCCGAGTCCTTGGCATGAAATTTGATTTTGACATCCTGTCATGTACTGCATTGATTGGGTTATGAAAAAGATACAAGTGATTGTAACTGCATTGGGTGAAGCCATATCTTTGCAGATAGGTAAATAGACACAACATATTGAAATGCATCGTAGTGATCAGTTAATGAATTTCAAGTGTGTACTTTGAGTCTTTGCTTTCAACAGCGTACTTCAAAACCCGTATTAGCTTTCGAACACATTTTATTGTCTATTTTATTTAGAAAATAGAAAATCGATTTGCACTTTGGCAAATTATTTCCTTCTGAAATTTGGAATCAAAGAGGAGTTTCTTGTCGGAATTAGCTCTTTAGCTTGGAAGAGCACTACAGTATCTCATGAGTTTATGGCAACTATTACGTACACATCTTCCACAAGAAGGGAAGGAAATTCCAGTAGTTTATCACGTTTCCGCCGAAAGAGAGATGCGGGACGCTTTTCATGTTCAGGGCAATGTGGTCCTCCCCCTCCATTATGCAGGTGGTGCATCGCAAACATACTGCCCACCACATGGAGTTCCTCCTCCTGTTAAGGATGTGGTGTACCGCACATCTGATGTCCAGGGAAGCACAGGTAGACGCCGAAAGGCCACACGGATAAAGTTCTGTAAATCACCGTCTTTCTCTACCGAACGAACGGTGGAAAGCCTTTGAGATCCAAAACGCTCCTCTGCAGTGCATCTGTCTTCCAAACATCCCCGTATGTGCTCGCCTAATCTTTGTTTTCATAGGCGTGATTGAGCATCATGAGCGATGGTTGGGACTTTATATATAGCGAGACATGTGGCTGGTTGAAGTCATTAATGTCTAGATAACTTTATTTTATTTTATCTTTATGGAAGGAAATTAACTGTTTAGTGTTACATTGTGCACCAAGAAAAACAAATCTATTAAAACATTTCTGAACAAGGCTCGGCAGCAGTCAAGCTTGACTTCAATTTTAGGATTTGTTTGAGAGCACTTTCACATGTGACTTCAACCGTAGCATTCATCCATTCAAATTACAGTGATCATTGATGTTATGGGTGAGTAACCAGGTGAACTTTATAACTGCATGTTCAGGGTGCTAATTCAATATTCAAATTTAAATTAGAGACGTTTGGATTGTCAGTTTTTGGTGAAGCTTTGAAAGTTCAAAATGATATTGCTTGTTCTTTGACATTTGTTTAACTATTTATACATATTTGTAATTATATTTAATTCAATAGTGTATTATCATAAGCATTTACATGCTTGCAGAATACATTACAAATATTGTCAAATGATATATTTGCAACTATAAACATAAACACAGCATGGTAATTGTTAAAGGCTGAAGACGAGAGGATGGACAAATATATACAATCTTCGTAACAACATAAAATGTAGCTAATTTTCTTTATAATTATTGATTAAATATCCGGATCAATATTAATTGTAAACATGTTCAACTCAATCTGAGTTAAAGATGATGACCATAGAAACTTACAGAATGGAAATTTTACATTAAGTTAACAGAGTATTTCCAGGAAATGGTAATTGCAACCTAGGTCAATGAGAGGTGTGTAGAGTCTTTTTTTCCTAAGAATTTTTCATTCATATATTAACATGCAATTTGAAATCAGTCTTATTATTAAGTTCAGTTTCTAGTTTAGGTGGATTTAAATATTTAAGTTATTTACTCGAATTTCATAGTACTCATTACGACTTCCTGGATTAAATAATGTTTGTGGAATTAAAGTTAATTCAGATAATGTTACTTTGGATTATATTAGTATGATACAACAGAAGACTGTAAGCACATTTCCACATTCCAGGCCATTAGTAAATTAGCACATTCGATACTACAAGCACATCAACACGCTCAATATTGGACCTTATTTGAAACACCACTGGAATTCAACTGCAATTGTATTCATTTGTACTTGTGAATAAAATCGTATGACTATATTGGGTTTAATTCGTAATGTTCACATTGCACCCTAGGGAAATACATTAATTGTTGAATTTTACCAAACTTATTGTTTTTTCCTCTTTGCTGGTACTAAGTTTACGACACAGAGATGTAACAATTGTTTTCAACTGAATTGGCATACAGCCAGCAATAAATACGGCGCCATGCGTGCTCTCCTCTTCTACTGATGGAGACTTGGATTTTCTTGATATGACCACTAACGTTCAAGTTTCGTTACAACAGTTGATATATAACATTGCTGATATATGGTTTAATATTTAATATTTATTTAATAATAACGTGTTATATTTGTTGTACATTATTTACTTCTCGAGCTTTTTGTATTTTCGCAAAGTCAGCGATCAAACAAAACAACCTTGACCTTACAGTGCTTCTTGAATCTCAATCTAGCCATGTCCCATACGTTTCTGACTTAATTTGTTTTATGTTTAGACTAAATCGTCTATGATGTAATGCCCAGGCTTTTCTTTATGTGTACTATAGACTTTTTGAATTACGTTCCCACTGAGTTATATAAACAGACAGTCCAATACAGAGGACTTTCCTCGGCTGCATTGTCTGCCATTATTAACCCTTGATAGGTTCACTTGCGGTTTGAAACTGATTTTATGAAGAAAACAATGCAAACACGGTAGTTCAAATCTATAAAACAATGTATTTAGAAAGTTGTATATATATATATATATATATATATATATATATATATATATATATATATATATATATATATATATATATATATATCACTATCTGTGTGTGTTTCTGGATGAATTCAATGTACACTTTTGTCCCCCAAAAAGGCTTCAAGCTAGAACACCCTTCGGAAGCTCTTCATAATAGCGAAACATTACCAAGTGTGCTTGTATTGTTTTCCGGTCCTAAAAATTGTTTGCTCTTTAAATGTTACTGACAGTGCTCGACGTCTATATTGTTACGTTATTGACGCAAGTAGTGAGAAATCTACTGACATATACATTTGCCTTGTATAGTACTGTATACTGTATACTGTTACGTTATTTACTAGAATAAACGACGAACGCAGTAATATATTTGTGCAATGTAAAACGCGTTACGGTACAGAAAAAAAACCTAATGCTAATCTTTGCTAGATGTGTGCGAATTTGAGTGACAACACATTATTTGTTAGATGTGTACAAATGTGAGTGACAATACATTGTTTGTTAGATGTGTACAACTTTGAGTGACGACATTCAAATAATCATAGTCTCTTTTAAAATTGTACAAAATTAATTTACTAAAAATGCATTGTGATGAAAATTCCGAGAAAATTAAATCATGATAATTGATCTGTTTCAGATTCAGAGCAGAACTTGCGGCTAAAACGTCTAGCGAAAGCTCTTAATGATGGATTGCGAAAAAAGAATTCAGCTGACAAGAAAGAGGTCGTTCGAACTGGGGAGATAATTTATGAAAGGGAGCAAGAGAGCCATGCAGGTGACGATAACACAGAGGATTACCCCTCAAGTTCTGCTTCAGATAAAGCCCCTTCAAATCAAAACAATGACCCTGGTCTAATAGGCCCAGAAGCAGCTTCAACCAACGTCGGTGATGACCCATCGGTGGAAATAATGAAATTATTGCGCGAAAATTCTGATAAACTCAAGGAAGAAACAGCTGAAAATGTGAATCTTACAATGGCTGATTTTGCGGGTCAGTATGCATTTTATACCACTCATCAGACCTTTCTAACAGAACGGGCAATCTACATCCTTGTTTCAAATATCATTGAGCAAATTACCGATGAAGTGGAAGATAACTGCTATTTCGATATGAAGGGAATTAAATCCTGTAAAGTATATGGTAAGTTTTCGAATATTTGACTTACGATATTTTTATTGACGTCCCTGATAGGCAAGTGCACATATAAATGGTTTCTCTGTCTGTGCTTCTGTCCATTTGTCCGCCATGTGAACGCTCTAGGATACTCTTCTATTATTGAATTTCATGAAAAATTCCAGCTTAGATGAATAAGACGAGCAAATTCTGCACATTTGTCTTAAAGTTATGGTTCTGTATTGTCTTGGTCTAATTATGATGATGCAACACCTCATGAACACACTAAATTTCACATTTATTTGTAGATTTCAAGCAAATTGTTTTAAAGCTTTAGCTCAACGAAAGATTGAACAGATTTGATAATGACCATATTCAACACATGTTTATTAGTACGTTGACCCTATATTATCTTTCCACTTCTTTAGTACAGCCTCTTTAACATTAGCATCAACATTTATTACAAGATTTTAACCAAGTTTGGTGTGAAGCTCAACTCCACAAGAGATCAGATGTTTTTGATGCAGCACGTTTTCTGCAACATTTCTTTGTTTTAAGGTCTTTGATCATCTTACAACCAACATTGCTAAAGCAAATCCTTAAGTTTAATCGAGCTTCAAGATTTATTATCGCCTGCATGTTATTGCTAAGCTCGAGATAGGAGTCTTTTTTATGGCATTGGAATTGGAAACAGTTGTGTCTGCATCATCATCATTGCCAACAGTTGTTAATTTTGTTCCGTCGTATATTTCCTTAACCATAGCCGGTCATCATGTTTGGCATGATTCATTATGAAGCTAAGATTGTTCTTTTCTTGACTTTCTCGCTTGCCTTTTTGAGTTCAAAGTCCCAGTCAAATACAATCTATTTAAAGCTTAAGTTTCCATCTTTTTATTTGCTAATATTTTCAAACCACATTCTACTTGTCACCAGTCATTCGAAAGCTAAGACAATTCAGTCTACGACATACTTAGACCATGGACACAAGGTCACAATTGTAGAAAATTTCCTGAAAGATTTTGCTAGACGTTAATTATGTTGCCTACATTTCCAAACAATTTTGATGGATTTTTTTCATACATGTGATGAATCATTAAGAAGCTAATGAAATTAATTCTTTGACATGATTGCTCAGTCTCTTGACATGGGGTCAAGGCCACACATATTATGGAGGACTTGACAAGTCCCACATTTGGTCAACAGTAGTTACGAAATGGCCCTAATCGTGTAGGCTAATGAAATATATTAGATCACTATTACTTATACGGATATCCATTTTGCACTGGAAACTTTTACTTATAAAGCGGGTAGCCTTTCTGGAGGGGACTACATTTGTGAGAAGTATATATATGTTTACAAAGTTAAAACATGTTGCATACAATTTCAAAACAGGTAATATCTCCATTTTTAAAGGTAACATTAATTAAGAAAAGGTCCTTCCATTCTTACGAATAGACTTATTTCAAGTAATTATACATCAATAGTTCTTAATCCCGTTTTGTTTGTGTCATGTTCTCCACAAAACAACCATTCAAAACGCCATTTAAATCTGGAACATACATCGCCTGGAAGACATAATAATTCTTGTTCTATTTACTACATTATTCCACTGATGCAGAATATTCTCATTATATGTTATGACGTTTTTTTTATTTGAGTCTTTCCAACATTAAAATTTTCGGGAAGAACTTATGAACTCTTCCCACTGACGCCGAATCGAATAAATTTTACTTTTTCTTCAGTCCTACACAGTTTAGTCACAGCGCAGTCTCTCTTCCCATCAGAAAAGAGCTACGAGTGACATCACTTTACCCTATTTAAGTACTCTAGCGTCTATGCGACGTAGCTGGAGCATGGCTAAAGCTAAGAAGACAATGTATTGGCGTGCGCGGGTGATGGAGACGTGGAGTGATTGCATGGTGGCTACCAAAGCAACCACGGTGATACTTTCTGAAGAGAATGATATTAATTGCGATTGAGTCGCTTTTCTCTCCTCTTTGCAAGGATTTGTACCAGTTCCAGTACCTTCACCACCTTATCCTTCCTTACCTCAAGTAGAGGATGTTCGACATAGGCAGAAAGTACAATTTTAGAAATTATTACAACAGCAGAAACAGAACAATCCTCTGTCAAAGTCAACTTCAAGAAGTAGAAGAAAGAAATAAAAAAGATGAAAAAGAAGAGAAGAAAAGCGCCATGGATACAGGACTGTGAAAGGTCAAATGGTAATGGTGTTTCTATACATTTTGGCAGAGTTGATGTATCTCAAACATATCTATATTCTTCACCTCCACTCGAGAGAAAAAGACCCTCCCGAGCCATTCATTCCAGCCAATTAAATCACTCCCTCTACGATGACTACTCATGATATACAATCAGCAGCAGCAGTGTTCACTACCAAATTATCGACTGTAGCGGGGGAAAAAGTAGGACTTTGCGGTGGCAAAAGTATAAGCCAGTGAGAGCTCATTGCCTCCAGTTTATGAGTTTGTTTCTTTCTTAGAAAACCAAAAAAAAAACACCCAACCGTCCTTTTTCAGTCACCTGTCTAAAGACGAGAGACTACTCAAACTTTGCCAAATCAAGTAAAACTTAAATACCCTTTTTTTCCATGATAACTGAATGATGTACATGAGTGAGTGCGTGAGTGTAGGCCCTTATTATAAAAACCAAGACCAGCAGACATACTTTTCATTCTGGTATATTTGCTCTTTTTGGTATGTTCTCTGTTTTTGAAGTAACAATGAAATTTCACAAATACATTATCAAAAGTCCATTCTCTTTTTCTTTTATTATCTTTTTCCATTTTTTAAATATGTCGCCACTGCCACAGCTTTTTCCTCTTCTTCACGTTCTTCTTGTCTTCTTTTCTTGCCTTTCTGGACTTACATGGATTCTTCGTCTTCTTCGATTTCTGAGAGTTCTTCATTTTCTGATGCCGTCTCCACCACTTGTTTCTTTGATCTGGTCTCTTTTTTCTCAGGGCAATCTGAAGGCCAAAGTTCTTTCTCCTGACAAGGATAACATGTATCTTGACCTGTGTCTCTCTTTATTGCTGTCTTTCTTTAACGTCATGGACATTCTGTAGCCAAATGTCCTTTCCTCTGACAGATAAACCAAGTATCTTGACTTTTATCTCTTCAAGAAGATGAGGAGTCCTTCGACGTCTCTGAAGCAAACCTTCGTATGACAACTGGCAAACCGTTGGTAAGAGGCTTGAGCTATCTTGACTGCTTGAGAGTTGAAAGAATGCTCTTAGGCAAGGCACTAAACTCCTATACATATGTGTCCATTGCGTGTAAAAGCTAGTCATTTACAAGTTTGCAATCAAGATGAAGCGACCGCACCACTTCAATTAGAAAGGAAAAGAACGTAAGAGGCCACGAGGTGATCCATGCCAGCGATTTTAAAGACGACATGAGCGAGCTTGAATCAACACCATTAATGCCTGCACCCAATCCAGGAGAGTCTACTCCAAGCCAAAGTCAACCAGTATCACCCGAAAAGTATTAATACATTCAAGAGACAGAAAAACGTTGCTCCAAACAATTTTGAACCACAGCCTACATTTACAAATTGAAATTTAAGATTTTAAGCCCGAAGTACCACAGGAGAAAGCAAAAAGGCTCATCACCGATTTGTGAGATTCCTTGTTAACTGCACTGAAACGACAATTCCAAGCCAAAAAGACAGTCTTTTGAGACTCCATTGAATATGACAGTTTGAAGTCACACGTTTGGATCGAGTTCATCAGCATGGCAGAACTGACACCTTCCAAAAGCATCGACAAGGTTAAATACGTTCAGCAATTCAACGACCAATTTCAAATCAGTAATGGAAAAACAGCACTTTACATGACCCACGTTTCCCCTCTGAAAGGGAGTGGAGGCAGAAATGTTATTGGTGGATGAACTTCGCAGCAACAGGTGTAGCATCGTCCAAATTAACAACGACCAAGATAAGCCAATGCTACCGTTGTGGGACATATGCCGACAAAAACGACACTGCATAATGATAAAGCTAATTGAAGAACATTCGACAATCGGACCCTATTTGTTACCAACAACATCTCATGACTCACAGCAGAAAGTGCTTGCCAGCTCCTGAGATTATGCTCTACTTGTGGACAACTCATACGCACTAATGCCAAAGCTTACGTTTGTCAGGGAAAGGCACAATGTCATATATGTCACCTAACTGTGGACTTGGAACATGAATGCTACATTAAGAAATACCAATCTAAACAGGAGGAAAATAATGAAAAGAAGTAAGGGAATTTTATCTTGTCAATTTCAGATCCATTCAAGAGACCGGCATTCACATTCTGAGTGGCTCATCGAGCGTGCGAGAAGTGCATCCATGAACTTTTTGCATTGCCCTCACTGTAGTAAAATTCCTGGAGGACGTGAAAAAATATTTAAAGAGCCTAACACAATTTCCGATTTCGCCCAATGGATCACAGACCCTATCAACGACATGTGGAGTCAACATGACTTTGAACGTTACCGAGAGAACCATCGATATTTTATGTTGATGGATCACAATTTCCCAGGATACGACGGACAATTTCTTTTGCAATAATATACAGAACAAGACACTGAAAAATGCCCTTAAGTCACCTGGAACGGAGTCAAAACCATCTGCATGCAAGTCGGACAAGTACAGTTTAAAGATTCCTTTAGTTATTTGGCCATGCCTTTGAGTCGAATGACTAAAACGTTTACCATGACAGAAATTGCCAGTGGAATCTTTCCTCACTTTTTCCATACCGAAGCCAGTTGGCACGCAGTCCTTCTACATAAGCCTGACCCCGCTATTACGGCCTCAACAACATGCCCAGTGAGAAGCTTTCTACGTTTGGAACCGCATCCACTCTTCAGACCCCTTTGACTTACAGGAAGAGATGTTAAAGAATTATCGCTTCGACGTGGACATTTTACGCCGCTTCAGTAGAAAATTTCGTGACTTTTGTATGGAGCAGGGAGGGATCATCCACTGAAAGAAGCTTTTACCATCGCAAGATTGTGCACCTTAATGTATCGCAAGCGATTAATGTCTGTGAACCCTATTGCTGTCACACGCGCTCAAACAACCGAGTTCATCAGACGTCGATACTCGGTCAAAGCTCTGTGTTGGCTACATTACTCGTGCAAAAAGGAAGACAAATGGATTTAATGTTCCAGAAACGGAGCAGGCTAAAAGAAAATTGGAACATATTCGGCGGATATCAGCGACTTAGAATACCCCAAAATCGTGTCCGAGTTTCAGGGATGCTTATTTCACGTATGCCCTACTTGTTGCTTTAAACATGACTTGAAAACTCTAGTGTCACGGAAGACTTATACAAGGAAACCTGTCAATGATGTTTGAAATTAAAAGCACAAGGATACTGGGTCATTGCAATGTGGGAACACAAGTACAACCGCTGTCTGCCACTAATGCCACTTGCTTGCTTTACCACGCAGTGAAGGAGAAAGGAGAAGAAATTAAATATCTTGACGTGTGTTCGCTGGATCTTTGGGTGTTAAAATATCGTCTCTTTCCAGCAGGATACCTACAATTGCCGACGGATTACATCGAAGTAAGAATCATACGTCAATACGAAGGCTTGATCAAATGCAAAGTCGTACCTCCCACTGACTTGTACCTTTCCGTCTTACCTTACCTTTGCCAAGGAAAACTGATATTTTCTGTGTGTCGTACCTGTGCTGAAACTTAAAACCAAGTCCAGGCTTGGCATTATACATGAAGAACTCGCTATGACAGGAATGTCGTACCTGTGCTGAACTTGAAACCAAGTCCAACCATGGCATTAAACGCAGGAAGAGCTCATTATTACAGGAACGTGAGTCAGCGTGCAATTGTTTTGAGCTCTTGAACTAGGATACCAGCAGATAGAAATGTACGAAAGTTTCCACTTTCGCAAGACAGAACAGTACCAAAATGGTGATGACACTCAGAATAGCATTATATCGAGCTATGTAAATGTCTTTTTGAAACTCAAACAGCAAGCCAGCACCTATCCTTCCTGCAGAGAGACTCTAGAAGACCAAGATAAATTCAGTTGGAATACCATTCAAATGAGGGCATCACTTTAGACCATCTCCTGATAAACGAAGGAAGACGCTAGTTTGCATCTAATGCACCCTCAAAGAAGTGACTCTGGACAACGATGTGGGCGTATTGAAGCGACTGTTCGGTGCACCCCCTACTCTTGTCCTCAAAAAACGTAGACAGTTGACAATGGGAGATTGGATGCATTGGACAAAATCATTGTACCTTCGATAAAGGTTATTTACCAAATTATTTCATGTCACTTAACGAGTTTTGATCGTTTTCCTCCGTACGACATCAAAAGCATTCTCAATCGAAGAACCAGTAAAGTAGGCGAACGTCGAGTCAAAGAAGAGAAGGTGCGTTGGAAAGAATATCGTCAGAAGTTTGATTCTTGGATCAACGCTTCGGAAGTCATCAACAATAAACAGAAGCGACCTTCATGCCACTCATTACAGCAGCAGCAGCAACAGCGACCTCTGCTGCTCATCGTTCTTATATTCTTGATCCACAAAAGCAACACATGTGGGTGGGGTGCGGGGAACATATGCCTAAAACACATATCGTCTTTTTCTGCCAAATCTTTGTGATGTATCGTGTCATCTAATCAGCCATCGCCAATTTGAGTTTGCAGCAAGGAGACAAAAAATTGTGGACCATTGTACTCAGAAGCTGCATCTGTTACCTTCTACCTAAAATCATTACGTGAAATATTCCAGTCACACGTGGTCCTTGCTTCCAACCACAGCCACCACAAAACAACAGCGTTAACAAAACATTTTTGGAAAGACCGCTCCGGTGGCCTAGTGGTTAGAAGCTACGTTAAAAATCCCAATCACACACACACACACACACACACACACACACACACTTTTTTGAAACTCATTTAACCTTGAGTGACCTCGGAAAGCAGAAACCTTGAAATATGAATAACCACTTTTACTTAACTTTACCCAATGAAATTTCCATGGATGTGTTTTCAAACAATAATTTGCTTTGTGATGTTTCACGACCAAATTACCTCAGGCCATCCAGTTCGATCACGAAGCGGATTGTGGACTGGCCATTGTAAGAATCATTCATCCTGCATAAATCTCAAATATCACCAAGAATTAATTCACTTTAATTGTCGACATCCTGAATGAACAAGGATGCAAATGATCCTCTGGTGTACGATTCAAACAGCCTTTATCATTCTGTCCTCGATCGACTACCTACACCATCAGAGTTCCTATGGGGTATTATTTTAATGCACAACATGTGGTGGAAACAATTACATCCATGTTCGACAAACAGTTTAGCAAAGCCTTGGACACACATGACAAATTTGTCAAGATCGAGTACCATAACATTTCTCACCGTTTTGAAAATGTACTTTTCGGATACCAAAACTGTAACAATCACTTTCTGTCTTGAACTGTGTTATTTTGAGCGGAGTCATTGTTAAAGGTCCTAAGAAATTCATTAACATCAGCGAGGAATTTTTAAGTTTGTTAAATAACCTGTGCGACTGAAGAAAGGAATGAATTGATGTTTGTCTACTCCGATGTGGTGGAGTACAACGTGGTGGGAAAGACGAACTGCGAGTCATTCCTTTTAAAATGGATTCTGCCTTGACTTCTTTAGATAAGGTTGGAAACACGTATCACGTTCACCGTAAATTTGTTCATTCTCATTATTTGGCAGTTAGTAGCTCGTTCTTCGACATTGTCAACATTGGCATAAAGAAGATCTGAACAAAATATTTCATTCTCGATAGGAAAAGTCACGGTGAAACTACATTTTCGACAAAGAGTCTCAAGCGACTTCTAAGTCATATATCATGTGTACAAAGGAGTCATTCGAAAATGAGGACATGGTTTAACAGATATGCTGAGCTCTGCATTACGTTGAGTTGCTCCCGTCTTGAAACCGATAGTGACGTGATCGCATTGGAAGATACCGCTTTGAACAAAGGAAAGGAATGTCACCCAAATGTCATCATCAACAAAAAAATGCCAAAGGAGCCTTCCTGAAAGCAGACAAACATGTGTTGCTTCCAACTGGAGCTGGAAAAGAATTCTGGGTTGTTGAGAGACTTCTATAAATAGGCTGCATGCTGCTGACGAAGGCTTTCTCCCCTTTGTTAATGGCCCAGAAAGGACAAGGCAAAATGAGACGCCGACTCCCCTACACAGCTCACCAAAAGCTTGCGAGGAAGACTAAGAAAATAAGACCAGCCAGACAATTAGACGTTTTTGATTATTAAGCAGATAAAATGATGTACTGAGATTCTTTCAAATGTTCCAAGTCAGAACTGGATATGTTTGTCATGCCACCCACCATGATGACGATGCAAAAATCCCAATATGTAAAGTTTCTTCCCGTCTCGTCTTTGACGACCTTAGCCTTCATCAAATTTGAAATCAAGATTAAAATTTCATACCAAAGGTTACATCGATCTGAGTATCAATTAGTTGTATCTGCAAGTCAGAGCGTTAAAAACGGATGGCACTGATCCAGGTGCCTCTGCCAGAGTTGCTTCCGTCAACAGTGTCTTGCATTCCCTGTTCAGCGAAGTGGATTTGTATGTGGGGGGATTTCAGCGACTGAATCGAAGCAGTACCGTTTCCCATTTGATGGCTAATGCGTACGTGTACAAAACTATCATCCAAGACCCTAGACTTTACGTGAGACGCTATGAAGTGTTCACCAGCGTGGGAAACTAAATCAGACCCTCAAAAAGCAGAACGACCACCAAATATATGATACGATGAGCGTAGTAAAAACCTTCACCAATGTCGTTGGAACTGGAACCAAGATCGACGATCGTATTTTTAATGACAGTTTTCCAAACGTTTAATCAGCAGAATCGTCAGCAATAAAGCCCTCAACGAAGCCATCACTCAAAATCCTTTCTAGTTTAAGCATTACAAAGTGTCCAAGATAGAGGTCAGTCGAGATGGAAAGACCTAATGTACCAGACACTTCGAACCTAAATTTGAGCAAAATAAGTACTTGAGGTCTTACTTGTCCCTGCACGAAGCCACCGGACAGTTAGGAACCAACAGCAGCCACGGTATTTCGTACGAAGATTATGCAGTAGGTTACGCTTTGTGGACGTTTGATTTCACTCCAGACCCAGGCAGAGATGAGGAACATTTCCACCCTATAAAATCTGACCAACGTTGTATGCAACTTCAGTTTGCAGAAGCTCTAGCCAACTCGGTGACTGTTATCTTGTATACAGAATTTGACAATATGCTGAAAATAAATAGTTGAAGAGAAATGTTTCTAGACTATTAGAAGCTATGATGGAATCTTAACCCACTTTGGACTGTGGAGCCTCATTGCAGATAGGGACGAGGACATATTTGAACCAGAACGAAAAGAAAACGAAAAAGACAAAGAGGACATCATGATGTCGAGACAGCAGAAGAACATTTAGTCTCTTGTTTGGCTAAACACCTGAATTTCAAAACGATCATCCCAGTCAAATTCAATAAGATAAATGCAAGATAATGATTCAAGCAAATATATGTGAAGATTATCTGAATCATGCTTGGGGTCTTATTTCGGAAGCAGCAGTGTTGCATCAGTGGTATTAGGAGTACGGAGATGAAGTGTAGAGCCATTTACTCCACATATATTTTCAAGGAGAAGAGTCGGGATTTCATTGAGGACTTATCATTACATGTGGAAAAAAATGAATTGATACCTGTTAACTTCATTGTCTTTTGAAGAGCAGTTTATATACAACTTTTGGAATCCTGTAGTGTGCGCTAAAAATGAACTTCCTCATCGCAAACGCACTGGGTGGCCGTCGACTTTCCCATCGAACACAGTGTTAAATATTTTGATTCGCATGGATTACTGCCTTTGGAAGGTGACATCATAGAGAAGAAATACAATGACGATTCGATTCAATAATGTGAAATTACACGGCAGATAGTCCATGGTATGTAGACATTACAGTGTGCATTTTACTTATCAACACAGTCTTCGATATTCCTTAGAACATTTAGTGACTTATTTTGATAAGAACTATCCTAGAAACGATGATAAATATTTTGTCTATGGATGGGAAACAGAGTGTGCATCGATCTCCAAAAGAATTAAATTAGTGTAAGTCGAATGTGACTCCACAACATTGTCAGCCTTGTGAAGATATTCCTGTTTAAAAACAAATATTAGTAACTTGTTGATTTTTATTGTGGAAGTGTCTTGTTGTGAATAAAAATGGTGTATTTTCGAAAATTGATGTCATTTGGTTTTAAATTGACACAGTATGAATATTTGCTCTTTCACCTCTCTCTATCCTTCTGGGTCATGTTTTAGCTAGAATTTAAATGTAAGAAATATTTTCCATCGTTTCCGCGCTGAGATATAAAAAGCTTGGCAGTCTGGCCATCCATTGTTGACAGGTCGACCAGTAACATCTTATAAGTCAGCTAAGCTTAACGAAGCCCACGCGCAATTGCATAGTGTCATACAGAATCTGACTGAGAAGCTAGACGAAATAGAGAATGTAGGAATATTAAATGTAGCGCAGGCAAAGAGATCGTCAGAGAATAAATGCTGAAGGAGCATGATAAGTGGGCAGAGAGGTATAGGCTGAAGAATAACAACAAAGACAACAGTAACAACAGCAAAACGAGGAGCAAGATAGATGATTTGTGGATGGTCCAGTGGACACCAAACAGTTCTCTTTCTCCTTCCTGATAAACTGACCTTATCCTGTAGGAAAGCTTTCAACGAGACGTGATAATCCTCGTAGACGTTAGGAGATTGCCAAAATCCAAAAACGAAACAGCCCTTTTCAGGACTACCCAGTTCTCTACAAAAGAGGCTACTCAATTGCCATATATATTTTTGTTGGTATGTTGGCGTGTATGTGCCTTTGCTAAGAAGAAATCCCATCTCCTTTTTCAGATATGTGTGCATGTTTCTATGTAAGGGTTTAGAGGCGCGTCTGTAAACACTTTATACCCTTGCTTGCATGATAGTGTGTGCTTAGTATGTTTGGTGTCTGGATGTATATATTTGTTTTAGTATGGCATATTGTTATATAAAAATTTCAGATCCGTGCGGTACATGTTTTCAATGTTAGGGCCTTGTGTGTTGTGAGTGTATTGTAGTTTGTGTAAGGGGTGTTTTCCTTCACGTCCTTTCATCAGTGGAGCGTTCGCTAGCCTGGCTTCCATCAATGACTAGTTAATGTCAAAAATGAACAGAGCACAGACGATAATGGAAGTCCATATGCACCTGCCAAATTCTCCTCGCCCCCTAGACGAACTAACCATGAACACTTTAGCAGAAGTTGCCCGGGCGGAGTATAATGAGAAGGAAAAGGGCATTAACCTTCTGGTGCCCCATTTACCATGTGAGGCATGTGATAATGTCATCATTACAAAACCAATGCAAGCGTTCACGTTGCCTTGTACCGAGGATTGGGACTTTCAGGTAGAGCTACAGCACTAAGGGAGGAAACCCCGACGACCATCGCAGCAGCATCCACAAATACAGCAGTTACTGACAAGGGATGCATTATTCACAATCCCTTAAACAAAAGATTGGGAGTCAACCCGCTTTAGCACCCCTATCTTCACCAATTCGTGGGAGACCGATTGGAGTCGTCATTATGAGTGTGGTTGTCGGCCATGGAGGTCCAGGCATTAACCAGATGCACTGGAGCAAATAAAATGCCCTTTTCAAAGACAACTATACCTCTAGAAAGGAGATATTACTCAACTGCCAAAGCTAGTTTTGTTAGTATGTTAGTATATGTGTGCCATTTTTCATAACTATAAATATTCCTACTCTACTGTGTGTTTGTATGTGAGGATTTAGGTGGTATGAGTATAAAGCAGTGCTGTCCAACCTTTTTGTCACCATGGTCAACTGACAAATAAAGACATATAATCCATTATGAAATTTACTCCTCGAGTGTTACTAGCTAACTAGCTAGGAGCTTGAAAGGGGCCTACATATATAGCAACAATAACATGACCTCTGGAAACTGACATCTGAAAAATGCTAATTTATTTACGTATCTTATTCAGGACACGTATAAGATAAAACGTGGCCGCTTGTGGTGGTCAATGTTTACATTTTGGGACCAATAGGTTAGGCTGCATGCTGCATCAGAGGGTTGGCTGCCCACGAGGAGTGTGTTGTACACAAACCCATCAGTACCAAGAAAACTGGACATATAGAGAAAATTGCCACTGTTGGGCATTGCAGTCAAATACACATAGAGGCTTGTCCCGGTTTCATCTAGATCAAGGTTGGAGCAGGAAATAAACTAACTTAAGGGAGCACCTCCGATGCTTTAATCTTCATAAAAACTCCTGTATGATTAGTAAGTTATTAATTGCATTATAGCCTTTTCTAGAAATATTGTGCAAGAAGTGAAAACGCGTTAAATGCAGAGGACACGCTAAAATTCTTGTTCAAACAATCAACAGAGAAATATAAAAAATATTACAATTATTAGGGGAAAAGAAAAAAGGCAGCAATTACGGTTATGGGAGTTTATGTCTTGTGGTGGGAAGGATAGTTGTTCTCGCCACATGCAACACCAAATACCTCTCCCCCATTACGTCAAGATATCTCGCAAGAAG
Source organism: Sinohyriopsis cumingii (assembly GCA_028554795.2). NCBI lineage: Eukaryota > Metazoa > Mollusca > Bivalvia > Unionida > Unionidae > Sinohyriopsis > Sinohyriopsis cumingii. Next base: position 54,151,567 of record CM068841.1, read on the forward strand.
CCACTGAGTTCCATGTTGTTTGGAGGTATAGGAGGTAGTTTCCAAACTTGTTAATTAAAAGTAATGTTTGGCTTTGCTGCATCCACTTACTTCCTGAGCTTCTCAAAGGCTTATTTGTGTGGACTGTCCGAGAAGGTCTTGTTAGAGTTGGTGGCTCTGTAACAGCAGTGATTAGACTGTGGCTTGGCATGCAAGCCCTGACTCTTCTAATGAAGTTTGAAAGCAATTTTGCTGTGAAGGTTGATCTCCATAGGAGACTTGATGAGTTCAGTGATGAGTACATTCTGCACCTACTTTTATGAGTTATGACCAATGATTGTCTAATGCACAACGTTGTGAACACCGAAATGTACACATTTATTACTAAATTGGAACGAATGTTTATGTGAGGCTTCATATGTACTAAAGCTTGGATTAATTGGATGATGAATACATTCTGCACATTTGTGGTAGTTTAAGCCTATGGTCAGTTTATCTTTGACAATTCTATTGCACAACCGTGTAAACTCTGCTAGTATCCACAGTTTTAATCAATTTCAAGGAGTTATTTCCTTATCAACTTCGAATAGGCTTCCAAATAGCTTGTAGCAGCGACACTTTTGTATGATTTTAATTTGTTTATTCAGTCAGGTTTTATCAAAACAAGAACTAAAAAATTTTTATTGATGAACAAATTTGGGCAAATTTGATAGTTATGGTCAATGAAATAGTAGTTATCCATATTGTTTGTTTACACTATCATTTTATTTTTGCAGACGCATATTGGCTGCAAAGCTTCATCTAAACAAGGTTTCAAATGAATCTGACGAGGTGAACATTTTCACTGTTTTGCACAATATTTTGACACTTGAAACCATAGAAAGAGCATCCTTATTACTTGTGAACACTCTAGCATTCACCTTTGTTAACAGTATTTTAAGGTGTGAGAGCCTTGGGTGAACAATTGTGCTACAAAACTTGCCTTTATAGACCAGTTACACATCACACCTCTGTCTGCACAAGTTTGAGTCATAGTTCACCGATTGTTGGTATGTCAGAAAGACTACCTGTAGCTTCATGTGGGTCTCTGGTTCTTCCCAGGATTTTCCCAGGTTCATTTCCCATCAAATATGTACTGGCTGCCATTTGCTAAACATCAGCAGTATATCCTACAATATATGTTGTAAAACTTTACACACAGTTTCATCCCAAGATCTAGCATGTCCTTAATTCATCCTATGGTCTAATTGGTCCTGGATGAAAGGATGCTGCTTGGAAGTTCAATATGGCTACCACATTGACAATCTTGAAAGTTTGTGTATTGTCAGCTTAATAAGAGCAATTACCTATATGACGCAACTGTGTAACGTATGCTTTGCATATCGAATTATCGTCTATTTGATGTCAATACATCCTCACACACAGTAGTGAATTGTCTGTGTGGCATTTTACTCATGCACGTGGCTTAGGGTTTGCGTAAAACTGTCATCTTCTTAACAGATGACGATTCTACCAGAATTTCAGAGCGGAGTGGTAGGAATGAATTTAACTATTATGATTAGTACGTCTTGCATCGAATTGCTGTTTCTGAATGTTTATGGAATGTCAATATTAGCATGGGCCTTTTGCAAATAGAATTCTTATGGTGTCTGTTTAATTCTAAATGAATATGGCACCAATCTGATGTCCATTTTGGAGGGAGCTCTACATATATTGTGATAGGTGAAAGTGTTGCATTTGCAACATGCAGAATTGAGAGAATCCTGGTATATATGTTTGGTACTCCCATGTATTGTGGCCAAAATATACTTGGATATTGTACTTGTGGAAATTTTACATACTCTAAGAACACAGTTTACCGAAATTGCCGCACCCATGTTCTTGAAAACCTGCTTAAATTAGTATGAATTATCATCTCGTTAGTAGTTCTTAACTATGCAAAACGAACCTTTCCTGGCTAGACAATATTAGATGCAAAAAGTGCAATGAATGTATCATAAATTATGTAAAATGTTTAGAAATGTTTGCAGCTCTTTTTTGTACAACTTATCTGTGAGTTCCAGAAGTGAACATGACCATTCTGAGCTAGCAGTTTTTTGACATGCGCATCTGATCGTAGGCCAAATTGTTTACCCGAATTCCACCCATTAATCATGCAACAAAATAAAGGGTATTGAAAGTTATTTTAACTGTACCTAACATATGCAATGTCTGCTTTATAAAAGCCAATATAACCAGTGAGGTAACCCTGGGAAAGTTGTTAACTTTACAAATCTAATCCATACCTACGATATGCAAGTTCTGTTTAAAAAGTCAATGAAATCAGTGAGGACAACCTGATAAATTCTTTTTCTTTAAAAATCTAACACAATGCAAAATACGAAACTGTAGAGAAAAACTTATGGCTACCATGGCAGCCATCTTAATAATCTTGTTGATGATACTCCTCCTAACAAAAAGATATATAATGTGATTTCAGCAGAAGACTTCTTAACGCGTTAGCCCCTGGATATTTTTGTCATTTTCTCCTGAAATACGAGTAGGAAACACATTTTGAGGGCTGCTTCTTAATGCATCCAAATAAATCTGCGTATATGGGATTTCCGTTTGGCCTGATGCCTAGTTGTGTTAGAAATGTCATTTGCAATTGACTGTTTCGCTCGCGCATGTGCAGAAGGGTAAAAGTTGGTGGGATTTTTATTGCTTTTTTGACTCTTCAGTTTCGTGTCCTAGCCACTTTTTACTTGAAATCCCCAATTTATCCTACTTTTTGCAAATGTTCGCCTGTCTGTGTGCAGTTTAGACCTGTCTGCCTTAGAACTAAGGCCAACAATTCTAAAATCGTAACACAAAATCCCATTCCGACGACGGGCGAATGTTTGGTGTAAAAATCGGTCCAAAAAGGTCAGTTTTTCCTTCTGTAGTTTGTAATGTAAGTAGAAAGTCCAGATTATGTGGTATCTTTGTAGAGCTATGGCTCTCTACTGTTGTACAATACCACCTATTATGGTGTATCTTAAAGGACCTTAACGCTACTGAGCTCGTAAGTAAGGTACTAACGCCTCAAGCTCAAACGTGGCGCCAGGGTTAATGAGTTAATGTGGTTTGCTCCAAAAGACTTCTTATGGTGTCTAGTTAGGTAAATGATAATGGTGCAAATGAACCACAGTATGGCCCCCTTTGGTAGCCATCTTGAAAATATTGTTATTGTTATCCCTCCCAAACTGATGGCCATATGTACAAGGTTTATTTATTTAAAATCTTCTCATGTTATCTAGTGTGTCTGAAATGAAAATGATGCAGATCTTATATTCACTATGGCTGAAATGATGATTGTCTTGAAAATCTTGTTAATGTCGTTCTTCCTGAATGGATGGTTATTTTGACATCAGGCGTTTGTCAGTCACATCTAATGATATATACTTTAACCTAAATTAAAGTGGAGTCAGTCTTACATCAGATATACCCACTATTACAGCTAATTTGAAAATCCTGTTATCCCAGAAGAATATTAGCATTTTCACACATGCACTCATCGGTTAATAGAAAGAAATTATCTTTATCTTGTGCTCTTGGAAATTCTTTTCAGCCAGTAGAACATCATGCTCTGGAAGGACTCTTTTTATTTCTCGCATTGTGGACGACAATCAACACTATCACAACCAATACTACCATTGTCATCATCGTTACCACTACATTAACTTACATCATCAGTGCTGTAATCATCACCTACCACTTCATTATCACTAGGCCAATCATCATTATCATCATCTCTCTACAACATATTTCTAGACTCAGCCTCTTGTAATTTTGTCATCTGATACGTGTCTGCTTTTAATTATTGAGCCACAGTAGCTCTTTTGGTAGGATATAGGGTTTGTAATCCAAGGGTCCTGGGTTTGATACCTGCCATGACTGTCCTGGTATGGCATGATATAGCCCAATATGTGCTAAAAGTGATTTTGAAACCATCATAATCAAAATCTACTTACAACTGGATTATTTGCCATAGTAACGGCGCTATGGCTGATGAGTCTTTAGCATGCTAGACTCATGATCATGATGGTGTGGGTTAAAATTCTAACATACTTAACTCCATTTGTCTCAGCACTATATAACCTATACTATTTGTTTTGTTGTGCATTAAAACTATGGAGTATACTTTGCTTCGAATACGTTTTTTATGAAAGCGGTTTGGAGACTGCATTCTATTTTCTGGAGCCTTTTACAGAGTTTACATGGTTCCCATTTGCAAATTCCATTCATAATTCAGCACTGACCAAAGGCCTTTTTCATCTCTCAGTAAATCGTTTTATCCATTAAAATATTACATTGTTATCACAAAGTGTACTGTATGCAGAGCTGGCGTGGGTACTGTTACTGTATCATATTCATTGTCAGAAGCCTGTTGCCAAGTTCAGAGGTTTTGTATTTGCATCAAAGCTAAACCCAATTGATAAAAACAGCTACCTTTTTTACATGCCTTCATGTCGGTCATTTGTTGCATTCCTTTTGTAATCTACTTTGCATAGCACTTGAGCGAAATTGTGGACCAGTGAGCATGTGCTCTGTAAATGTCATTTATCTTATTCTTGCATTTATCTTATTCTTTTAATCTGTTAATTTGAAATACATATATAATCGTAGTAAATTTGGATGTTGTTTTTTTTACTTTGAACCTTTACTGCATAGTTCAGAGTCGGAAAGGGTCTTGGTTTGATGTAGCATACTATACATGTTAGCTTGATATATGCACATATACAATGCTGTCGGGCATTTCTGCGCGCCTAAGGTTTCCGTCAGTAATACTGAATCAAAATGCATACCAAATTTGACTGATTGACGAAAATAAAATACTAGAATGCTTGCCATTTGAAAAGAGGTAATTGTCACCAGAATATTCTGTTCAAAAAATTATTAATTTTGGATGCACAGGATATCACCCCCATGTTTTCGTGACTCGCGAGATGTCGGCCTATTCTGCGCACTGCTTTGAAAAGATGTAATGTTTATTCATCCGGCTATAGAAACGAAATACATTACCTTGGACTGTCTCTGTCAGCAGTTCAGTCGAGTAATTCAACGTAACATGCCAATAAATGGCCAGATATATTAATATTAAGCAAACTAAAAGAAATAATAAAATTCAACTTTTTAGACAAAATCAGCTATTATGTTGAAGATAAACAACAATGAATAGGACGCAATGTGTTTACAACGTCTTGTTTATGAGGGAAAATTACTAACGAATTTAGAAACAGACTATACGCCGGTAAATTTCTTCAGAATCCCATTTTAGCGACAAGTTGACGTGTTGCGTAGCAGACGATTCTGTACTGTGGGACAACTTTTTGCAAAATTGGAAACTTGGATTAAAATGCAGAATTTCTTTAAGTTAAACTAAACAGTTCCATATTTTAAATAATGTATGTATTTGTATCATTCTAAAAGATACTTGGTAAATAGGATTTTCTGGGTCACAGGTTTAATAAGGTCATGGAGTGGGTCTTCATGCCGACATTTAGAAATAACATTTTCTTATGCATTTTGAGTCAAATTGTGGGATATATTTGTATACTTTATGAATATCACTTTTCTTAATTAAAGTACGGTAGTTCTTTCTTGATATCAAATGGAACATTTTACTCAAAACAGCACTTGATCCAATGTTTATAGAAATGACGTACGTTGTGCAGGATTACCCGACGCGCAGAATAGGCCGTTATGGTGGTACATGCTGCATGTATGTCATGTACGAGATGTATAGGAAATAGCTTGGTTGAATAAATTATATTCTGATTTTCTTTGGAGCTTTATTGTGCAAAGATTGAGAAAATACTAATATTAGCAAATAGCAACGTATATGCTCTCACGTATACAAACTTTTTAGTATGTATGAATGTTATATCATAGCAATTTACAGATAACAAAAATGTAATAACGATGAAAGCACACATTTAAGAGTATACCTTTATATTCTTATAGTTCTTATTTCCAGGTAATTACAAAATTCTTTAATCATATATGTACACATTAGGGTAGATTATGAAAAATGCAAATATTGTATGGAATGCTTTGCTACAATCTAAGTGGAAAGAATTCACTTCTATTAGGATACCATTGTTGTATTTGTGTTACAGTGTTTTTCAGGGCCTTGTGAACACTTTCTATCAATGATGTTATATGTGATAGAAGTTCTTGAGTCTCATACTTCTGTTACTTTATTTCTTTAGAACTTGTTTGGTTGAACTCCATACATTCTTGTGCAGCATCCCCTGAAGCAGACACACCTCCTGTGATTCTAGTGGGAACACATGTGGACAAAATTCAGCAGGTATGTCTAATTGCAAATAAGCTCAATTATTTATCCACGTATCACAAAGTAGAAATACAATATTGGAATATTACGCATGTAAAGTGTTTGTAATAGTAATAGAATTTCCAAACAGCATAAAGCAAATATACTTGGTCAATATCAGCAATACATTCGTTAATCTTTTTTCACTTTCGGGCCCAAATTTCCACTATGACCACGTAGAACTTGATGATTTCTGTTTAATGCTTCATGGCGCTATTGTTAGTATCAAAAGAAAGAAGAAGTTTTATTTACAATTAACTTAATTATATTTCCCGAAAATGTGAATTCGGTGATGCAAGCATTAAGACCATTTTGCAAATTATGAATGTATTATCTATATCAAACATCATCATGATAAATAATCAGTTACAAAACTAAAAAAGTATATTCAAGTAATTTATGTAATGTTTGTTTTCTTCCATCAGTTTTCCAGCATAATAATATATTACTTTTTGCATTTTGTTAAATATACTTTTCAGGTCAAATATGGACACAACCTTAAAGAGGTATTAAATATTGAAAATGGAAGAACATCACTATATTGAAATTACTGACAGTTGTAAATCGAACTAATGTCAAATGTCTACTTCTATATACGTGCTAAGAGAGAATAGTTTGGCAGGATGATTTGCAAGTGAAAATACGGCCATATACCTTATTAGCATGACCATGATCTTCTCCATAAAAATAGAAATCAGAGGTGAAGAATGATTTGTCCAAGATGTGATAAAATGTAACAAATTACGTATATTTCATAAATTTGTGAAGTAATGAGTTCATTATTAGTATACCGGAAGTCAGATGTAGTCAGGTAAATAAAAATTCATGTGGATACAAAAAGACGGTTCATACCACAGTTTTAAAGCAATTATCGGTAGGTGTTTAAGCGAAATCTCGATCTGATCTCAAATATGCTACTTTCAGTTTTAATGTATTGAATGTTGAAGTATACGACGTATTATCAAAGAAAAGTATCTTCTAAACTTGTAGACTTTGCCATGTTGCCATCATTCACTGCACAATAAGCAAACGTTTAAACATATAATTTGTGGATGAAGATTAATTTGTGTTGTTCTAATAACACTGAAATATACCACTAAATTGTCTTTCATGAACAATGTTGTATAAAGTATATGTAATAACAAAGCACTTGTGCTAATTATTTTCTAACTTTTGAGAACTAGTACTTACACAATAGATATACACCACAGATATATCAACTTCCAAAATTTGCATTTCCTGCATTCCACATCCTTGTGTGAATTCCAACATCAATAAAAAATATTATTTCTGTATTGTTTATTTACCTTTGAAATAAAACTGATGGTATGCGACATTTTAAATATACCAGTGTACTCAGATTATTAATTACATAAGCAAGGACTGAATATGGGAAGCAATCCTTCACACAACACACTTGTCTAACTTTCCCCAGACCTTTCCCATATAACGTGGATATCTTCACAGTTAAGGTGAAGACATATGAGCTTGACTTTTGATAGCAAACATAACGACAAGATCGGACAGTCGCCTTCATTGCATTCCGTTTGGTAGTCATATCAGCCCATACCTCCTTCTTACAATGTTGCATTAAATTTTTTCTGTATTAAACTCTGATAGATCATGCCATATTTGAAACTGATGCATATGATTTTATTATATAATACCACAATGAAACTGATGCATATGATTTTATTATATAATACCACAATGAAACTGATTCATATGATTTTATTATATAATACCACAATGAAACTGATTCATATGATTTTATTATATAATACCACAATGAAACTGATTCATATGATTTTATTATAAAATACCACAATGAAACTGATGCATCTCAGAGAAGGAAATGAGGAATGGAAGTTAATATCTGTACGGGATTCCCTTCTGAATGGTTCCGAAATATACCTGGAATCAGTAACTGGAAATTAACCAATCGTATGAGGGGAATTCCATGTTTGTGACAAAATGGAATTTCCTAACACCACAAGGTACTTGCATACTGGAGTCTATTTACCAAGGGTCTATCAAAATTACATGAGTTTGTGTTGAACCTATGTGCCTGAAATTGATAAATACTTGTCTTCTTAGGCAGGGCAATTAAAGTATAATTTACAAGTTTAAAAACCCCACATAGGAGCCAATAATGAATATTTATGAACAAAATTTTCATACAATGTCGCATTATTGCCATATCCTTCACCTTTGCAATCAAAAGCAATTGTATTATCATTTACCTTGTCCGTATAGATATGCTTGTAGCAAGCCCCAAACGGCAAGCCAGTATTTTACAAGCACCATGGGTATAATGTGGTTTTCTCTTTATAAACTGTCACATTATCATTTGACTTTGAGCATGACGAAAGATAAAAGGTGTGAGATACAGATCATATTACTGAGCAGTATAAGCAATAGCCTCCGATGAGACAGTCTTTATTAGCAATGTAAAATTGGCTTATTACAAAAATTAGGGGAAAATGTTTTGTCATGTATGTGAAGCAACTTGATCTGTTTACTATTTTCAGGGAAGTAGGTTTTGATACATTGTCACATAAGTTTGGTAGTCCTTGGCTAAGCAACTGCAGCTATCGTGTGGTTTGGTCACATTGCATGCTTTGAATAATAGATGCGATCTGACCGCAAACCCATCACAGCTGCCGAAATATCTAACGCTGGCTTGGAAAAGTCGGAGGAATTTAGCTTGGTCACGATACGATATTTTAATCAAAGTTAGAACCTTCAAAACACTTCCAAACTTTGTGTGCAACATAGAAGGTGAGTCAGTAATAATTGATATTGTCGAAAATGACAGGAAATGGCCCCGCAATATGATATTCTATTTATTTCATTGTTTTGTGGGAGTGAGGATGTCTTGGCAAAGACGTTTATGTTGGTGGATATAAATATGGCCTGTTGAAACAAGAGACAAACATATTTTGTCTTTAGGCTTCATGTTAAACCTGTCACGAGATGGATGTTGGAAACTGAATGCAGTAGCAATTTATTGTTGATTTCAGGATTCCAGAAAAGAGGTATGTGAAAACTATTTCAGGCAAATTCGATTTAAATATCTTGCTGACAAGCCAACCATAGTTCACCTGGCTGATGAGGATTTTGCCATTGACAACACTGTAATGGATCCAAAGCTGGAAGAGTTAAAGCAGAAAATTGTAGAGCTTGCATCCAAACAGAGATATTGGGAAGAGACAATTCCTGCAAGGTGGCTCACTCTGGAAGAATACCTAATGAGGCTTAAAGCTGCAAATGTCAAGGTACATGTAGTCACTGCATTAATGATATTGATCTTCACGTAATCACTGAATTTAAAGACCGACTTTGAAAAAGAATAATTTCGTTAGACTTTAATGTGTAAAAGAAGGGAATAGTTAACAATTAATTTTGTGTGACAATTGACTTGTATACAACGGTGTTATAGCAACTGGGAAGTAATTTTCTCACCCATGCAACAGAGAAATCCAGCTGATTTGCTGACCTTACTTATTTCAGTCCGTTGTTAATATATATATATATATATATATATATATATATATATATATATATATATATATATATATATATATATATATATATATATATATATATACATAACATAGCATAACATAACGGTCTTCACTCTTAAAGCAACTTAAGATCTCTCCAACTTTGATAACACATCATACAATATTTTGAGAGAGACATGTAGCTGAGCTATTTCGATGAGCTAAAAATTGAAGATTATCTTATAGCTCAAAACTGCAAAGACCACCTGTGTGAATCACATGAATAAACTGTGTGAATCCTCTCTGTTTGACACTAATACACCATTAGCTTTAGCGAACACTTTATGGTTTAAAAGTATTTTGCACTTTGGGTTACTCGGGAGTGTGGGTGTGGTGGGTTTGTTGGGGTGGGTGTGAGAGAAGAACACATAAATATCAAAGGAGGTGTTATCTCTTAAAAACAAGATTGCAAAAAAAAATTGAATATTCCGATTTTAACGAGACAAAGACTACAACAAGGACATGAGAGGATTTAAGAAACAAAAGCCACGAGAAACCCAAAATATATGCTAACCCATACCTCCTGATCTATAAATGTTACAAGAACAACTCTTCTGGTGATTTTTGTCACTGACCAAACGTTCTACCTTACCCATGTAACCCATGTGGATGCACCTTGGCCAAATGAGCAATTAAATTTTATGGGCACCAGTTGAGGCATGAAAGCGGACTACCTCAAAGTAATAAAAAATGTGGAAACAAACTTGTCCAAGTTGACTTATAAACGTATCACATAAACTCAGACGTAAGATAATATTTGTGCAAGGACCTAATATGGAACACTGTTCAAGATGCATAGGATATTCACATCACTGGCTACAAAACCCAAAATCTCTCCAGAGCTACTGCAATCAGATAAGAGTTATGTCATTCCTGCATTTTTCAGACTTTGTAAGACTTTGTAAGACACCACAAAATCAATTGATTCATACATAATAATACAAATGCAAATAACACATCTGCTCTTACCAATCAGAGTGCTTCATTCATGTCCACACGCTCTTCCACAAGGACATTTCCATGTTTCGCATCACTGCAATAATAATAGCAGCACTTGCCATATTTCCTGGACAGAAAATATATATTTCCCAGAAAACCATGAATTAAAAATCTCCTCACATTCTTTACTTACTTCGTTAGAGCTGTGTACCACTAATGTACAGTTCCATGGGCTACCATAAAAATTTTTCCAAGTTACATCTAATGAAAGTTCAGTGTTATCCGTATAAAATATAATACTTGTTGCTATTTTCATATAATATTCGTTGAATAAGTGAGATATATTTCTATATTCTCACTTGTAGAATTTGTGTACCTAGTGTCATCATGTATTTGTATTAATGAGGGGTGTTTACAAAGAATAGCATGATGCTCCAGATGAACATGGTGCAATATTACCAAAACATAACACACATATTTTATATCTTTTCTAACAGCAGCATATACAGCTTGATTCTGCTTACATAATAATTCAGATTTTCATCAAAGAGTATACGACTTGATGAACTTAAACAAAATGAGAGGCAAAAATATTAACTAATTAAATCTGTATTTGTTTTATATGCTCACTATATTTTGCTAAAATGCAGGGTTATTTTAGTTTGAGTGGAACAAGCGATAAGAATCATGTATGTTGGTGTTTGTGTGAAGGCAACGAAATCCCATTTGTGGGGTTACATGATTTGTCTCCCCAATCAATAGAGCCTCATATCGAGACAAATAATGCAACCACCTGACTGGGATTTCTTTATTTTTGAGCAAACCCCACCATCTAATAATAATAATAATAATAATACTGACAGATATATAGCATGAAGGCAATTCATATAACCAGACCATCTCCTGGTAGTAGCAATAACATGGCGTGTTGCTTTTGTTCTTATCTGTAGGTAATCCCATACAGTCAGATAGAGAAGATGAATGATGAAGGATCTGTTAAGATTGAGTCTAGGGAGGAATTAAATCTGTTTCTACGGTTTCAGCACGACATTGGTAACATTTTCTACTTTAGGTAAGACAGTTCTTTATTATGTTTCCGTTTGGGGTGTGATTTTAACAGCTGTCAGACGCTTGAAAATTAGTTAAATCAATATGGTGTTGGTTCATAAGCTAACACCCTAAATTACACACAAAATGTATGTCCTCTACAGAGTATTCTACTAGAATCGTAAAGGTGATTGAAGAAAAAGGGACTAGTATAGAAAACAGTTTTCATCAATATTGAGAGATATGAATAATTAGATGCGCTAAGAAGTGTCAATATTGCTTATGCATGCTAACTTAGCAAATATCCTGTGAATGTTAATGTGTCATCGTTTTGATCTTCAACATTCAATGTCGGAAAGTATTACTTATGTCAAAAACAAATAAACCATTCGGAAGTCTCAGCCGTTTTCAAAACTGATGAATGGTGGCAAAGATTGATTGCAGTACGTGTGTACTTATTATTCAGTGGACCACCAATATGGTGACCATGGTTGCCATCTTGAAAGTCTTGTTATCGATACTTCTCATGGATGGATAGTCGTAATGAAACGTATTTTTCAAAAACTTATGACGTTTAACTGGTCGGAAGTAAATTTGGTGCCTCACAGCCAATATGGTCGTCTAGACACCAATGTTGAAAATATTGTTATTGCTATTCGTAAATGGAAGGTCATTGGCACTAAATGAATGTGATGCTCATTTGATAGCCAATATTGCTACCTTGGCGGCCATCACAACGATTGGACCGCTACTACTGAATGGATGGTCATATTGACATTGTGTTTTCATCAAATGACCCCTTATCTTATAGTGTTGGTCGAAAATGGAATGTTAGTTGGTGTTTCTTTTCGGTCAGTATGGCAGATTTGCAACTGCAAGGGTTCGAATCCTATCATTATACCATCTAGATCTACCATTATGTGTCATACGGCAAGGCACTTAACACTGATTGATTTGGCACTAAGGCACAAAATAATTTACGTACATTTTTGTGCTATGAACACCAATCAAGTTCAATCCCATGGCGTCCGTTATTCATTCATTACATATGGCCACAATGACTACTGCCATCTTGAACATCTTGCTATCGATACCTTTTCTGAATGGATGACCACACTGATATAATATTTTTATCCCAAAACTTCTTTGATCACTAGTTGGACATGCATGAAAATAGTTCAGATATTATATGCAATATGTCCACAATGTAAAATCTTATTATTATTCAAAATGTGTTGAATGTTGTTAACACTCAGCAGTTAATAAGAATAAACATCCTTAACCTGGATTCCTGGAAATTACTTTCAGCTAAGTACAATATTAATCCCATCGATGGACTCTTGTCATGTTAACTGGCCATAAATCAGAAGAGCGTTTATGATAATCTATTGTCCATTATTCTTCATTTGTCCATTTATCATCCATATGTTACAATTTGTGTTATCCAAATTCCTCCTAAACTGTATGGAGGATGAAATGGAAACTTTACATACACATTCATCCCAAGGTCTAATTGGTCAGAAAATGAATTAGGTGCTGCTTGGATATGATGTTGCTTATCCTTCTAATGGATGATCATATAGATTTGATGTTTTTACTAAAAGAAGAGGGGCCCCGAGTGGCCGAGTGGTCTAAAGCGCTCTTCGTTACGGATCACTGCCATCTCACCTCTGTCTGCGGCGGTTCGAGTCTAAGATTCAGCCAATGTGGGCATGTGAGAAAGCTTGCAATTAGCTTCTCGTGGGTCGGTGGTTCTTTCCGGGGTTTTCCGGCTTCTTCCTCCACCAATAATACTGGCCGCCATGTATAACCTATCGTGCTGAAAAATGGCGTTAAACCTCACAACAACAACAACAACAACAACTAAAAGAAGACTTATGATGTCTTTTTGAATCAAATGGATGAAAATAATACTGATCTTATACTGCGTGTAGCCAAAACAGCGGTAATCGTCAAATTCATGTTATTGCCACTTGTCATGTAAAGATGCTGATACCTACATAGCGTTTTATGTAAAATACTTCTTATGATGTATTAATGGTCCGAAATGAAAATGGTGCCAACATGAAATCCAGTGTGTCTGCATGATGTCCATTTTGAAAATATTCTTATATCTATTACTCATATGAACACCTCATATGGTGTTTCCAACAAATACTGTTGATGCAGTCTAGTTGGTCCTAATGAAATGATGCCAAATTTACATCCAATATGATTTCTCGAAAATATTTTTTCTTTTGTGTATTTAAAAGAACATTGCCATAATCTGACATATAATATGGCCTAACTGGTAGCCATCGTCAGATCTTGTTATCACTGCTTATTCTGAATGGATGGTAATATGGTTTTCACCTGTGATGTATCATTTTATGTGTCATTCTAAATGGAAATGGTGCAACATGTACATCCTAAAGCACAATAGCCATCTCCAAATTCCGATCACTACTCCTCTAGATTAGAAATATGTACATGGTTTTAAATGAAACTGATGCCTCTTAGACATCGAACAGGGTCGCTGTGGAGTAGATCTTGAAAATCGTATCACAGCTCCTCCTGAGAGGATGATCATATTGACATAGATCCGTCACTGAAAGACTTCTTAATGATGTTGAGTTGGTCCTACATGAAAATAGTGCTAATCTGACATTCAGCACATCTGCCATAGTTGCTGACTTGAAAGTCTTATTATCACCTTTATGGGCAGTCATGACAGCATTAGATTTTCATTGAAATCTTTTATGATGTCTTTTTTACCCTGCATGAAAACATTGCCAGTTAGACATACAGTAAAACTTCTGATGTCTTAGTTGGTCCTAACAGAAAGATCTTGGAAATCTTCTAATCACTACTCTCTAGAATTGATAATCATAGAGACAAGTGAAATTATTGGTCGGACTACTGATTAGTGATGGGAATTATCTATATAAGTCTACATTTGTTTCACTATGAACTTTTTCCAGCTTTGATTCACATCTATCATGACCAGTAATCTCTCGCACTTTTAAAGAAGTTGCTCTTTTCCAAGTGAATTAGCCTAGTAAATAACAGAACATTTGACAAAATGTATAAGCATGCTTATCTACTGCTGCCATCATTTAAAAGAACACCCACCAACCTATGCTGTAAATATCCACAGTGTCACAAAAAGTTATTGCTCACTCTAAGTAAGCACATAACTCACTTATTCTAACATGGCAACGGTTGTATATATCCATGACTGTCTCATCCCACACTTATAGTCTCATCCTACACTTATAGACAATCATTCAGGAAATCCGGTTCAATAATGTATTTTTTTAAAAATAATACAACTATCTAAACCTTTTATTATAATGCTATTCTTTTATTATAATGATCTTCTTTTCACATAATGCTAGTCTTCAGTCCAAGGTGAATTTCCTAATCCAATTAGCAATTGGAGGTTTTAAAATAATAATAACCATGGTCCTAGTCTGATGCCCTAGTTACCTTCTTCCTTCCGGATGTCATTATGTTTTGACATAGTACAATTATTATGTGTTTCACGGTACTCACTGATTGTCACTATTTCGATTGTCACTATTTCAGCTGTTTCCTGGCATAGGTGCCAGCAGTTGAATAAGCTAGCTTCTGTTGTATTTAACATTTTCTCCCCTGTCTTACCCTGAGGCTAGGCCTAAACTTGTAAGGACCTTAACATTCTTGTTTTGTGACCAGCCAGCCCTGCACCCATTCATAGACTGGTAAAACACTCTCTTAAATGAGTCTTTAAAAATCATTTCAACCAGTCTCACTCACTATGACTTACCTTGTAGTAATTAGCCGTGATTCTTGTTTGACATATAGTTTTGTCAGACTTGTGATAGAAAGGCTGAAATGTTAGCCTAAGAAAACTCTCACAGAGACAAAACAGACAAAACTGAAATATATACCGGCACAATGCAGAAATGTTTTGATCAGTTGGAAGTTTACTTACCTGGACCTGTTTACTTGCCGACACATTTAGCTGTATTAGTCTAAGATGAAATAGACGCAAGTAGAGATTTTCAGGCGTATGATGCATGGGCAGCTGTAGAGACATTAGATAATTGGCTGGTTTACTGTGACAATGAAGAGGTGCAGTAAGTATGCTAGTTGGTTAAAATGTGTACCAGATGTTCTCTTAATGATGCCTTCATACCATCGGTAACTTGGACTATGGTATTCTTAATTGTAGGCTGGTTGGCTATGTACACATTGAAGCCATCCAGCCTGAACCAGCATTAACAATGGCAATGGTAGTTCACTACTGCAAACATGCACGATTTGTCTAAAAAGGACAATAATGTGACGTGGCTACTACTCTTTAAAGTTTGCTAAATGTGCGGGTAGGAAAGCAAACTTAAGCCACTTTGGCATTACATTTTATGTCCAAACATTATTGAAACTCGCCATCGTATGGCACAGGTATGATGGGAATAAGACTCGAGTCAGAAAGGTGTCATTAAAATGGTTCGAAAGTTCCTTTCATTTCAACAGACCAAAAACAGATTGCAATGAATACCGAGCAAAACGTTTTCATGATCTCATAAACTTTAGCTCTTCTGCGGGTTATCAATTTGTTGTAGGCCACTTTTATCAATTACAACCGATGTGTATGCCTTTGCTGCCTTAAACTTTATTTAATTATTCATGACATATGTATTGACTTTATTGAAGATAAGCGTAAGCTCTTTCTTGGAGATAGATTCGTCCTGTAGTATTTTTGATAAGCTGAATGAGATTGATTTGAGCTTTGATTAAGCTAAGAAGTAGATTTCATCATTGTTGCAGGAAGAATTGTGGGCTACAAAAATTCCTCCAATTTCAATCAGACTACACATGAAGGCAGTGCTTTCAATGGCAATCTTAATTGGTGCATCACAGATTGCTGATAAAATTCCTATCCGCACCACTGCTCCCTTGGCAGGCAGGCCTATGACAGCTCAACAGAGGCTGGTCAGCTTGACTGATCGGCATATCAACTGCCAATGAAAGAAGGCCACCCATGGAGACTGAGATATCAAGAGTGATATAAAGTCCAATACCGTTTGAAGCATCATTTACCTTTATTTTGATCAGATATTTGGACCAAACCAAATATTGTCAAAACAATTGTTTATTCAGAACACGTACCTTTAGAAAAGGTTAATAGACTTCTATTTCAATACTTGTATGCTTTTACTTTATTCAAACAAATCTGAACAAACTTAGGCGCTAGCTGGATATTAGACACACCTTGTTAGAATAATTTGTCCTACTCATACAGGAGAAAAGCAATCCTCTGATATATGGACAATTAGATTCCAAATGACAACAACTTCAGTCTCGAAACAAAAACAAACAAGCAGAAGACACTGAATGTACTCTGAAATAAATCACGTGATTAGTTATTAAATAGTAAATGGCACAGCCACAAAGGTGAGTATGTACAACTTTGAACTTGTTCAATTTTGACTACGTGTGTAGTGTAAGGGACTGACCATTTATGGAGCTGGAATGTCCTAAATGCCTGGACATTTTTATTTATTTCATCACAGTTTAAATTTCTTTTATGTAAGGAATCGAATAATGGTTTTTCCTTATACAAAACATTAAAGCAAGGCAATTGCATTCAAGAATTTATCAGCTGTCTGCCCATTTAGAAAATTAAATGGCCTAGCCATAATTGTTACCACTCTATGGTCTTAAACAAAGTAACAGAAAGAAACAAAAACACATCTTTTCAAAACAACAAATAATTTAATTCTCTAAATTATAAAATGAAAATTGAAGTGGAACTTACAGCATTGTGAATCAAATCCCAAATAATCATAAACGTTATACCACAAGTATAAAATAATAGAGTAAACCAAACGAATCCCATGTAATGAATGGGTTTGATGAACCAATAGACTAGAATACGCTGAAGTGCTAACAGTCTTGATGTATCCCAATGACATTGTCCAGAAAGTCTTTGGACAAATTCACAATAATCCTCAAATAGTGTTTAGTCCAAAGAGTCATAGGAACACTTTGTAATTCCAATATATAACTTAAATAAATTATTCCTCTTAAACTAATCTAAACATAATAATAAATACCTCTGCGAACTGAAAATAAAATAAGAACAACAATAAACATAGGAATAGGAATAATTGCTCACTTGTCTTCACTTATGCATCTCCCTCTGTTATACCTCCATGACACAATTTATCCCCACTTAATGTATTTCACGATGCGTCACCGAATCACATATGTTGCAATAATAGCAATCACACTAATAGAAAACTAACCCAAACTGTACACTTGTTTATTATCAGTACTGTAAATGACCAAAATGACCTACTTATAACACTATGCTAGCATAGATCCTGGACAATAATTAGCTTAATAATACGTTGTTCATTAGTAATATAATTCACAATCATGGACAAATATTAAATGCACAAAATAGATATACATAACACTAATTAAAACAACTTCAGCGGATGTTATGGAGGCAGTGACAGTACGTTATAAAATAAGACATGGGTTTTGCTTCAAAAGATGATGGCAGTTTCCGCTTGAGGAAAAGTGAATTTTCTATTACAACGAAGCCACATTATACTCAGCAGCCCATAAGCTCCGCCATTAACAACAGAGGTTTGATAATTATTCGTAATTAATCTGAAATTAGAAATGACTAGTAATGTGGAAAATTGTCCAATCTCAGATGTTGAGTGATTTAGCGCATTCTGCATGTATGTATTTTCTCCACATGTATCCAATTAATTGTGCTCAAGCTTTTAAGGAACAAATACAACAACAAAAATCTGCCTTCATAAATATGAGTAACTTATGTGAAAATGATCTGTCAATAAGTTAATTGCAATGTTGATATATTCCATATAAATATTTTGACACAGCTATTAAAGTAGGAAATTTTCTCTATGTGACTGCTGGAGCATTTTGTTATTGAGAGCAACAAATATGGAAGCTAGTTTATTTAATTAGTATTTGGCATGTTTCTGTATATAGCTACCGTTACTGTGGCCAAAACAAAACAATGTCTAGTAAGATGTCACTTGTCTAAAGTACCAATTACAAAATTTGCAGTTTTCATTTTGTGTACTTGTAGACCTATAACCAATTGATTTTTAATACGATAATTCTGATGAGTACTTCAAAATGTTGACGTGTTAAACATTGCAAAAGCAAAATTTGTTTAACGTTAATTAGCTTTTTAACATTAAGGTTTAAGCTCACCTTGGTGAAAGAGTCTTCAAAGCATAATCCAAATCACAAAAAGCATTCATGGCAGTAACAACATTTTGACTTGGTATGAATGATGAAGCCGCTAATTGTAGAAACTGACACAATGGGGGAATTCTTGTAATATTACCAAAGTTGGTACAAACACAAACCAAAAAATGCTTTCTAATGTTAAGTGCTATTGATTATGATAATGCGTACAGTAGAGATTTGGATCCATTATTTTGTGAGAGAGACAGGAACATTATGAAAAACAGTTAATGATCTGGAAATGCATATGAACAGGTACATTTCATGTTTCTGTATTATGCATATAGACAAATAAACAGGGGAAAAAGTAAAATGTTGATTTCATCTGATCATGATGTATACTTGGTAACATATAATTGATGTATAGTATTTTCATAAACCACGTTTTTATATGACTATACTGGTTCGGGTAAGTTTTGAGATTTTGTATTTTGATGAATTACTTATAATTTCTGTTGGTGAATTGTATCAAAACCGGAATTAATTTTGATACATGTTCTACGGAAAGGGCGCCAGATGATCGAGTTCTACAGACATCATTGTTAATATTCAAGGGTTGAGTTATGTCTTTTTAAGTAGTTCGGAGCATGACTGTTGTCCATTTTAAACAACTATTCTTATCTCGCTCTCTCTCTCTCTCTCTCTCTCTGTGCATTAACAAATAATCATTCTTTAGGCGATCAGACAGATGCAAGGCAATGGAAAACAATAAGCTGATAATTGCAAAACATTTGACACTAGTAATTAGTTCACAAGTTAGTCTTTATTTCACTGTATTGTTTTCTTTTACAAGAATCAAACATTTGAATAGCCTGCTGTTATAGAGTATCATTTTCTTATTCCTGAGTACACTGTTTATTGGGAGCCCCGAGTGGCCGAGTGGTCTAAAGCGCTCACCGTTCCGGATCACTGCCATCTCACCTCTGTCTGCGTGGGTTCGAGTCCAAGGCTCGACTAGCATGGGTACGTGGGAAAGCCTGCCAGTAGCTTCTTGTGGGTCGGTGGTTCTTCCCTGGGTTTTCCAGGGTTCTTCCTCCACCAGTTATACTGGCCGCCATGTATAGCCTATCTTGTGCTGAAAAATGGCGTTAAACCCTAGAACAACAACAGCATTGTTTATTGTCAGCACAATGGCAAAAAAAATAAATCAGCAGAAGAAATGATGTTATGCCTCTTGCTTTTCAGTTCGCACATGAAATGAACACGTCGATGGCAAAGAAAACAGCCATGTTGATGATGTCCTCTGTGCAAGGTTATTATGTTGCACATGAGCTTTAATCTTTGAAAAGCATACTCACGATGCTTCACGCATCTCGATGACATTTTGCAACCATTTGTGATTTAAAAAGTTATGCTTCTTTGATAATAAATGCAAGCTAGTTTTACGTTTAAAACATATGACATCATGATAATACTTTTATTGCAATAAATGTTGTCTTTGTGTGCACAAACCACCAGAACAAGGCTTTTTCTAGTTTAATGAAGAATTGTGCATTTTGCTGTTGAGAACGTATGAATGGGGTAACCATACAAACTTATGAGATCGTTTTTACATCAGTCAAGTATCAATGCAATTTTATCATTAATTTGTGCAACAGTTGCCATTTTTTCACTGCCGAAATACAATATCACTGCCAATCATATGATAATTTAAAAGTATTGTGTGCCAACTGCATTATAAATAAGAATACGAATGCATTGGTAAATTCTGATAGGATAATATGTATTAAAAATGCAAAACAATTGATTCATTGCACAAAATATATTACTACAGTTTTCAAGCCATTGTCGGTATGTTAATGTTATTTCAGATTTGGATTGTCATGATGTATCGTACATTATTTTTGCTTGAAATAGAAAATATTTATTATGAATAGAATGATCACGTTTTCTCCGTGACAAAAGCCAATCGTTCCCGGACAACATACTTAGAGCAATGTTTCTTCATATCTCTCTTTCTGTCTCTCTCTCTACCTTGTTAGATTATGCTTGTATGGGTTGGTGGCAAAGAGTAAATTATGCACATTTTATCGAGACCATGTCCTCTCCGCAGTGGTCTTCGGGTGCAACTCTGCGAGAATGTGTGGTGTGTGAAGAGCAATTCTTCATGAGATTCCATGCTAACTCCACCAGGACATGTGGGGAGATGGTGGAATGGTTTGTACTCAATCCTGCCACTGTGTCTCATCCCTCACCCCAAAGCTTGCGGATTTAAAAAATCAAGTGCGCTGTCCTGTATTGAAGGCTTCCTATATTATTTATATTTGAAACTCTGCTACCGTTACTACTACTCTTCCAACCACATATCTAGCATGAAGTGTTTCATCTGGTAAGGCTTTTTCATAAGTGAAGGTAGCAGCAGCATGTGTATGAGCGGCAGAGGCTGTTAACAGAAGTACAGAGGGTGTCCAGGTCAGGTTATGTTGTATAATATATATATATATATATATATATATATATATATATATATATATATATATATATATATATATATATATATACGATAAAGATAATGTTATGTGAAAACTAATCCGTTTAAAATTGAGTGGATGGCGTTGTCTTCAAGACATTGCCTTCACATCTTCCCAGCAGATGTTTTTGTTTTTGTTGGTTATAACAGAACTTTCAGCACATTGTTTTAATGCTGAAGATAAGGGCGTTAAGGACATCTTCCAAGAACACTAATGTAAATGTCCCTAGCTGACCCAGGTCAGTATTTGATCTGCCAATCTAGGATTAAAAATCTGATGCACTTACAACCTAATTACCGCTGCTTGCCCCATATCTTGCAATTCTGGAATGCTAAATTTACATGACCATTAAGCACCTGTGAAATGTAAATTATTATTTCTAGGATGGATATATGGTAATTCACATCAATCTAAAATGTGTAGAAGAGTCTGCTTAAGAAAGACTATTTTCATTCTCAAATGTTCAGAGTTTCACTATACATTCTGTGGAATGTAAAGTGTCTAACTTAACCGTTTTTTAAAGTGGTCCCCACAATTATTGTTATAAATTTCAGGACTGAGGGATTAATGGAACAGATCATGCTTGACCCACAGTGGCTGATTGATGCCCTGAGGACCCTTATCACAGCCGAAGAATTCATCATAAAGAAAATAAAAAAGCCGATTGTCATACAACAGTGGCGTGATTTCAAGGAAACTGGAAAGCTGACTCAAAAACTAATAGGTTAATGAATCACCGCAACTTTAATATGTGTTTCATTAAGAAAGATATTTTCTGCAGTCATTAAAGACTCCGAAATGCATGATTTTCAAAAGTTTCATTTTGTTTGCATTTCATTTGCTTTTTCTCGCATTTTAGATTTGCGTTTCACAGATCATATTTGTTTTTGTTTTTTGTTATTGTCGCAGAGATGCATTTTCTTAATGGTCGTTTAGGAATGATGTGAAAATGCTTATACTGAACTTAACTTCTTCATTTTTGAATGTTATTTTTACAACTGGGCATGGCTATCAGTACTGATTCACAGTGAATTTTAATGATTATTGCAAATGCAAAAGATACAAAAGAAAGCATTTAACTTACAATAAATTAAAAATTCACCTTTACTGCAAATCATGTTAAACGTAGTTGCAGAGCATTTGTCAATGATTACTCTTTCTCAATTTGGTTTATTACAAACAATAATTGTGCAGATACAGCCACTAGTGATGATGATATCAGCCACTAGTGATGATGATATCACATGAATATCAGACATGTGTCGAACATTTCACAGCTTGTAATGGGTGAAAATTAAAGAATCGGATTCTTGATTATCATACAAAAAGGGTTTTCAACCATGGAGATTTAACATGGAAATAACCACTTTTACAACCATTTCAGAAATGCGTTTGTATTTTATAATGTACTAGTCTACTTTTTGTATTTGCACTCAGTATTTCTTCAACTGAAATTGATTCTCGCTATTGCATTCATTCAGCATTCTATTATGTGCTAATCCTGCATTCCATTTTTATTTCACTGATAAAATACATATTCACATTTCATGCTTTGTGTCATGAAAAAGATAAAGTTTTGGGATGACACTGAGTCCTGCATAAAGTATGATATATCTAGAGAGAAACATGTATGCTGTAATTAATTATATTCAAATCAAAATGGCTAACAGGTTTATGCCAGACAATTGCATGTGTGTGGAACAAAGGAAGGCTCAATATAATCTATCCATGCGTAATCGACATGCTTTTAAACACATTCTTTTCCTCCAATTCCTCGCCCAAGTGTCACAACCCAGCCTGTTACATATATTATATTTCCTCCTGCAATTACCACATGTATGAAATATCATTCCAAAGCATCTTGAAACTTATTGCATTTACGTATAACCGACTTTACAACTCCTTCCGAGGACCCATTGGGTTACAGATGCTTTTAGAGATGGCTATTGCAAGGACAATCTTTATACTAATTTTGATGAATTTCCTTTTTCAGATCATTAAGAGTAATTGACAAACAAAATGACTGACAGACATGCAGATGCACAGACACAAATAATAGCACAATATCCTTCTTGATGTATGTCGACATCATTTCTATTTGCATAAAGACTGCAGTAGCAGGTCACTCAAAACTATTGATATTATTTTATAATGATGATGTTGGCAAAGTATGTTGAACAGCTTCACAAAATAGAGTTTTGATTCTATTTAATAATCAACTTGAAAATTTAGTGAAAATATGACTTTGGACAATAAATAGGAAAATAACCAAAAATGTCTTGCATTATTATAACCTATGAACTCCTCATCAGTAAACAGCACCAGAAGGCACAATTTATCATGATATAAGAATGTCCCTCCACCTGCCCATCTGTCGAGTTCACTTTTGTGTATAATAAAATAAAATTGTTATATATAATATAACTTGGTCCAAACTTTGATGGCTTGCACTTGGGGTAAGAATCAAGACTGATTTGTAGCTAAACAAATATCAAGTACCACAGCTACTGTGAGTCAAAGTAGAAAATTGGTTTGCAAACAATTTGGGTTCCACATCACCAATCTTTAACTCTTTATCAGTTATGTAGATGACATGCATCTGGGGAATCAAAAATACTTTGAATTGTTTTGATTAAAAAGTCAAAGGTCAAGATTGCTTTGACTCACAGAAATAGTATGTTGGCTCACCAACTTTAAAATGTAAGTCGCTACCAAACTCTGAGAGTTATTTGGATATGGCGCAGGAGATGCTATTAATCGGGAGTTGGCGTGGCGGGTGAGGGGAGGTGAAAGGTCAAATATCAAGGTAACTAAGCTATATCAATATGAAGAAACCAGTTTCTACTTAATAAATCTAGTTTTGCATCATATACAGTTATAAAACATTGCAGATGATTTTCACATGTGGTAGGAAAGAACTCTAAAATATATAGGTCAACAGTTAAGATCAGCGTGAAAAAAACAAGAAGACGAAATTCTGTAAATTATTTTATTTCTTGCCACTTAATATCAACAAATTTAGAGGATTACTTGCTGGTATGTAAATGACACAGAAGGTATATAAGGTACATGGTTTAGGTTAGGGAGCATAAAACATTTCAATTACTATAAAAGGAACAGTTGATTTCTACTTTAAAACTTGTGTTCTGTGCCATCTTTTAAAAGAAAAAGTAAAACGAATTGCTTGCCTGTTTGGTAGGAACAAACCTATTGCTTACAGATTTAGTAAAAGTAATTGCCAGGGTCATTTCGACTCGTGGTCATTGATGTCTAATGACAGCCATGTAAGTGCCTGCATACAAAATTATTAAAAATGGGGGATATATTGAATACCCCATTCACTGAACCCTTGCTCTGCAATTATGAATAGTTGTTGTCTAAACAACGTTCTGAGCATAAGAGTAATGAGTGCATGTAACAAATTCACGCAAAATGCAAAGCATTTTAGATCTTTCTCGTAAATATTGATAGCATTGCCATACTATAGAAGTCAAATAAAAAGTAAAATAAACAGCGTTATATTCATTTAGGCATGTATTTGGACTTAAGTTACAAAAAGTCAGTAAATGATTACTTTAAACTATAATGTATTCTATTTTTAGATGCCATCTGGACAAAGGAAATTTACCCTGATTTCCATGACTGCAAAGAACTCATCTTACGTATTATGGAGAAGTTAAACATAATTGCCAGGCCAAGGTCATTCATTAAAGCTGGAGATGAGACTAAGGTTAGTTACACAAAATTATCTAAATTCCTCTTCATTTAATAATGTTGCAAATTATCTCACTCATTCTGGTTTTACTCCTGAAATATTATCTGATATTGCCTTGTTGTTAGAATGAGACTATAGCATGATTTATATAAAGCTATTTGACTGTCTAAACAAAGAAATCGAGATTTCAACCTATGAAGCATGTAATTAAAATAGCAAGATACAAGCTAATATAAAACGAAAGGGTTAGCAAATTTTAAATATGTAATGTAAGTAATGTGCAGCAAGATAATTGAATCTTAGTGTGTGTTTATTTTTAATGTAGCTTTAACAATTTTAGTCATATCGCTACAATGTCTGCAGTATCGCAGTGTACAGTGATGTTTAGCACTGGGGCATCATGCCTTAGACATGTAGCATTATGTCCCACCCGGTCGCATTATCCTGGCACCAGGCTGACCAGTCCTAACACTTAGCTCTTAATGCTGAGTGCCACGCGAGGCAGCTGCTAGTACCATATTTATAAGTCTTTGGTATGACTCAGCCATTGTATGATCTTGCGACCTACCACATCGGAGGTTGACACTCTAACCACAATGGCTACATGAGCAACATTTGTATTTTAGAAGGTTCCCTGTAAACATTATGCATCATGAGCTGTGCATCATCAAATACACTATTTTATTATTTTCCTTCAAAATGTACTACTGAGGCAATTCAACAATATGTTACAGGGCTGATTATGTCATGCGAGACTTAAAATGCGGTATAAATGATGCTGATATACCATGAAATATAATCAATCTAACAGGTACAAAAATAGCAAAACCCTCTAACAGTGTCATCTTCCAACCAACTCCAAAGCAATTTACTAACATAAAACAGAAACATTCTGAAATCAAGTCCTTTGAAATTCATACAATGAAGCTGATTCAATATCAAATATGGAGGGCATTGCTAAAAATAGATCCAACTTCCACCAACATCTCATCAAGAACACTTAATAGATTTTGGTTGTACAAAACTTGACAGAAAATATGTTGGTATGAAGGTCTTTAAAGTTTTGTACAAATTAAATTTATTTGTCATTGTATATGGCCACAAACCAAATTAACAACGACCAGACAAAGATAGTCATGCAAACATTCTGTTCAATTTTTCTTGCATGAGACTGTTTTGATATCAACATACAGTGTGATTTCAGTCACTCTTTGTCACTTGTTGAAGTTAACTTTAAATGCCTCTACATATGATACAATAGACAACATTACTTGTTCTAGCGAATTTACTCATGTTAAGCAAAGATAAGTGACAACAAAATTATGGCAGTAGACCTCATGCTAATACTTTAATTTTGTATTCAACAGTATTTTTAATACTTACAGGTTGAGAATTATTTCATTTCTCCATGTATGCTTACCGAAACAACACCAGAAGAGGTCATCTCCCCCAAACAACATTCTGAAATGGAGACCTCTTCAGTCCTGTGTTTTAACTTCACAGGCAAATTCCTGCCATCTCCCATTTTTCATCGGCTCCTTGCTGCCTGTGTGGCACAATGGCCCATTGCCAAGAAGAAGTCTAAAAATCTAATCTTCTGTGGATGCTGCGTTTTTTAAATCGATGCTTGTCACAGACTCACTCTGTATTTCAAGGACTATGTTATTTTTGCCAGAGTAGATAAAATGAGTTTATGGAACAAGACACCAGACTCTGAAGTTTGTATCAAAGTTAGGGAAATGATTGATATCCATTTGTCGGTAATCATTGGATACCTGTGCCACAACCTGAGGTTTGAGAAGAATATCCTCTGCCCACGGTCAAAGGCAGACAGTTTGCATGACATGTTTCCTGTGTTAAAGCTTCAGAAAGAGAAAGAACTGCGGTGCTCTTCTCATGACGATGAACACATTGTTGTGTCACATGACTTGTTGAAGTTCTGGTTCAAGGATGAGGTAGGTTGTAACTTTGTTTATACGCACTATTACAATAGTAAGGGCATATAATGTTACCCATGCCTCTCTGTCCGCGCATCAGTATGCAACATATAATGTAATAATTGGCTTTATATACAAGGGAAAACCTGAAGCTACTTCATATGCATTCACGAGTAACATTATTATTTACACAGCTCACTTGATAACACAGTACCCTAATAAATCGCGAACTGCTTATAAAGTCGGCATCGATCCTGTTTTTATATAAAGAAAATATAAAAAAAAATTGGCCCCAATGTATTGAACGTGAAGAAAATCATGATCTGAACTGGTAAATCAGACCTTGATATACCACTTGTTTTGTCATTAGAAATATCAATTAGTGCCCAAAAGGTAAGAATGCACATTATGAAATTCACAACTTTTAATTTTAAAAAATTCATATATTTAGTTAGAGTTTATTGAAAAATATTTTCTTAGTAATATATGGTGAATATATGTTGAGACATCTATCATCGAAAAATTATGGTAAATACTGAGAGGTGGCAACATTCAAAGAAATGAAAACAATTATATATGTCTTATCAGGTGAAATTAATATTTTATTCTCTTATTTCTATGTTATTGTGTGCAGTATACCACGGCATGTTCTCTTTTTTAAAACATCAAAAGAGTCAGTCAATCATCACATGAATACCTACAAGCAGTCAAATTAAGAGACGGCCGTGTTATGATCCATAGCTTATTGAAAGGCTTGTTGCACTTTAAAAATAAAAAAGAGACCCGTGTTGTTTTATCATGTTAAGTATGTATTTTGTATCAAACCAAGTAAAAGAAGTTGAAAAGTTATCCAAATCCTAGCTGCATAGGTTGCTGTGGTCTGTTTCATGTCTCAGAATCAATCTATTTTATTTGAACAATCAAACATGGTTTTAAATATTACATACGTCATTAAAGTATATATGAATCAGTAATGTATCATCGCCATTTGTAAATGAGATCACTGAGAGCAAAGGAGTCAAGCGAAAGGCATACTCGGTGTAGGAAAAGCTTTGTATTATAAATAGGGTTCAGAATGGTGAAACAAGATCGAAAATTTATAGTGAACCTAAAATTGCCGAGTCAACACTAAGAGGTTGGCTCAAGGATGGGAATAAATGTTTGGATGTCTTGCTTTCTCTGGATTACAACGATGGCTCCAGACAAAAATAAGCATGTATTACAAACGATATGGAATTAGATGATGTTATCTACAGCAAAGCCAGCAAGGTGTCCCTATATCTCGAACAATTTTCAAGATAGAAACAATGATAACAAGCATAAATAATGCATCTTATTTCACCTCAATCCCTGAATGTCTTTGGAGATTCCAGTACCAACATGGAATAAAACAGAATGTATTGTCAGGAGAGATATGTTCGATGAACTAGGCAGATACATGCAATTATCGAAACTAGTCCTGAGAAATATTCAGCCATGAGGGATATGCGGATGGACAGGTTTTCAATTGCAGTGAGTGTGGTATCTGATTATCGATTCATGCCAAAACGAAACTCTAGCTAGCAGAGATGACACATGCAAAAAGACAGCTTCCAGTCGAACTAAGAGAGAATAACACTTTTGTTTTGTGTGAATATAACTAGCACAGACAAGACGAAACCATTATGTGTTAGAAAACATGTCTCCTCATTTCCATCACATGAACGTGGACAGCCTTCCATTTGTATATACAAATAGTGGAAATACTATGATTTGTGCACCTGTATTTACATACTGGAATTTCAAGTTGTTTGTCCCCATCATCATAAACCAAAAGTGATCTAGGGCCTTTAAGAAGAAAGCTCAACTGTTGTTAGATAATTGTCCAGCTTCCTCCAGTTGATTCACTTTTAGTAAGAGATTGAAAGATTCGTGTGGAATATCAGCATAAAAACATAACATCTATAATCCAGCCACTCGACCAGGGAATTATCAGCACTTTTAAGCAGAGTTACTATCAGCTATTCATACAGTCAATGCTGGAGTGCGGAGAAAGTGTTACAAAGGTTCTCAAGAGTTCGAATTTAAAAGAGGCTGTATTCATTAGGATAGTCAAACCTGGAAAGCGATTACTCCTAAGATAATACATGCGTGATGATGGACTGTGTGTGTGTGATTTGGATTTTTAACGTAGCTTTAATAATTTTTCAGTCATATTGCTATGATGTCTGCAGTGTGACAGTTTATAGTGATGTCTAGCACTGAGGTATCATGCCGCAGACATGTAGCATGATGTCCCACCCAGTCACATTATCCTGACACCAGGCCGACCAGTCCTAGCACTAACCTCTTAATGCTGGGCGCAAGCAAGGCAGCTGTTAGCACTGTTTTTGTAAGTCTTTGGTATGACTCGGCCAGGGATCGAACCCACGACCTGCCGCATCCAAGGCGGGCGCTCTAACCACTAGGCCACAGGAGCGTGTGTGTGTGTGATGATGGAAGGGGTTTTCTTGCCTCCTTTGACGTGAGTGTAATTGAGTCAGTGATAAGAGCAAGGTAGAAGGTTGACATTCATGCAGAGGTTATGTGAGAGAAATTTATAAAGACCCATGTTGCTGGGATGAGTGTTACTCGCAACGATGTGGAGGGATGGATACGAACTCACTATGGATGCCTCACAACTGAATACATATCACAAGAATAAATTGTTAATTCTATGGCAAACACATTTACAATGGAAGACGATTCCAACTGGAACTCCCATAAATGTCGAGAGTGAGGCCATTTCAGATGTTGCTCCACCTCCCACTTATGCACATGAATAACAGTATATTTTAATATTGCCCTACGCTGGCTAAAAAAAAGCATGTAAAGATAATTCAGTTGAGAAATCTGAAAGTTTGTTCAGTGGCAGATAAATCAATTGGCATCGTACAAAATATAGAATTGTTTTCAAAATGTCAAGTCATATTTGCAAAGTCTGTCACAAACTGCAAATAGTACTGTGTTCTAATTTTCTTTAAATTTCTGGACCCATTAAATTCGTGTTTGGTAATGATTACACTTCGTGACTTTTATTTCTACTGCAATTAAATCTATTTATTATATCTCTATATTTCTCTAGCAGTGTTTCCATCAACATATTTAATGACAGAAGAATCAAAAATGAAACCAACACAAGTTGATCTTTTAGCGCCATAAAATCAGATTTAATTGAACGAATAATAAAATTTTAATGGATGCAATTCATCACAAGTAGCAGTGACGTAATATAGCAGTACACATATTAAGTGAATCGAAAAAGATAAGTTTTGTTAAACGTTGGCAAAATTTCAAACAACAATTTAACATAACTCTAGTGAGCTTTTTACCAACGTTGCGCAAAACAAATCAGTCGTTACATGTATGATTTGCAAGACTTACAGACACACTATAATACATTAATACAGGATATTATAGTTGGACAAATCACAAATCACACACTTGAAACATGAGTAATCAAAGCATTTTAGTCAAAGGTAATCAGAAGGTAATTTAGTATTTTGATAAATTAAAACATCGATTTAAGATGATTTCACCCAAACAATTGGTGAAAATTTAAATTTAAAAAAGATGAAAAAGTGCCAAATTAGGACTAAAGATGCATGCTGTGATGAAGCTTACACCTTACTTCTAAAAGATAGTTGCAAAAAATAGGGCACTTGATAGCACATAAGACAAAAACAGACGAACAAAAACGCTAACACAAGCATTTGCTGTCGTCATCATGTCAGGTGTGTGTGTGTGTGTGTGTGTGTGATTTATGTAACAGATATTACATGTTCAGTCTTTAGTATTCCAAGATATAATTAAAGATCTAAGTTAATTAAAATGTGATTGCTCTCTAAAGTTATTTGGTAGCTCATAGAATGGTGGATGCATATCTTAAAGATGTTTTACCGAATGTGGGGGTCTTAATTCTTGGTACATGGAAAATATTTGAAAATCTGAAATATTATTGTGTTTAAAACATATTTTGCATCATCAAAACTTTTGAATGCAAGCTTATTCATACTTTTGAAATTATCTAGGCTCATACTTACTCTAGCTATTAACCCTCCACAACTCTGGCATTTCAAAATGTTTCTCACAAATCACTTTGAGCAATAAATAAAAACATAAATATACTCTGACTGCTTTAAAATGATTGACAATGCCATAACTGTGTTGCACACATTGGTTAGGATATAATGTATGGCCTAGTGTCATCAATCATCCGTCCAGTAGTAAATTGTTTTATTACCGCAATTGCTAAAATATGCCTAATCCAATATTTATAAACTTATTATATGCACTTATGCGGTTAAAATCTCGGCATATATCTGTAACGAGCGAGACCTATGCATGATAATAAGGTGATCTGGTATCTGATTGGCTTTTCTTGTTGCCATTCTCGAAGCCAAATATTTTGTCCAGGTCCGTTCAGTCATGCGCTATGAGCTGACAGATATCCACGCATATTAACGAGGTATTCTTGGATCACTTATGCTAGTCAAAGGACTATCATTTTAATCAAATTTGGATTCCTAAATTATAAGGTTATTAAACTTTGATAATGATGTCATTCCATGCATATCTGAGAGACGATCTTGAATCGAGTAGGCAAAGTTGGTTACCAATATTCTGAATGCCATATTTCAGATCCAATTTGAACCCAACTTGGCATATAGTCCTTGTTCATCGAGATCTCTGATGAGTATGATATGAGCTTGATCCAAACATGTTAAGGAGGTGATATGTATATGGTAAAAGACTGAAGATGTTATCAGTCTGTAGACCATTTTTCTTGTCAGAATTTTGTCAAATTTCGAACATAAATCTTACAGTATGAAAATATTGGACCGGTTCGATTATGTGAGGGAGATTTTGCATATTATAAAAGTTGATCTTGCCTCAGATTAGATCAGCATTTGGAGCTCACATTAGCTGTTGTTGATCAAATTCAGAACATGGACATATTGCCTCAGATATGGCGGACTTTCTACAATTCTGGAGGTTATCTATCGGGTGTGATTTGGATCAAATTTGGAATATGGGTTCAGAAGATATCGGTACTAAATGTGTTGCCGTTTGTTATCTTCTTTTGATGCAAGGTAGAATATTGACTTATGCTATCAAGACTTTGAAAGAATGCAATAATAATAAACAAGATTGATTAATATAAACAATGGAATTTTTTTATCTCTTTGGTTGAGCTTGTCACCATAGAGGAGGTTATATTTATTGTCAGATTTTAATCAAGCTTGGAAATTTGCAGATTCCTTGAAGCTTGTTAAAAGATTTTGATGATGATTGAAATGTTTCCATATTAATGAGGTGATCTTGCCACTGATTGGTTCATCTTGTTTCCTCTTTGGATGCTCTAATTCTGAAAAAATATTTACCAAACTATGAATATGAAACATCATGTTCCTGAACATGTTCGATAATGAGAAATATCAGTGTTGAGTGAGATAATTTATATGTATGAGCAGGGGGGTGGGTGAACAGACCAGAATTTCAGACCGAAATAAAGCTTCCTACGGAGGGTCAAAAAAACAAGAGTCAATAACACTAAAGTAGGGAGGGTAAATAGACCGAAATTTCACACCAAAATAAAGCTTCCTACGACGGTTGAAAAAAATGTAAGCGTCACTGGCACCTAACACCGGGTTATCCTTTTGTGCGTCAAATATATTTACCTGGGTTGTCATCGTGTGTGTGACCTGACAGAGTCAAGGGTGTAAAAAAAAGTAATTGGCCAAAACTTTTATCGAGACCTACACAATAATTTGACCGAGGATCATATCAATTTATTGTGATAAATACGTGTGGGGTGGCTTGCGCGTGCGAGAAGTTTTTAAATTTAATGATATCTATGTCACCTAAAGACCAGGTCTGATGAATGTTTCTTAGTGTGTGGTTATCAACAACGCAACGAAAAGATTAAAGTTATCTCTGATCACTTTAGGTATTTGTGTATATTGCTGAGTAACATGTAAAATACTGGTGTTTTTTTGTCTGCCTTCAGAAAATATTTGAGCTAGATTTGATTGCCAGCATCACATCATCGTATACTACAAGATTATTAATGCATCCATCGAGATCATCCACAGATGGAGCATCATCAATATCATTACCGTACTCATCCAACAACTTTGCATTTTCATTAAAATATTTAAATACGTTGTAGCATCGCTGATCATCTACAGATGGTGCAACTAAATATAACTTATCCCACTTGAGCCATCTCAGTATCAGATTAAGCAACAGTTGCGTCTTTCCAGTCCCAGATGGACTTATGATAATGATTTGATAAAAGTTGGTAACGCTGGATGATGCTTGACTGGTTCTCGCTTTTGTGTCACTGAAAAATCAATGATATCCATGTTGTAGAAATATAATACTTGTATGAATTCATATTGTGTTCGATGCAGAGGAGTCACTCAATAACGACGAGAAACAAAAAGCATGCACTTACAGGCAAGTGTATAAAATGTAGTACCAAAAATTTAACATATTTCGTCTTGTACGGGACAGGTGGAGATATCTCTGCTTCACTGGGTAAATTACCAAGGGCTCCCTATGTTAAATACTCAGGATAAAAACATATTCCTGGATATAATTATTGCGGTCCTGGAGCCCGACATGATATCCGACTTGATGAGAAAGATCAACCAAGACCTGGAGAGTATCCAATAAATGTGACTGATCAAGCATGCCACGTTTATGATGTAGCGCATAAAAATAAGGATTTACAACAACGACATATTCCAGACGTAACATTAATTCACGATTTAAGTGTGGGAAAAAATAAATCTCTCAAAGAATTGCTTGCTAATGTTTTTATAAAATCTGCACTGGAAGGTAAACTAGTGCTAGGGGTAATTGGTCGGCCAATTATTATTATACAATGGAATCGATTTATTATAGCCCAAGATGGTATTGGAGGGGTAGAGCAGTGATTAGCAAACTTGCTGATGCAGAAGGTGTCACACGTTCTGTTGCTGAAAATTGTTTAGCACGACAAGCAATATGACAAATTTATCCACCACCATCTAAAAAGATTCAGCATGCACATGTTGATGTCAGTACTTCCAAAGAAGTTCTTCAAGCATACATTTTGTTTTTACCACACTATACTATTAAAACTTGTAGACGTAAGTCACGCACATACAAATACGCGTTGACTGTTGTTAAAGTTGCAAGTAGATATAAAGAAGAAGAGCTGCTATCAACAAAGACAGCAACTGAAGTTGCATCTGCGTTTGAATGAATTTATCAACAAGGACCCGAACCACATAGTGGTCTACGATGGCCACAGTTGCTACAGGCTGGTCCTGACAAAGAATTTAATGGTGCAGTAACATCTCTGATGAAACAATATAACGTCAAAATTAGACGAGGACACACCGGAATTCATCGTGATCAGGAAATCGTTGAGTGACTTAATAGAACACTTGTTGAGCGATTGTTTGGAGCAAGGTTCAGTTGATAATGCTGGTTATCTTAGATTTACTGTTGGGGAAAAGGTATCTCTCTCATACATGTATATATGAATGTTTTCACGAACTGATCGAAAAAGACTGATCGTATTAACGTCCAAAAACTTAATAATTCTTTGGATAATTTACGAGCTATCACAAGTCTGAATTGTAAATTTGATGATAATAGCAATAATAATTTTTAAAAAATTCAAGACCGGTTATATCTAAAGAAAAATAACTTCTATCGTTATATTCAGCTGCCAAATATTTTAATATTTTCCCATCTTCAGTACAACAAGTCGCAGATAAAGTAACCAGATCAGCATTTTCAAAGAAATACAAACAGCAAATACTATTTACGTATCTCACTTCTGAAATATAACAAGAAAATACTGAACAAGAAAATATTATTCTGTTTATGTTCAAGACAAAAAATACATTTGAATTTTGTTGTAATTGTCTTGCAAAAATACTCTATCGAAGGGAGATAACTGTCAAAGATATATAGAGCGATTAAAGAGTAACCTCGCTTGTATTTACAGTAATATTCGCTTAAATGTATTATTTTTTCTGGTTTCTTTTCTCTATCATCTTTACAACACGTCACAAATAATCTAATCGGTATTGCAAACAATGAATAATATTTCAGTATTACTCACCTGCAATAAGAAATGAAACGTTCCTATCATAAGACAGATTAATTCAACGTCCAATGACTTCGTCATTGACGAAATCCCTAACATATTCAGGGGAAATAACTTTGTCAGCGAAGGTAGAGAGATTAAAAAGATTGTGTTTTACAATAATAAGTGAATTATTTATTTTTGGTTGGTTCTTTAAAAAACACTATCTTTATTTTTCTGACTTTGTCAGGTTTCTTTCTTCTCGATTTTGTCTGAAATAAAAAAAGAAAAATTGATGAGGTGAGCTACTTTAGGATTTCTAGGTATTGTTCAGCTTATATAGTATATGGCCTCTATTACTATTCATAGGCCACCCTAAATTGCTCGATATTTAACAAATACATGTACACCTTTCCACCATGTCACCACCTGGTGGGTGCTCTATTGCACTCCCCGGGATTGATTATGGGGAGGGTGTGCAGAAATCTGTTGAAAGTAGCGAAGTCCTACGGTGGAGTATGTATGTATATATGTAAATACATGTCAGTAGATGTAAATACATACATACATACATATATATATATATATATATATATATATATATATATATATATATATATATATATATATATATATATATATATATATATATATATATCGGATCGCCCTCTGGACCTGCTAGAATGTCGTTAGGCAATCTAGGGATTGTGGGTGTATATTTTCTCAAATTTAAATATATATTTATTATATAATGAATTTCAAAAATATTAATGCCATTATTTCTGCTTTGAAAAATTACATGATGATGGTATCCAAACCTCTGATTAACTTGATCCTAACAAAATTATTTATAATTTTGAATCACTGCAGGAATGATGGTCCGAAGGTAGATATACATTACCAGCTGAATAAAGGTTTATAAAAATGCTCAAGCAGTCATTGACAGTCGTTGGCAACCATCGATGATAAACTATTTGAAGAATTTGTTTCACTCGCACACGCAATTGAGAAAATTAGATCAGAGTTATCTCGCGGATATGAAACCAAACAGATTGTGAATGCGCATGTAAGACAGTTGAAAAAGATTATGTGTGAAAGAGAAAGCGCCGTCACCAGCGACTGTGGTAATGGATTGTGAAAGTAAAAATGTGAAACAAGGGAATAATTCGTTTCTGACTACAAGTTTAAAAAATATTCATTTATTATTTTTTATTTTGAATCAGAATATTTACTCTAATATTTTTGAGCTTATCAAATTGTATACAGGAATGTGCCTAATTCAGAATTTAATCTCTATCACATACAGCCTTAATAATATGTTCTCATTGCAACTCATTTTAATGTTCCTGCGTTAACAAAAACATTTCATCGCCGTATTCATCAATAAGTATATTAACACTAAACTTTTCTGTGTGGGAAATTGTCAAGATTGTTCTGACGGCACTTTCGAGTACCTCTTTGTTGCATACAA
Source organism: Sinohyriopsis cumingii (assembly GCA_028554795.2). Lineage (NCBI taxonomy): Eukaryota > Metazoa > Mollusca > Bivalvia > Unionida > Unionidae > Sinohyriopsis > Sinohyriopsis cumingii. The sequence goes on from CM068841.1 coordinate 54,188,417, forward strand.
AAACTCTTGCGTGTTGGTACATTATATAATACCACATAGATAATTGCTTGACCAAACTCAAAAACAGATTATTTATTATAAGAATTTTTTTCTACAATATCCTGATTTTGCTCCATGAGCGTGTAAATCTTACGATCACACATACAAATTTATTTAAAAAATTCTTCTTTTAAATCAAGCGTGTATCCACGCTGGTCACTATGTTTGAAATGTATCTGACAATAGCGGATTATGACATCGCAGATAAACTGGATTAACGGGTTCTAAAAAAAAAAAATCCAGCTGGCGCTTGAGGTGTGAATGTATCTAAAATGTATCCCTGCTTGGCCTGACTGGATTTTTCAAGATATACTTGATAGCTTCCATCATTTGCATTACATACAAGATTAACTGCGATCGTTGATGTGATCGCGACAATACCTGGTGAAATATGTCGACCTCCACCGTGCGGATCATTGTTGTACTTGAGGACGTTTGCCGAGGGGGATATTTTTCTCCATGCGGCAACGATTTGTGGAAAATATTCAGAGACAATATCATTGATTTTGATAAGATTTCCGTAAAATTTAAAGTTTGGTATATCAACCTCAGATACTGCCATTGCCTTTACAAATTCTTTTTTGATTGGGTGTTTGATACCACCATTGGTGTATGTATTAGTTGAATCAATAACAGACTGCCCAAGTTTACTGATCATCCTCGATTTTATTTGTGTGTTTTATCTGCGAAAAATTTCCTTGTGAAATTTCTCATTGGCATATTCTATCACGGACCTGTTACATTTTTGGCGTAGTATGATTATACTCACATTATAATGAACAACAATATCATCAAGTACATATTTAATGTCGCTGAAACGAAATATACCCTCGTAGCCTAATGACATTTTAAATTCCCATAATATATCTGCTGTTCTACCTCTACTAAATTCAGTAATAGGTTTAGGTGCTGGACTCTCTTTCACAAACGTCCATATGTATCCATCACCAAAATATCTTATATATTTTACTGCAAATGCTCTTTTTTGTCTGAAGTGTAGTCACCGCATTGAGGTTCCGGTGGTCCTTGATGAACAGGTGCTATCTCTGGTCATCCTAATACAGTTCAGATCGACGACTGATATATATCGATGGCATAATCTATAGAATTTATCGCGGCTGATAATATTGCCTCATGAACCGTGATAGTGATTTTGGATTCTTTTCCTACAACAGATTTGATTCTGCGTTGGAATTCGTCGTTGATCTGTTCGATTTGATAACTGCCCGTTGGTATACTCACAACATACCAGTCGGGTTTATTGTATATGCAAATACTAGTGAATGCCTTGCTTGCAACCCATCAAATGACTTTGATCTAATATTTGACCAGCTATGATATAATTTTAATTATGCTAGAGCTATTTCCTGAGCTGGAATCTCAGCTCGAAAGCTAATGTTGAACTCAGGATTGGTTGAGCTTGCCGATATCATCGTGGTTTTTGACGTCATTGTATTAGCGACGATCTGTTGTAGCAATTCTTGTGACATTATTATTTTTTAAATCGGAAGTCTAATATCGTTTTTCGTAGGCAATGGCTGTGTCCAGGACGTGGTTGTCTCCTGACAACTGCGTCATTGCCTCATGGTAAATCTTAATCATTTCTGTGAAATACTGATCTGATAATATTCCATCGTTGAGACCTGATGATATCAACGAAGATAATTTGGCGTATGTGTGTATTGCGGTCTGCAACTTTGTTGTATATTCATGTAATTTATCAGCCGCGCACGTTGATATTTTTTGCGATGATATTAAGAGTACAAGCAATTCCTGTTGCAACTGAAACACCAATTCCTATCAGTGGTGCTATCACTTATGATGCTGAAAATGCGCAGATGATCGTTACTGCAGAGTATACAGTTATGTCAGTTACAATGACACGTCTGCGGATTTCTTTATATTGTGTACTCGTCGATGATATTTTTAGTCGGGTATGCCACGAATATACATGATCGTATCTGTAATGTTGCACTGCAACATCGTGTTGAAAATCGATTGGGGAGTTTATTATATAAATTACTAAATTTTAAGTAGGTGGTAGTTTAGCGACTAATTCAAGACACCAGTACAACACGGGGTGCCCTTTTCTTCGAGTTCCACCACGAATGTTTCCTAGTCGTTTTGATCCAGTACTACTAACATTGATCCAGAAGATCCTCCTGACGGAGTCAGGACTACATAACGCCTTGAAATTGTGGTAGATATTGTAAATGTTGTAACGCTGAGTACTGAAAACCTTTATGTGCCAGTAACCTCAGCGCGATGTTTAATGGATTTATTGAGTGGTGTCCATAATCCTGATCCTGAACCTACTGAATCTACTACACCATCAGTAATCTTTTTTTATTCCAGAGAGCTTAATGTCGATGACTGCCGAACTTTCAAAAAGATCATTAACGGCTCTATTTGTGTTTCTACGAAAATTTACAAACACGGCTACGTCAGTAGCATATTCAGATCCGAACAATATCAGACCATCATTTATTGCAATTAACGAGTTCATCATCGGGATGTTGCTATTGTCGACATATTTCTTCGTTGCAGCATCATCGTTTGATTCTGATTCTCCAACATCAGTAATTTTATTATTAGCCATGTTGAGATCGCCAGTCATTGCATCACCAGATTTAGCAACATATTTACTGATCTTAGTTCTGATCGTGGCATTGTTGTTGTGAACATAATTTTTGTTGCCACATCATCGTCTGATTTTGGTTTTTTCATATTGATAATTTTAATTTTGTTCATGTTGAGATCGCCATACATAATATCCCATCAGTGTTAGAATTGATTCCTCCGAGTTTTTAATTTGACCGTATTAGCAAACACTATTAAGTTATCTTCGGTCGCACCTTGAACCCACAGAATACTATCTGTTAACGGGATATTGCTCGTCTTTGACCATCCTTGTTGATCCTGAAAAACAACTTCATTTTGGTCCACATTTGCGAGACTCAGAAGATCAGTGAGTTCATTCTTCACCTGTCAAGGGTTGCATATTGGGAAAAGTCACCTTGGGGCTTGCCCTTCGTCTTACTCAAAGTAGATCTTCCGTAAATACCTACCATTGTATATTCACTAAGACCCGTTTAAAACGTTGGATGACGATGTATACTCGTGCACGACTCATGGGGTGGTGTCAGCGACCTAGACACAGCGTCGAGTACAGCAATTACTTTACGGCCACATATTGGTGGATCAGTTATTTTCAGTGTTGGTAATGTTGAATGCTAGATTGAGTACAAGATCGAGTACCAGATCGGCAGAGTGCTTTGCACTCTGCTAACATATTTTAATAATTCTTTTGGTGGCACCAATCGATACAAATCGAAATAAACACCTCCACATGGGTCAATCGTGTATGCAAGCCAATGGGTACCTGGACCAGAACTTCCATCGAGATTTATGATGCCGGTTTCAACACGGTTTGTTTGTTTTGGTAATTGATCATGCATAAAAACACCTCTGAAATTTGTTAATGTTTAATTTCTCAGCAGCATCAAGTAGATCAAAATTGGACATGGGAAGTATGTTTAGCGAAGTGTCCCAGGCAGTCTTAGGCCCGAGCCGCGAGCGGCTTAACTGTACTACGAATGGGGAGTTCCTGGCAGTCTTATACCTTTCACATTTTTTGGAAGTCTTTATTTCGTGACCTGTTGCTTTCTTTCTTTCCATCCCAGCATCAGTTCCAACAGCACCAAGTGCAGCTGCTTTTTCAACAGCTAGGGCTTTAGCGGCTATCAACGCTGGTATAACTGCATGAACTGGAAATATACCACCCGTCTTGGCTGCGTCTTTAACAGCACCCGCAGAAAGATTAAGTCTAACTCCGATCTTTAATCGTTTGAAGTCATTGAAGTGCCTGAGCTGACATTCAGTCAGTGATAGTTTATTTGGATCATCTGCGATCTGTTCTGATTTCAGCAATACTTTTATTCCACAATTCCTTTTTGATACTGACTGTAGCTTTTTAATCTGACCAGGAGTCAGAGTAACACTAACATGATGATATGACATTATACTATCATCAGTAATTTAATTACATGTTTCCACTGGGGCATCAAAAACTCTCATTCATCCACCAACACCTTCAAGTAGAATTGTTTTGTCTGAGAGTATAACAGCGATTGCTCAATAACCCCCCTGAATAGCTGGTGGACCAGGTATGGCAGCAGGTACTCGTGCTACATGAGCTCAGAAACGTATGTCAGCGACTGATTGTCTGAACAAATCCAAGTGTTCCAGTGAGAAATAATATATCGGATATAATTTTGTGAAATCCAGCTGAGATATCTGCAAACCAGAATCCACATTCTGATCACGTCCCATAAATGTCATCACTCAGTGATAAGCACGTGCAACATGATTGTGTTCAAAATTCAATAATATATGTTCAGAAGGTTCTTGATGTCCATTTGTTCTCAAGAAATTTCATTAACTCCAAGCATGTCAGACACCATTGGATTTCATTCCTGCGAATCTACTCTGGCATTTTCCTGAAACGTGACGAATATATGTCGTGGTGCTGACACTCCCTGCTGCGATGCTATCTGCCATGTGAAGAAACCAGCAACATTACTTTGAATGCAGTATGTGGTCATCGTCAACCATGACAGTGTTGATTTACCACCTTGCTCCATAAAAGAAAGTAGCCGTTGTTCCTCGCCCAGTGATGGACTCATTACTGGCATCCACAACAAAAGTTTTGTTAGTATTACGTTACCTCCATCAACGGCAGCAGCATGCCATATTGCATCATTGTCGGTGGCTTTTCTGACAAGCATCATGGTGTGTTCAGCACCATATATATCTTTTCTAACGTTTCCACCGATTCCAAATATATGTGATGTGGAATCACACATGAAAATTCTTCATTGCTGTTCAACATTGATCGGCGTGATGCGAATCGCAAGCTGAAGTTTTCATTCATTGATGCAACTTCAGTTCCAGCTGCGTTCAGAGTTACGTTTCTGCTTTCTGGATAATAAGTTGTACCCTTTGCAAACATCATTGATGGACCAGCTGACCTCGAGTAATCATCGTTCTCTCTTGCAAGGCCAAGTATCATCGTGGCAATGTCGACATTTTCTAGACATGATTCAATATTTCGTCCATCGATGCTATACTTGGCACTGTTAAATAACGCCATAACTCTTTTGTTGACAAAACCAACTCGATCACCAATTCCGTATGCTGTATTATCTGCTTTTAAAAGCGTACCTTCGATCACAGTGAATGCCTCAGCGGGCAAGAAATATCTACTTGTATCCTGAACTTGCAGCTCGATTTTTCCTCGTGAGTCGGGTACGTGCGCATTATAAGAATAATATTAATAATCACGCACCGATTCATCCTTAAGGACTGGTGCGTCCATGTCGAAGTTTGAACATACAAAACTTCAGTGCTGGGTAATTTTACTGGCTGCGGTTTTACTGGTGGTGGACTGGTGCGTCCATGTCGAAGTTTGAACATATTATTATATTTGCTGTCATCTAACATGAAGACCACTTCCCACTATATAAACTTGTAGTTATATGTGTTTCTTTTTCTGACAGGGGTACACCAGCCAACTCTGATAATTTTTTATTTGCAGCTTGATTTATTATTTTACTAACATAACATACATAACTTCAGTGCTGGGTAATTTTACAGGCTGCGGTTTTACTGGTGGTGGTCTGCCTATTAATCAAGCTAGTCTATCCTTGATTGCTGAGAATGCTTTACCAGCAACATCACCAACAGCACCAATACCTTTATCACGAAGAATGTCAATAGGCTTCATTCCCAGTTGCTTGTAATCTGTATTGCTTTTGGGGCTATTCTTCTAAATACACCCTGAACAACGTCACCGAGTCCATCTCTGTAGATCACTTTGGATGTTGGTAATCACAAATTTATCACCCTGACCATTACAGATCTACGTTGAGCATTATGTATGATCATCTTATTTTCTTGTCACTGATCTAATTGCATACCCTCAATCACTGTGGTAATCATCAATGATTTCATGAATGAGAGACTGATAAACATTATTGTCCATGATACCACCTGTAAATAATCGCTGACAAATAGCAGCTGCTTCATTGATGATTTCTGAGGGATTATTGCCAGCTCATCTTCCACCGATCAAAATTTCTAGTCTGTCCACATCAGCAAGGACATTATTGGGACAAAGTATATAGAGACTATATATATACTTTTGTTACATTCACCATTTTCACTTGAAATTAAATTGACACATTTGTCAAGAAATATCTATATGGTGTCTAGTGATTTTTTTAGGTCATGATCCTGTTTTAAACTATAAATTTTTCAAGATATCATTACAAGTTTCCTGATCAAATGTTTCATACTTAAGTAATAAATGCCAGTATTAATTTCAGTTCTTGGATTATTTAATCAATGTTTCATTTGTTTTGTTTTTTATCAAATGATCTTGCAACTTTTGGAAAATTGGCTAAGCATACACATCATGTTAGATATATTGTTGATTTATTAAACTGATTTATAGATTAAATAGGAAAACATGCCTCAAAAGTAAATGTTTGAAATTCTTTAAATCAAAGGATCTAAAACTGATGAAATCATTATGAAATTCTTGCCCAAAATCTGAATTGGCAAAACGTTTTTGTTGTAAATTTGAGATGTGTCCACATTTTAATTTCAAACATGACATATTCCCATACATTTTTGGAGTGACTTAATTCAGTTGAGATATTTGCTGTAAATTCAAATTTGATCAGAAATAACAAATATCATTTATGCTTTCCTTGAAGCTTTTTATGTACTTGAAAACAGAAAATACTTGGTAGATTTAGCATTCGACAATACCATCACCACACATATGTACCAACAGTCACATAATCACAGCCAGTCAGACAATAAATAAGTAAAATATACGCCACGTTTCTGTATTTACAATCCATTGGACTGTGGGATATTCTTTTTAAGTAGATGCTGTCTCTGCTTTTCACTAGTTTGGTTGTGTTATGTACATGAATATCTATAATTATTTAAAGTTTAGTGCATGATTGCAAATTGTAGCAATTGTTTGTAAAGAAGATATTACATATCTAAGTTTTGTACATGGGGATAGATTCTGTTTTAAGATATTAAGAGTGCCAGTAGATTGCATAGGATCTATACAGAGATGTAAATTTTCTAATAATACAACCTGTTTACAAGCTTGAGCTTTAATCCCATTGGATAGGAGGTCATGTGGACTAGTATGTGATGTGTGGTATTTGCTAAATGTCACACAGTGACTAGGAGATACTGCATAATAATAATCTGCATGTAAGTAGAGCTGAACAATTATTTCATTATATTTCCCATGTTCTTGCTGTAACGTCAGTCTGAAGATGTATTTAAAGTTGTTTTAGACATAATTCTTGAGATATAAAATCTGTTTGGGATTTTTCATTGTAATTACAAAGTGCCCATTTAACTAAATTATCGTTCCAAGAACATTATGATTTTATTCAAAGGAATTCTTGACAATGCCATTATGACTGTTGGTGGAGCAGTACATTTGAGGAACATTTTATATCATTTGGTCTTGAATACAACTTTTATGGATTATTTTGGATTCAATTCATAATGTTGTAAGTTCCTCTTAAATTTTCATGTTCTATTACATTGATAATTAAATTATTGCTTACATTTGACAAAACTTGTTGGTTTATGACTGTGGATTTGTAACAGTGGAGGAGGTAGTTTAAAGGTAATGTAAGTGTTATTTGTGTTCAATTACTCACTGGAGACTGGATAGTACTACTATGGTGGTCAACAAAGTATCTCTAAGTATTTTTTTTTTTTGAGATCACTGAAAATTCTGTTTTCATGTTATGGCAGGTATGTTATGCATACAAATTTGACCTTGCACAAATGCTTTTGTCTCACGCCATTCATTCTGGCAGTTACTGTCATCAACAATATTTATGATTATTCTGTAATAGCAATTAGTGTAGTATCATTTATTTTTGCAGGGCTCAATTTTCATAGGTTTGTAATAATGACAGTTTTGTGGATACTTAAATTTGTGGTTTTCCAGTCAAAGTTTGTATATTAGTAGGTATTTAATTTCATGGTTTCACCTCTACAAATGCCCCACTCCAAATACAAAAGAATAAAACAATACCAATGTAAATGGAAGTCAGGTGAATGCTTAAAGCAATGCTGCCAATAGATGTTAAAAACCTCACAAGTTCAATACTTAGACCGTCTTTTCATTTTAATGAATAACATTAATGGAAGTTACCACAGCCAACAAATTACACCCACTGCTGTAAGCAAATAAAACACTTATTAATAAATATCTCTTGTGGCGTGTTTTCATCTAGTTGCTCAACATTGAAGGAAGCCAATGCCACCGAAGTGCGAAGATGCTCAATAAATTGAAAGACTGTGTTATCACTGCTTTGTTTGTGCCTGCCTCATGTATGGACAAACTTCAGCCACTAGACTTGACAATAAATAAAGACTACAAAGAAGAATTAAAATCACACTTCTACAAATGGTATGCTAAACAGTTCATGGAGGCCATCACAAAATAAAAAGACATTTCTGATGATGATCAGACTGCACTGTATTAGTGAACCTTGCAACATCATTAATCCAGCCAATTCATGCACATGGATATTTGCAGCTCATGTGATAATGAGTGCGTGTGTGTATGTGTGTATGTGTGTTTGTGTGTGTGATTTGGATTTTTAACGTAGCTTTAATAATTTTTCAGTCCTATCACTATGATGTCTGCAGTGTGGCAGTTTAAAGTGATGTCTAGCACTGGGGCATCATGCTGCAGACATGTAGCATGATGTCCCACCCAGTCACATTATCCTGACACCAGGCCAACCAGTCCTAACACTAACCTCTTAATGCTGAGCGCCAAGCGAGGCAGCTGTTAGTATCATTTATGTAAGTCTTTGGTATGACTCAGCCGGGGATCAAACCCACGACCTCCCGCATCCGAGGCAAACACTCTAACCACTAGGCCACCAGAGCAGTTGATAATGAGTGCAAAATCAGACATAATTATCAGTGGTTGCAAGCAACTTCTTTTAATTTCAGCATTTGTCTGTACCATGGGACTTGAATGATTTGTGTATATAGTGTTTCATGAATCGTTGCTTCTGCAATACTTTAGTATTTTACAGGCTTGTTGCTCTTTTGGATCAAAAATGCATGAATAAAATAAAATGTGCTTCCAAAATTTTTTTAATGTTTCAACAACAGTTGTACTGAAATGAAGGATTGATTTGAATAAGTATTAAATTTAATTATATATGCTATTATTTTGTATTATTCTTTCATTTTCAGTATTACAAGCACTTGAATATCTTATGCTTTTTTCTCATTTCTCTCTATCCTTATCTCATAAGACAGTGTGTGGAAATTACTGCTACCAGATACCTTAATACAAGTTTTATTAGCACATATTAAACTGAACAGTGTAAATGGTGGCTGACCCTTAATAATATTCCTCAAGAATTATGCAAAAATCAAATCATGTGTATGAAACTGATGTATGTAATTCAATCTCATTGTTAAAAAATAAATAAAATATATAACCAGTGTTCATTCAACCAAAAATAACCATGTTCAGAACTTTTATGGAACAGTTTAGGTTAGCAAGACACTATTACCTAATTCTGTAAACTCAGTGGAATTATCTATGATAACTACACTTCCATGTCAAATGGTTAGAAACTGTACAAAATATGAATTAATTTATTAATAAATAATTAATTAAGATGAATAATCATCAGTTAACAAACAAATAAAGAATAAAACAAGCCTTAATGATCTCTCTGGTTGTAAAATTTTTTGAAGGAAATTACTGCTTGATTACTTTTTAATTCAGTTTTGAAATGAAACAGGTGAACATGCTGATAATGAAAGTCTCTAAGTTGCTCACATTTGCCTAATAGCCACAAGCAAGAGCAGGGGTGGGCAATACTTTTTGCGGGAGGAGGGGATGCATCATTTTTATAAGTCATAACTGCCTGCACATTTCTATTATTTTAATGAAATTACTTCACAATCTATTGTACAGAGACACCAATAAGTTCTTTCCATGACAAAGTAAATGCACTTAATAACAATTGGCTGAATACATGTTTATCCAAAGCTTATCTCAGAAGGCAATTCATATTATTATGAACCTATGGTCTTAACTATGTAATAGAAATGAGCAAAAACCAATAAATTTTGCAAAATTCAACATACACAACTTCCCTAGCATAAAAAGTGAAAATTGATAAAGAATTACAATAATGTATCTTAAATCCCAAATTGTCCAAAAATTTATATTACCAGTCCTAATGAATAAAATTCTAATAAAATTCCAGTAATGTTCAATTTAATAAGATCCAGCACTGTTGATTGACCTATAGTCTTGAATGTACTAATGTACCAGTGGCCTAAAATGTGATGCTGTACCCCCAGTTTTCCAAATAATAACAGTTCTATAATCAAAGATGTCCTTCTTTAAATCACTCTAATTCCAAATTAATGTTTCTGCCTAAGTAAGAGTATGTTGTATTTCCAGTGAATAATAATTTAAATAAATAATTCCACCCAAATCAAATATTGAACACAACAATAAAAATGATTCTGATAAAAGATGTTGAATGAATAATTTTTCAAGTAAACAAGATTATATAAAAACAGATCAAGGATGAAATCTAAAGTTCATTTCTAAAAAAGTTGAAACAGATACATTTAAACTTTTAAACAGTAGGGCTCAAAAATATTGTAACAAGTACACTAAAGTAAAAAGTAATGCAGAAATGTATCTGCAAACTGTCAATCTGAGTTTCTGGATGATTTGTGTTTTCTTTGTATCGGTCACAATATTTACTGGATGTTTGGTAGGAACAGGGGATCATTCTCTGCCGCTTTTGTCTAAATAATGAAGACTAGAGCACTGATTTACTAACTGAATCCCTTATGAATAAATATTCGTTGTAGCTAACACCCACCATTGGAGAAATTTGGTAAACACAAAAATATAGAAGCAATCTAAATAGACTCATATAATAACATTGTGTGAGCCAGCCATTATCACCAGCAAGATGCTCATCTCAAAGTACAACGATAGCACCAACAAGGCTAACATTTCTTTGACAATTAAATTTTTGCAATATCTTTCTTATCTGAGTAGCAACAACTTTGGTAGAATGGATCAACAGGTTTTGAATAAATTACAGTTTAGTATAGTGACATCTTAATACGATGGATTTTCCTCGCAAACTTTATGTTTGTTTAGCAATTGACAGTAGATAATGGTTGGAGATCCCTAACACAATGTAATGTCTGTAAACATTGCTTGTGGAGACTTCATTACAACAGACTAGTAGATTATACTTGAATGATGTCACAGTGAAGTAGTCTGGTAATTGTGAACTTGTCAGGCAAGCACATTATACAATGTCAGGTAGACATGGCAACCTACAGACCTCGGATAAAGGGTTTGTCAGGACCTGCATATATGTATGTACTATGTACATGTATGGAATATGTGTACAATTTGTAAATGTGTTTACATGTAATATGTATGCACAGTATGTACATGTATGTACTGTTTACATGTATGCAATGTGTGTATTTATATATATATTCATCTAGTCTTCCCACACACACACACACACACATAAATACATACCTGATGGTACCTTCATGTTCCACACCAATGTAATCATTTGTGTGTATGTTGACAAAAGATCATTTGGTCCATAAATAGTGTGGTCATATTACATAAAGTCTAATATTGCATGTTGCACAATTTTAAGATGCACACACACATGTATATAGCAATCAGACCAGTTATGGGACTACAAGAAGCACAAATAACTCGTAATGCAACCATGTTGTTCATAACTGAAACGAGGGTCACCTGTTGATAAAAACATAGACTCGCCTACGTTATCAGTCAGCATGCCATCAGATCTGTGTAAGTATGCAGAATATACTAGTCCTTTGTTAGGTAATATTTTAAAATATATCATTAATATGTCCACAAATGTAACTTATACTGTATATCAAACTTCTAACAGACAGGAATGCAACTTTTATGTGTATATAATAAGCATCTGAATATACCTTTGTGTGTGTATTATCTGATAACCAAAATCATTTTGCGATATTATCTTTTTCCTCAGAAGAATGAAGAAAGCAGTCCAAGGCCAGGAAAAAGAAAAGTGTCATCCTCATCTGAAGAAGACAATGATGAAAGTTCTGATGAGCCTATTACCCAGGACCACATCAACCACGCTCGCCTGTGTAATGTACTGATAACTGTTTGTGCTGATGCCCTGAGGAACATTCTTAAAATCTATGTCCCAGTGCCCTATGCCAACATATGTAAAGCAATTCTGGCCAATGAAGCCAACTTGACCAGCAGGAGACAGGCCGGACTAAGGCATGCAAAGAATGCTCTACTGAACAAGGATCAAATTCAGCTAGTCTTTCCAATGATTCAGGGTCAGGATACAGGAAGATTGGAGGATTTTGACATTTCCATACTGTATGTACTGATACGAAATGTCAGCTCGGTTCCTAATCCAACAACAGGATGGGGAAATATTCCAACTGATCAGCCTAGGGATACAAGTTTAGGTGCTAATGTAGAGAGAATCCGTTCATACAGGAATACTATCAGTGGCCATTCAGTAGAGGGAAAGATAAACCAGCAGAAGTTTGAAGATTACTGGAATAAGCTGGATGAAGCTCTTTGTGACATTGAAAATATAATTGGGGATCAGGGTTACCAGGAAGAGTTAGAGAAGCGTAAGAATCAGCCTATCACCCCACATGAAGCCCGTAAATACAAGAAACAAGTAGAAGGTAAATAAATCTAAAATGTTCTGATTCTTTGTGAACTATTTCTTCACATTCTTGCATGTGTTCTGGCAGCTAATGATTATTAGAATTCCATCTTTCTTGCTTCAAAAATTTAATTGTACGATAAGAAAGTACATGTATCGTCATGTTATGCTGTTGTCTGATATTCATCCATCTATTACAATTTCTTTTGTGCACAATAACTCAATTTGTCCACCATCTAGTCAGCTGACAAGATTTGTGAATGAATTGCACTTAGTTTAAAGAAGAACAGATTCAGTTTCAGATTAAAAAAACTAAAAGATCACAGTGACTGTAAGGAGTCAAATGGTTTCTGCCTAATAATTCATGTTTTTTATCATCAATAGGTACCAAGTTAGTGAATTGCTTTAACTTGGAGTAAGGAATAAATCTTCAAGATTTGAAATCAACAAGTTAAAAATCAATGTCACTGACTGAAGAATAAAAATGTTTTTTGCACAATGAAATTAGTTTGAAGCCACATACCTGGACTAAGCTAAACTTTGCAGTTTCCTAACGTATCAGATAAAAAGAAGCTTATTGATTTTGGGGTCCAATGGTCAAAGGCCAAGGGTATTGACTCAAGGAAAAAACATGGTTCCATACAACAACTTTAGTTCTGCATGCAAACTTGGACCAGATTATATAAAGTCTTACACTTAATGTAAGGAAGTAGCCTATCCATACAAGGTATAAATAGTCATAGGGTCATTATGACAAGTGATTTGTACACAATAATTGCTGTTTCCATTTCACTTGGGGCTGGCAAATTAAGGTTCCTCTCACTGCATTTTTGTTAAAGAATGTATTTCTGTGCAAAACTGGACAATAACTATGGTTAATTGGCATAGTGAACCACTTTCCAAATTGTCAGATAAAACAATACATTTAGCATTACATTATTGGAGTTTATGCCTATAGTATCCAATTCAGAAATCGAATTAGCTGCATGAATGAAATTAATTATAATAGGATAAAATAGTTCACAATATTTCTGTCAGATAAAAGAATGCCAGATAAAGGCGACTAGACTGTACAATCAATTAGTTCTTAACTTACTGTCAAGTCAATCATAATACCATGGTGTTGGCTGTGGACCTAAGAACTGAATGCTAGGCACAAAATATATATCCTCTGTAAAAGTGATTACAGACAGATGCAGCTCTTGGCTTAACATTTTTTCATCACAATATGGAATAACTAGTTGTTGTATTTACCTTAGTGTGGGCTGCCTTACAATACAGTGAGAGCTAATATGTCAGCATGTTGATATATCAGCTTTAGTTGTCTTAAATTAATGATGGTGTCCAGAATAGAAATTATTGTTAAAATGCAGGAACATCAGCTTTTGCCCGCAAGGCAGATTGATGTTAAGATCAATTGGTAAAAATTTTATTGGAGCTTAGAACCAGCATTTTGTATATCCAGTGGGTTAAATAAGAGGTTTATAGGATGAGGTTAGTGATGAATTTTGGAAACAGTTTTAAATGTGCCTTGGTACACATGGTCAGTTTCTCTAATGGCTATTTTCATATAGCACTTTGTTGTGCAGAAGTTTTCAAAATGTCAATATTGCCAGCCACCTTGTCTAACTAATGAGCAGATATGCTATTTCTGCAGAAAGGTTGGTTGGTATTTAATGGCTAGTTAGTTACTAGGTATTGCAAGGGAAGTATCTTTCCCAGGGACACAACATAAAAACTGACCTTGGCTGGTCTAGGGAGAATCCGAACCTGTGAACATATACAGAGAAGCTTTAGAAAGAAAATTATGAAATTGCTTATAATTATTATTTTCCCTCCACAGCCCCATTCTTTAGCCTAGACTGGGCAAGTCCTGTTGTAAGCCAGTGAGAGTCTAGTTAGGACTACTGAATACTGAAACATTCTATGGGGTTGTCTGAAATACATGCATTGTTTGTCACTGTAAAATGTCTTACATCTTTGTTTCAAAGGCTAGAGTACATTGCATTCAATGAAATTTTCAGCTAATGTCAACACTTTAATAATTGTTTCTTATCAGCTTTTATTAATCTTAAGCTTATATTATCAAGATATCCAATGTGTTTTGTTATGAGCACTTCACTTTGATTCATATGCTATGCAATCAATTTACTTTCTCTTTTAGCATAGCTTTCTTCTGTCGATAATGAAAGCAAGGGAAATAACCCAGTATATTTACTAATGAAAACGACTAGCTTGGGTAACAATGAGTTCAGAAAAAAGAGCAAATTTGTTTAGAATACACGATGAATATATTTTATTAGAACCATTTATGCAAAGTCATACATCTTAGGTAAATGAATAATTTGCAATTTATTACTGAAGAGAATGCATAAAATAGAAATAGAGTGAAACCTGTGAGTAGGATTCACCTTTTGAAAAACTTCAAAGTAGTCTCTGTACAAAGATATCCTTTGAGGTCAGGTTCGCATTTCAGACATGGTTGCTGAACAAACGCAAATGCATTGAGTACTGTTATTGTTATTTCTTTTATTATTATTATTATTATCATTATTATTATTATTAATTATTATTATTATTATTATTATTATTATTATTATTATTATTGTTGCTGTTGTTGTTTAAGTCAGTTGGACTATTTTTGTATCCAAAGAATTTGCCTTATAAATATGTTGTTCATAAAATCTGGTGGAAAATAATGTCATTCACAAATCCCATCAAGCCTCCCTTAAATGTATTTTTTAATGAGCAGATTTCTGCTTTATACTAATGAGGTAGTTAGATCTGTTATGTTTATGTTGCAGCTGGAGTCAGCTGTTTCAGAGATAACAGACTGAGAACAAAATAGAAAGTGTCATTCCATGATTGGTAGATAACATTTGTTCTTTGTTCAAATACTTTTGATACCTTTCAGATTGTAACACTCTTCCAATCATGCATTTACTATCATATATGTACAAGTTTTCGTCCTCATTTCTTTGTTCTTGCACAATTGTCATCACATTCTTTTTAAAGACTTTTCAGATAAAAATGAGTTACCTTACAACTAAATATGAGGCAACATTTTAATCACAAAATTAGATGTCTATTTAAAGGAGAGCTAGTATGTACATTATGGCTGTTTATTTTTATTGGACTACAATGCATTTAGCACAAAATAATTTGTGCAAACTTTTCCATACTATTATCATACTTAAGCTGTTTGTGCTTGTTTTTATAAGCTGATAAGGAGGAATTCATTATGTTATGATGTCCAGCTCACATGTGTTCATCTTTTTTACCACTTTCTTCTGATAATGACTCTAGTTAGCCTATATCTACAGTTACCATACTTTTTCAAACAGCTTTCATTTGGCTAAGAACCCTTTCAGAGTATAGAATCAAAAGCTAAGAGGAGAATGATACTGGGACTGGAAGAACACAAATGGTTTCCACATAATAACTCAAGTTCTCAATAATCTGCAGTTGCCAACTCAATGGAAAGCTTGCACATTGGATACAAGAAGAATCCCATTGATTTTAGGGTCAAAGGGTCAAAGGTCAAGGACACCTACTGAAGACAAAATTGTTTCTTTGTGATACTTTAGTTCTCCATCATCTGTAGTTACCATCCTTTATGGATAGCTTGTTACTTGTTCTAAGGAAAAATCCTGTGCGTATTGAGTCATAAGGTAGAGGGTCAAGATCACTGTGACTGAGAGATGGAAAGGGATTTCTACAATGTAACACTACATCACATGCATGGGCCAGAGTTTGTGGTTGGCTTACACATGAAGTAAGGAAGAACCTATAAATCTTGGGGTGAGAAGGTCAAAGGTCAAGGTCACTGGCTGAGATGAGAAAAATTATCTCCACACAATCAGTAATGTTCTCAATCACTAACTAAAAATTGTTTTGGATAGCTTGTAATAATTTGCAGTCCAAAGTTAAAAGAGCAGGGTCAGTGTGTCACTGAGAGAGGAAAATTGTTCTACATCACAGAATAGGCAGATAGCTTTCATTTAGGGTAAGGAAGAAACAATTCTTTTTGGGGGTCATTAGGTCATTGGTCATCATCACCGTGACTGAAAGAAGAAAATGTTTTCTACATAACTCTAGTTCAGGACTTTGAACCTAGGCCAAAGTTTGTGGAAGGCTTGTGCTCAAAGTATGGAATGGAAAACACCAATTGATTCTGAAGTTAAAGGAATAAATTTTCCTCTAAGTTGATTATATTGTGGATAGATTACATTTAGATACAAAGAAACCTGTAGATTCTGATGTGATGAGTTCAGAGGTCATGGTGATGGTAAAAGTCAAATAAGAAAATAATGATTTCAACACTCTGTTTTACTTTACAGTAATTGTTCTACAGATATGAACAGGTTACCATGATTTTAATCCTCAAATTATTATTATGTAGTTAAAACTAATAAAAATTGTTGAATATGTCAAATTTTATAAACTAACATAAATTTGGAATGACATTAGTTGTCTGTTAATCATTTATGATCATTATATTAAGTAAAATCATTAGAACACAACTGCACTCATAGACAGAAAAGGGAGTATAAAAGAAAATTGTAAACAAAAATGATGACTTATTCTGAGTATTTACCCATACAAGCAATTTCTAAACTATATTGTGGCTTTATTCAAATTCTTTAAATTTCATTGGAAAGATAGTCAGTTTAGATTACTTTGGCAGATTGACATCAGTATGGTGAATATAGACATGATGAGACATTTTCACATAAATTCACATAATATCTTTACAAACAGTGCCCTTTTGGGAAATGCAAATGCTTCATTTTAATGGTCAGTTTGCTTGAATAGCCACTCCAAGCAGTAAGAAACTACAGTCCATTAAGAAACACCAGCATTTACAGTGCAAATTTAGGTGATAGTTTACTGTATGACTTCTATAAAGGAAACTGGGATGGGGGACCTATACATAGTGACTTAGGGCATGTTTCACTGTATAACAAATAACAGTACAGGTATGGAGAGAAATCATTGACTAGAAGATAGAGCGTGTAGCAATCTGGACAGTAGTATATTATGATGTGTTGTGAGTGAATAAACTGAGGAAACTTTTTACTAGATCCAAAAATCGCACCTGTCAATGCCAAATATAGACTGAATAAAAAATAGGGAGATTAGGATCTGAAATCATTAGGTTTTTGCATCATTTTTAAGTGTCATATTCACTATATATTGACTGATCTTCTGGGTCCAATACATGTGATATTCTCAAAGGATGCACTGTTTCTCCTTGTGATGCACCTTATTTTCCCCCAGGTCATCCCACCTTTTCATATTCTGGTTAGCTGGGGCCAAACTGCACAATAGCTAAAGGTATCACGGTACCAATTGTTTATCCATAGACCTCAATGCTACTGTTGGTGAAATAAAAATATACTTTCTATCCTACCTCAGTATGTGTATTACACACCGTCATAGAGATCAATGTTAGATTGTCAATTTGACAAGGACATAACCAAGTACTCCAGTGCATTTAAGAGAGATAACTCTGCTGGAATTAAATAGGGGTTTGAGCTATCCACATACAACAAAATTCATTTTTAACAATGTGTATCACATGTGTATCACATTTTTTTAAAATTATTAAAATACAAAATTTGATCTAGATATGAATTAACATAATTTCACATGTTACCACGAAACTAAACTTTATTTAAGCCTGACAGAAACTATTTTGTTGTAACTGATGTGTGTGTGTGTGTGTGTGTGTGAATTCAGCTTAACAGTGCAAATTAGCAGTCTCAACCAACCATACATTTGGCAACTATTTTTTCCATGTTTTATATCCCACCTTATTTTCTTATTGTCAGTTCATAAGACCTTCAACAGTGTGCAAAATATGACATATTTATTCTGAATTAGGTTGGGGGAGACATATGCTACACATTGTATTCTTTCATTCATTCTTTTAATTGATGGTCATTAATATTTATGGTAATTCAGGGGGTTTAGGCCTATTCATGTAAGTTTCTTTGGTGGGAATAGAGATGCTAGTTTGCTTGTAGAGATACGTACATACCATTACAATTGAAACTAATAGCTGACAATGTTATTGTTGTGGTTTATATTTTGTTTAATGTTGTTGTAGGGGTAAACAAATTTATTTGAATAATGTTTAAACTTAACATTCTATTTACTGATGAAAACATTCTTTGTAGTGTGATAATAATTCTTTCATCACAACAATATTCACAGGTGATAAAACCGAACATGGTCTCTATGGATGGAATACGATATATCTATTTATGTGGGGTTTGGGATTTTTTTTTGAGAAACGAAAATTGACAGAGATAATGTAATAATTGGAGTTCTCTGCAAAAATTGGGAGATATTATGAGATCAGGATCATTATCCATTTCCCTCAGCCAAAGATCAATTAATTTGGTAAGTTCTGTTTGGCACGAGTGGTACTTTGTAAATCCTGATTGAGCTTTATGAAATAGAGAGTATGTTTCAAAAAATGTACAGACCTGAATGGCTACATGCTTTTCAAATAGTTTTCCCTTCTTTAACTTTGTTGTTTTACACTTATTTTATATTACATGTACCTTTTTTAATATGTTTCTACTATTATTCTGTGCTTGCATAATACATTTTTCACCAATCATTTGTATCAACGCAATGTATTTCTGATGCACTAAGTACAAGTGTACTCTTTCTTCTTGCTGCTGTTCATTTGGTACTATTTGTGTATTTGAGGGAGGTCTGTTGCTAATTTGTTAGAATTTGAAGCCCAATTCCATGTGCTTTAAATATGGCGATACAATAAGCTTTAGCCAAAATTCTTAAATATGTTTGATTTGTTTGGTAATCTAGTTTGATATTTCTTTGCATTGCCATGTTGAAGTGCCTGAAACGCTTGTTATTTATATGATATTACATTCAATATGAACTGTTTTATGTCATTTCATATATTCAGTGCCATTACTTACAGATCTTTTTAAAGTGTATATATTGAATTTGTAGCTTTTTTATAAACAACAAATACTCATACCATAAGCTTTTGTTTTAAAACATCTGACTTAATTAGCAAGATTATAAACACCTATGAAAAAAAAAGGAAACAAATTAATAAATATTAAAAATCATTCATTTGTGGAAGCCCTGTGACACAGTGGATCACAAACCATAGCTTAAGTTCTTAATTTTTAATATACGTAATGTTTTCATCCATTGGTCTGTACATCTACTAATTATTCACTCATTCATGCTTGGTATAAATATTAGATTAATGGTTCTGATACACGGTTTGCAAGTCCCAAGTTTTCAGTTGAAATATAATTTTAGTGTTTTTGTCCATTTGTTTGACCATACATCCACACTCTGGTTTTCAGTTCAAAACTCCAATGAGGTGATCTTGAATTTCTTTGTCTGAGTTTGTTACCATTGTAAATAATATATTTCTGATCCAGTTTTATCAATTTGTATATGCTAAGATCATTAAGTTCTTGTATGCTTAAAGCCGTGAGTAGGATCCTTGCATTTCAATTATAAGATTTTGAAACTGACTGGTTAATTTTGACAACACTTTGATGATCGTATGTTTATCAGATATAGCAAATGGGCTTATATCATGAAGAAAATATATTTTGTTTTGATCAAGATCTTCGCATATTACTGAAAGCATCTTCCATATAATTGTCAGGGCTTCTTACCACTGGATAGACTGTGTTTCTAAACCAATTTTATGCTATTATGTCATGATGATGGATGGCTATAATTTTCTGAGTGAGACCTGTGTGTATTTATGATCTGATCCTGCATGTGATTGGATGCTGTTTTTATCACTCTTGAGACTCAATTTTTTTTATAGGACATTGATCAAACTTGGTTCACTGGCTAGTGTCATCAGATCTGTCACTTAGTATGATTATGAGTGAATTCATGCATATGAGTTTGATTGTGAATGACATCTGTACATATTTATGAGGTTGTCTTTACCTGATTGGCTGTGTTTCCCCCACTCTGGACCAATCAGATTTGTCTCTATCTTATATTAACAATGTGGTAGACACATTCAGTAATAAGAGATCTGCACATATTAATGAAGTACCTTGCAAGTGACTGGCTGAGCCTGTTATATCTGTAGATCTAGAAACAATATTTCTCATCCAATTCCCCATGGAGCTGGCAAAGAGGTTTATATCTTCATAACATTAGATGGGTTGATCATTGAAAATAACTTTTTATCAGAATATAGTAAACATTAGATTGCAAATTTTACCATGATATATTATGCTTTTAACCAAACCAATTCAAAACTCAGACTTTTATTCTGATCAGCATATATTAGGCTAACAGATTTTTATATATAAGTAATGGACAATTTGATCAGCTTGCAATTGTTTTATTACTGTATGTCTTTTACCTCTTATTAGGATAGGATTCAGTTTCAAAACCATACCTTGGGTGAATATATCTGACAATTTAGGCAATAGATTTCTTTGATAATTGTGATATTCTTTTGTACCACTACATAAATGTATTGATGAAAAATTGGTAATTCAACTGGATGAGCATTTTTCCAGCCTTGGTTTTGTTCAAGTGACAACATTGTTTTGACTAAATTGCAACTGGGTCTTAACTTCAGTTACAAAAATACAGCTGCATTTCAAGCCTCCAATTTTCCATTTGTAGTACTATGAGTACTTTGATTTTTGCAATTATTATTATTATTATAATTATTATTATTATTATTATTATTATTATTATTATTAATTTTCTCTTTTGCAGCTGCAATAGATGAGATTCAGTCGGAGCTAGAGTCACTTCGTTCAGCTGTAAAAACTCACAAAAGCAGTAAAAGCTGACACAAGTGTTCTTGTCAATATGGAGGACACTAGACTTGATACACCAATCTGAAACATGCATAGATATCATTACTAGGAGAAGTTTTGTGTAACGTATTTTTAACTAACATTTGCTGAGGTGAAATACAGTGATTACAACAATTATCTGTAGTGTATTGATCAAGTGCTCTGCTTTGGAGGTAATTTTTTTGCATGTCAGAAATAATTGAAGTTAATAGTTTTATATTCTTATTATAATATATCTGGTTATATTGATGTATTTTTTCTTTAAAAACAAATTGTTTTCATTTTTGTGAAGACCACTTTGGTGGCAGCTTACCATAGCAATCATTTTTGCATGCTTGTCCATTCAGACATAAGAACATTTGCCCACACTGTAGAGTAGGCTCAATGTTTACAGTTTTACTTTCTAGATCAGTAAAAGGTGGGCTACATTATGACTCTGGTCTAAAACTAAGTAACAGAAAGGAACAAAATCCAACAAGTTTTATAAAATCAACAAATAATTTAATTTTCTAAGTTACAAAGTGAAAATTTATGAGGAACCCCCAGTATTATGAACTAAACCACAAATAATCCAAGTTTTTAAATAAAAAGTCCAAAAGTATACAGTGTTCTGAATGTGCTGATATACCAACGATATTATCCAGAATGTCTTTGAGTGAATACACAACAATCTGAAAATGGTGTTAATACATTCAACATGTTTACAAATATTATATTAAAGTACAAACCATAGCCATGGACAAAAGGTAGATATCTAAACATTTCTTTACAAATGACCATTAGCTTAAACCATAACCTACAATCATGGATAAAAGTTAAGCACACAATATAGATATTCATAACAGCTAAACAAATATCTTTAACGTTTTGAAATTTCCTAGTTATAAATAATATATAAGTCAAACACACAGTCTAATTTTAACATCTGGATTCGATTACAGTTGAGATCCTCAGAACATTTCACAAAGCATGAATTTTTTGCTGTGGGATTCTAAAGAAGATGATGTTCATTGTATACAAATGTTCAGTTCTTATGAACAACTAAGCACTCGGGAGCAATATGATCATTTTAACTGTATACTGTATTAATAAAGTAGGTGACAAATTAATAATAGTTAAAAGTCTCATATAATACTTTTATAGTTCAGCAACTGCACTAATTTGTTGGGGTTATTTGTCTAAGGCTGTTTTGACAGATCACCCCTCATTTGACATATAAATTTAAGTTTCTCCAATCCACATGTATTAACTTGATATAATGGTGTCATTACCATTAGAGTCTCTCACAATATTCTGCCAGAAAAATGTTCACCCACTATCAGCCTGGTCTCAGAGAAAAATTAAGACTCATTGAATTGATGAAATCTTCCATGATGCAAAATTAGTCAGCTGCCCAAGAACTATTAAATCACATATATGTGTATGCTAACCTTATGCATAAAAACAATTGTTTTGTTGATAGTGAAAATGTTAGTGACTGTTGTTTCATATACATGTACTTTCTTCATAAAACTACGCTATCATGCACATATCAGATGATCAAAATGTAAATCAGTTTATGGCTTTAGATGATGTTTTTGTAATTAAAAAGTCCTACTTTTGAAGCATTTCTTTTGCTCTTAAGTTGTGTACAGTGATTTTAATAAATTATCTGAAAATCCATAGCTATATAAGACAAACATAATTATGATAGTAATTTGATCTTGATTGAGAGATCATGTCTCATCAGCATCAGAAATTCTGAATCATGATGAGATAATGCTGGTTTCAGATGCTGACATCGCAAAGTGATCTATCATTTGAGATCAAATTACTAAGATAATTCTATGTTTTATATTATAATTAATTTCGATCTCATCAAAGAGCCAGAACCTTCCTGTGATCTGCAAGAGGAAGGAAAGTAACATTGGTGTTTTGGATTCCATATCACCATACTCTCAAACTTAAGGCTGGAACTACTTTTTCCTCAAGGTTTCCTGTATCTGTGTGAACAGCCATGCTGTAGCCCTAGTCAGCATGCAACAGGAAAAGATTAACATTTATTGTAAGTTCTGTATGATCAAGCGCAAACACATTTTCAATGCCGCTGTAAATCCTGTAAAAAGTAATGATATCATTCCCATGTCAAAACCCATTAGAACCTCTTAAAATGTCCTGCCAAAAACATTTTAACTGCTGTAAGGGATGGCCTTGGACAGAACTTTCATAGTCATTCATCTGTTTCAATCTTTTCTGATGCACAATTTGACAACTGCACAATAACTACAAGTCACATATATGTTTCTGCTGCCCCAATACATTTTGAAGAATTTGTGTTAATGACTGTAATAACCCTGAAAAAATATGTTGTTACATGTACATCATTCATAAAACTGCAACATTCATGTGCATATCAGCCGATGAAAATGGAACTTAGCTTATCATTTACAATGAATGTTTTAGCCATTTCTTCATGTTTTCCAGTTATGTATAGGATATTTATTAAATTATATGAAGATTAATATATAACAAAAAAATCATTAGGTTTCACATTTGCTGTTCACTTTATTTTGTATATACACCTAAATACATTTGATAATTGATGTCTATACATTGTATGAGTATTCTTTTCATTGAAACTAATATAACTCAAATTTAATAATTTTCTGTTCAAGTTAACATTTGTTATCAATTTCAAGTATCCTTAAGTTATTATTTTTTATCAATGTCAGGTATCCTCAAGTTATTATTTTTTATCAATGTCAGGTATCCTCAAGTTATCATTTGTTATCATTTTCAGGTATCCTCAAGTTATCATTTGTTATCATTTTCAGGTATACTCAAGTTATCATTTGTTATCATTTTATGATAAAAATATAGTAACTTGTATTTGAATACTTAAAACATCAACATGGAAATAGCAGTTTGTGTTTTAAGATTAAAATTGGTGAAAGTGCTTTCTGAATATAACATGAAGGTTTTAAAGTTTTCATCTAACTAAAATTAGTTTGAAACTGCAAGTAAACCTTTAAGTGGTGATAATAGGTGATATTGCTATTTCAAGGAAGTGCTTCTTCATTAGATTATTTGATTTCATTATTCTTCACAGAAAGCAGAGTCTAGATTTTATGGGATACTAGTTTTATCCTAAACATAATAATTTTATCTCAGATATGTATGAGACAATGCTGTATTGTGGAATTAGAGAAACACTACAAGGTCAAGATTGTTTTCTTACATTTAGGAAAATATAAAGGAAATGATGAAGTAAATAATATCTAGCTTATAAACAATGCTATTACAAAATCATAAATGCCAATTCAAACCACAAATCGACAATTTAATGTGAGAATTGTTTTAATGAAGTTGTACAGTGAATCGTAATATTTAGAAATTCCATGTTTCCAAAAATATATGCACCATTATGGAATGCATGGTGCACGCCATTTTTGTTTTTGACTTTGTACTAGTTTTATTGGAAAGAAGGATCAAAGTCATTCATATATCAACTTTAATATTTCTGTTCAACACAGTGAATACTGAGATAGTGTTTTATTGGCAACATTGAAATTTAAAGTCGAAGTTTTAATGTTATTATATATTTAGAGCTAGAAAATAAAATCTGCAGTTCTGTGTGTTACTAATTATAGGATTTTCCAGTACAGTGCTATTACCTTCACAAGACAGCTGATGTAATCTTAACATTGAGAAAAAACAACAAGAAAATCTACAAAACTAACTTCACAGTAGCATATTCTCTTGAGTTGTTCATGGTTTGACTGGGCTTTTTTGATGTATTAATACATATTAAACATTCCTAAATATATATTTCAAAATATTTTTTTGTGTTATTTGTTCTTTCAAACTGACTCAAATGAATAACTAGCATGACAAATGCCGTGAGTAGATCAAGCCCAAGTGCCTGGATACATTTTATTTCTTGAAGGTGTAAATGTCAAAATGAAATCTTTAGACAACTAATCGAGATTATCTGACATTGATAACTGTGTTCCACCATTGCCAGATTGATAGTCTGATTCAGATTTAGAAGAGAATGAAAATCACAGATTGTAATGATCTAAGTGATGAGACATTGTCATCAAATGAGGAAGAAGAGGAGTGGGAGACAGTCCCAGAAATGAGTAACCTGGACAGTCTGTCCTGAAATTCCACTAACTGAGAATGACTGAACTAGTTGAGGGAGCTGGTTATTTACCAATGAAATGGAAGGTTCGATACAACCTTGGTTAAGGTGGTTTCATAAATGTTGCTGTATTCATCCAGAGTACATTATAAGGTGAATACCCATTTATGCATTTCGGTTTAATTATTTTTTAAACTAAATACAAGTGTCTAATTACAACACCCAATACCAAATTTGGTCAGTTTATTTTGTCAATGAGAAATCAGTCTCATCAGGTCCAATATAGATCAATGTTCTGAAAATGTAGAGTTTCAAATGTGGTACAAGACTATGAGTAAGAAATTCAATATTTGGAATGCAATATAGCAGAGACAATTCTAGAAAGTATGCTATATTTGATGGCTCCAGCAAATGGGATTTTTTTCTCAATTAATTCACAATGGAAAATGAACAATTTTTCATATCAATTAGAGAAAAAATAACCTTAAGGTTGGCATTGTTGTTTCTGATACTGATAGTTGTGAAATTTTATACACTACCATGATAAGTAGCAAATTGTAAATGAAGCAGTTTTAACAGTTTTAATGTAATGTATTAAAGAATGTGTTGCAGTCTTATATTTAATAATTGATTGAAAACTGCTCTTAGTTCTGTAAATGATTTAAAAATTCTTTTTGTCATAAAACATTTCAAACAGATGAGGTGGCAGTTCCACCAACTGAAACAAGACTGTTTAAAAGATTTTTAAAAAATAAATGTTTATGCAAATTTATTGATACTGAAAATGTTATATATACATGTTTTTTTGATCAGATAAGGAAAAACCTGATGCAAAACAAACCAATACATCCCAAATAAATTACTTTGTCATCAGTTTCAGTATCTAATCAGATGCAACTGTACAAGTATATCAGCAGGCAATTTCAAAGAGGAAAGAGTGTCAGAATTCAGGAGTATTCAATTTATAAGTAAAATATGCCGATATTCACTTGCACTTATCATTACCTATATACATTAATTGAATTCTTTTGACATTTCTAGTCTATAACATTATTAACACAATTATAATTGTCCTGCCATCCAGCTATCACTGAAGTTCCATGATGAAATTACAAGTCCTTTATGACAGTATGTTTGCTATTTGATAGAAATCATAAAATGAATGCACAGCATAAACCGTAGTCTACCTCAGCCTAAATTGACAGATTCTGGTTGCGTACAAACAAATGCATTTTGCCACATTTTAAATCGTAACATCTCTCAGAAACAAAGAATGATCAACAAATGGTACATTTTATCAGCAGTAATTCAAAACCTGCTATTATTGCATTGCTGTCTCCTTTTGTGTTGTTAGTTTTCAATCCAAGGTGTATATTCAACACAGTTAGTATTTGGCGGTCTAGAACAAATGATGGCATAATTTCAATCATATGCCTTATTTACATCATTCAGGATAGTTTGCTGTATCTCCTTAGACTTGAGATAGTTTATATATATATATATCTCTATATATATATATATATATATATATATATATATATATATATATATATATATATATATATATATATATATATCTGGATTTTTGAAGTCTCTGGTTATTTTGGTATCCCTTCACTTTAGAATCAACTTTATATTGTCACAGTGGAACCCACATTATTGGACAATAGTCATAGGAATCACTTTCGCCTGCATGCCTGCATATCCATTCATTGGTATTTTCGGCTCAGTGTTAAATTTTTGCATTCTATATAAAAGAAGGAGAGGTAGTAAATAGGGAACATCTTTAATATCATAAGAAAGTTGTTATAGACTGTTTAAAACTAACAAAAAGATAAAGAGAGATAATACCAAGCTTCAAAGTGAATTAACATTTTTTTAAAGTATGTCCTGTATACTTTTGATGGGAACAAAAATATGGGTTGATGGGCCATTGCAGTAATTATATAGTCCAATAAGATGTCATGTAATCAAGCCAGGTTTGCCTCCAACAGCAACTGATAACACTAATTTATGCATAGCAGTGTATTTTTGCAATCTGTTTTCTGAATCGTCCAGAACCTCTCACAAGTAAACATTGCTGATTACAGTGTGCAACAATTTTTTTTTTGTTCTGGGGTAGTAAGTGTTATTTCTTAATTCCTCATGCATCAAAAGTATGAAAAATGGCTGGTATTTCCCACAAACTTCGCTTTTGTGACCAGGACAGTGATATTTTGAAATGTACCTATTTTTCAGAAAATTCCTGATATATTCAGTGCTGAGTAAACTTGGAGTAACTTCTAGAACTTTCCAGCAACGTAAATAGTAATATACATATAGGGGCCTTAAGCCAATCAGTTCAGTTTAATTCCAGCAGCATCTGGCATATACATTTTGTTATGTCTGTGGCCAATTCATCAAGCCAAGAGCGACAAAGTGCTTTGTGGAAGCATCTGCTAAGACGTGTGACGCCTACATGCCTTTCGGGGATCAATACAAACTCTGGACACTTCATTTCCCCTGCGAGCACTGCAAAAATAATTCTGGAAGGTAAGATGGAAAATTATTGCTCGGAATTTTGTATTATAAAATTTGTTAAAATTTTTACAAGTTTTAATGTTATTGAAAAAATAAATCGTGTATGAAAGATTTTGCGAAAATCCTTTAAACATTAGTCATGGATGAAATAAATTAATTTTGGTTGGATGGTACAGAGGGGAAAAGAAAGCCATGAAGTTCGCTATCCCAAGAATTTGGCGGGAACCCAATGACCACTCAAGCAACTGCTACTTTTGCATGGTGGATCCTTCCTAACGTCGGAGTGGCAAGAATGCACCTACTATCACGTATCCGGACCTTTCTTCATCCATCGCCCCGGTGCCCTGAGCTCCTCATAACCACTCCTCCGGTAAGAGAGCAGCCGTCTTTAGAAGAGAGCAGCAAGTCAGAGAGCGAGGAAGACGTTGTAGATCCAGATAACAATTTCAGAGGTGGAGCTGAAAAGAGAAACCCATACTACCCCAACAAAAAAGACCTCAACGACTTGATCAGAGATCTCGATCTCACCAAGTCCAAAGCCGAACTTTAGACGTCTAGGTTCAAGCAGTGGAACTTGTGCCAGTTGCAGACCAGAGGAAACGTCACCAAACTTTATTCAGCATCTTCACCCGTCCAGATGGGCTCTGCTTCTGCCACAATGTGACCAGTCTGTTCGAGGCAATAGGAATCTCCTGTAACCTCTTCATTCACAACTCATCCAGGAGCCTCAAAGCCGTGCTGCTATATAATGGGAAGAAATACCCGTTTCTTACCCTGGCTGACTCGGTGTACCTCAAAGAGGATTACAACAACATCAAGACCTTGCTGGATGCCTTGAAGTATGATAAGTACGGCTGGGAGGTCATCGGAGACTTCAAAATGGTGGCATCCATGATGTTATCTTTGCCTTTGGGACAGCAGGGACACCAAGACGCACAACCACAGGAGGGACTGGCCACAGTGGACCGAGTTCTCAGTGGGGAGGAACAACGTCAAGTGGAAACCACTGGTGGACCTCCGGAAGGTGCTTATGCCACCACTGCACATCAAATTGGGTCTTATGAAACAATTTGTAGAGCTTTTGATAAGGAGTCGGAAGCCTTCAAGTTACTTAGAGACTTCTTCCCTAAACTGTTTGAGGCAAAGTTCTAAGCCGGTGTCTTCGTCGGACCACAGGTAAAGAAGATTCTAGAGTGCATTGAATTCCCCACGAAGCCCACTAGTAAGGAGAAAACGGCTTGGATCAGCTTTGTTGCAGTGGTTCGGGGCTTAGGCAATTACAAGGCTGAAAACTATGTGGAGCTGGTTGAGACTCTAGTGAAGAACTACGGCATAATGGGCTGCAGAATGTCCCTCAAAGTCCATATCCTCGATGCTCATCTTGATAAATTTAAGAAGAACATGGGCGCGTACTCAGAGGAGCAAGGCGAGCGATTTCGCCTGGATATACTGGACTTTGAACGTCGCTACCAAGGACAGTATAACGAGAACATGATGGGAGACTAAATTTGGGGACAGATTCGTTAAAGTGATTTACGGTATAATCGTAAAATTACTCACCCGTACATCTTTTGAGGTCACTTTTATATTACTTTAGTATAAATACATGTTAATTTTGATCCATATATCGGTTTTTTTTCTGACTTTATGTGAAAGAAAAGATATAATTTTCGCCCGTTTTCTCATTGGAAGTAGGTGTATAACTTTAAAAATGTTTGAAATTAAAGGCAGAAACTTTAAATGATTATACCTCACCACTAGAAGGTCCTGTGTCCATCACACTTGCTTTTCCATTCTAGAACTTTAGTACTTTTAGAATGAGTAACAAGTCCATAAATCAGCTGGTATGGTACTGTAAACCCTAGCATATAAAGAGATGTCGGTTCCCCCCAGAAATATAAGATCATTTGTGTTATCCATTCTGACAGCCTTTGACAAGACGATTGGCTGGCTGGCTAGAAACCTCGGGGTGCTTATCATAACAATATTTCTCGCATTCTTTGGCACTATCCGGTCTCACATCAATAAAAAAAATTCAGGTGCTCAGCGGACAGACCAAATGACTGCAAGCACCCACATGATGCTACCCACGAACAGTACCGTTTTATTTGCCTTTTGGCTTTGGACTTTTACGACTTCTGCACCTTCTGCATCCTTCTGGTTTGTGCCATTTTTACGTTTACCTCTAAAGGGTCAAAGACAACCTCTTCATGTTTCATTTTTTGCGGTTATTGTAGCGTTCTTTGTAATTTTCAGGATAGTTATGTATGTGTCTTTATTAGAATAATATCAATACTGGTGCCAATCGTCATAATGTCACATGTTACAAGGAGTTCGTTGCTATATCTATCATATATGCCAACGAAGAATTCCATGTCAGTTGGGATTATATAAAGGACGCCCCATCTTCACAAACTAGCTTGTCCCTGTAAGTGCCAGACGTGCCCTATCCATGGGTTTTGTCGGACCTCTCAGACGATGCAATGGTCTTTTACAGAATATCGAAGGACACCGGCTTTAATGCTTCCTGGAACCTGCTTTTATTTCAAGGAATCCCAGCTTTGTATCCCTAAGAGCCAAATGTTTGCAAATTTCCAAGGAAAGGTGCAGTAGTGATGTTGTCATTCATTCAAATTCTGGACTTTATGCCCAGATTTTCTTGGTTTCAAAGAAGCAAGATATATATTAACCCATTTTCAATATTTCTCTATTAAACAAATGTCTTCAAAAAGAACGATTTAAGATGGGGTTATCCGCCTCAGTCAGGAATGCAATAACACGACATGACTGTTATCTGCTTAGATCTCCAGGATGTCTTTCCTTCACAAACCCATCTTTCTCCACCATAGGAAATTACATTGGTTTTTATCTGAGTCTACATGTCTTTGTTACTCGGCCTCTTCCGTTCAGTTTCGTCTTAGTTCACAGAACCATTACCAGCTGAATGGTGTAATAGCAGTCCATGGGGTCTTCGAGGGGTCCCCATCATCCAGTGTTGTATGACTGGTTCATACAAACCGTCATGGGATGTGTCTTTCTGATTGACATTTCTCTGGGCTGAAAGATTCTAACCCTAATATCCTCACCCGTATATTGACAGTTAAGGTTTCCTTCGCATAACCAAAGTGTCAGAGATGGCATTTTCTACTCACCTCTACCTCACTCTCCTGACATCATTTTCCTAGCTTAAAATATGGAGACCATACAGGAATTCTCTGCCTTCTCCAGTCTCCTCGGATTCAAACGTTTGTCACCATTTGAGTTGCTAACAAAGTCAGGACCATCCTTTGACCAAAATCCCCATCGATGCCACAAACTATCTGATTTATGCAAACAGTACTTCAGATTCAGGATCTGGTTCTTACCTAGATCCCGAAGGAGTGATCTTGGAGGGCGTGTGATCTCAAGTAGTAACTTCCCTGCATATCAACAATCTTGAAATGTATTCAATTTTTGAATCGCCTCAGGAGAGTGTCAACCATATAAGACATGGTTTCTTCGTGGTCGCCGTTTACAACAAGTCCGTCGTGGCAAAGCTGAAAACGTCATGAATGTGCTCACACTCTTTTATTTCCTTAAAGGAATAGAACATTCTTTGCTCGACAAATAAGAAGAGGTCGCACTCAGAGTCTGTCACAGACCAGGCAAGGAAATATCCTGAGAGACAGCCTTCCCAGACAGTATCAAGTGGCTCATACTGAATAGTCTCTAGGCCTGCTCATATGTGGGACAGTCATCCATTTAACTTGTTCGATACGACATTAAGTTCAAGCTCCCTCAAATATTTTTCTCCAGTTTGATGATAGACGGCATGAGTAGGTGGGGACCTTCAGTGTGGAATGGGATCATCTGTATGCCTAATCCTTCCGACTTCTTTAGAATAATCCATCATGTTACGCACACTCATTTTATCCTGAATGTTGCGTCTCAGCCATATTGCCCGTCTGCGACCACACCGCTCATGGTTCAACAACCTCCACCTATTGTTTGACGACCCCTTGGATTTACTACTTTGGATGGAACTGCCAATGCAGCATATATTGCCGCTTAGGAGTGATATGCGGCCAAAGCACAGGAGTCATTTTGTGGAGAATATTCTGTAATTGTGCAATATGGAAAGTATGTAATAATTTAACTCATTTGCAGAATATTTTGTTATATTATTTCTTTTAAGAAATAGGACTGCTCGGTATCCCAAATGAAGGTCTGTAGGGCAGTACTATGCAATAGTCTTAAGGTCTCTATTAATACCAGACCACTGGGTCCGGCCCGCATTATTCAGACATGATCTCTCTTTAATGCTTACGTGGAATCTCCAATGCATTCTTTGGTCATTATCTAAACCTCCTTTTAAACTCTTGCGTGAAGCTTCCACATAAAACCTTCTCCTTATGAACTCGTGTGTTCTATATGTGTCTTTAGGGCACTTTTTTCAATTGTCAGTTGGCAATTTGTCATTCTGGTTCAGCCTTTAATTTCTTACATTCCTGGCTGAGTTCAATAATGCCTCAAGGTATTGGCAAATGTGAACACAAAAAGCCATCCTTCAAAGCTGGGCTCCAAATCCTCGGGATCGTCAGCGGTTATAGTTGTTGTTGTTGAGTTTAATTATCGTGGCGTGCGCACAATTGTGCATGTGCCACTTTTTTCTGACTGCACCGCAGCCTGATAGTTGTTCCTGGGGAAGGGAATTGTTCCACCTCCCCCAGGATTTTATGGGTTCAAGGAAACCTGATAGTTTGGCCTCAGTCTGTGGGTCCATAAAGGTCCCTTACAGTTGAATGGTTGGCTGTCATTAGTGGGAAGGAGAACTCGTGAACGGTCCTGGTTGCTTCACATCGCTTGCTTCTTGTTGCATTTGCCTGGTGTTTCTTTGTTTTTTTTAATTTTATTTTTTGTTTTTTTTATTGTTCTTAAAAGGGGTGTGTGTTCTATGCTGTTTATAGAGGATGTTAGTATAACTCATGTATGAATAGAGATTTTCAAGGTTATTATGGTATTACTAGGTGAGTGTTTAGGGTGTGCTTCCTACGTTATGTTATTTATAAGTTTTTGCCAATTTAAGTTATTTATTTATTAATGATTTTAGAGATTGAATGTTATTTATACTTCATTTAGCAAGAGACCGGAGTCCTAGCCGATTACATGGTTCGTTAAGGACATCTAGGACCGGAGTCCTAACTGATTACTCGGTTCGTTAAGGAAATCTAGGACATCCGATTTTGTGGTTTCCTTAGTTTTTGATAGGTGCTTCGTAAATGAATTATTTATTAGTATTCTTATAAAATTGAATGATATGTTATGAGTTTTTATGTGGGGGCTTCTAAATTTATTTAGCTAGTTACTGGGTCTTTTGGTTTTGTGGGGATAGTAATTATATTTTGTTCCTAAGTCCTGCTGAGTTTATGAATTTATTTATATTTTTATGCTGATTGTTTATTTTTTATTAGAGTCCATAAGTAACTCTGGATATGTGTGTGGTGATCCAGTCTCTTTTTGGTTGTTTATAAATATTTTCCTAGCGTGTTGATATTTTGGTCATATATTGAATACGTGGTGTAGATCTTCGGTGGTGTGGCAGTTAAAGCAGTTAATGGTTGCTGGTTTGGGTCCTATAAACCTTCCAAAACTGATTGCTAGTTTATTTTTCCAGTTATTAACCTGTTTATGGTTTTCTGTTCTAAATAGGTACCCTTAGGTAGCTGTTGTTCCTATCTACCGTTTTTGGGGTTTCATGGTGCTTTTTACCGTTTGTGGAGGAGTTCCAAAAATCTTGCCACTCTTGGTTTATGTATGTTTGTGCGAAGCTTAGTGCTTCTGTAGAGCTATAATTAAGCTTGATAGAGTTTTGATCTCCTAGTTTGGTTTGTGCAACTTTGCTGTTTCTTTGCCAGAGATTCCAATGTGCGACGGTATCCACATGAGCTCGACTAATTGATGT
Source organism: Sinohyriopsis cumingii (assembly GCA_028554795.2). Taxonomy (NCBI): domain Eukaryota; kingdom Metazoa; phylum Mollusca; class Bivalvia; order Unionida; family Unionidae; genus Sinohyriopsis; species Sinohyriopsis cumingii. Next base: position 54,222,713 of record CM068841.1, read on the forward strand.
GCTGTGGTGATATCGTCGATTAATTGGCATGCTCTGTCGAGGAATTGTTCCCTAGAGTGTGTATTGCAATTTTGGATCGATTTGATAACGCTTAAGGAATCGCTTATAACGACTGCTTTAGGCATTTGGTTGTCTTTGATCCATTGTAGTGATTCAAGTACAGCCCAGAATTCAGCGGTGTAAATGGATCAATAGTTAGGTAATCTGGATCCCGTTTGTATATTGAATTCAGGGATGACTATTGCTCCTGCTGTTCTTGGTGGGTTATTTGTTTTTGATCCATCGGTATATATTTTAACATAGTCCGTGTAGTTTTGGTTGATTTCGTTTACCAGTACAGGTTTTAGTAAGTTTTCTTGTCCTTCTTTATTGCCTAATTTGGTAGCTTCAGTGTTAATCCTTGGCGGTTTTTGTAACCATGGTGATTTGTTCTGGTCTGTATTGTTTGTTACCTGTTTTTTTAGTAGAGGTATCTTTTCTCTTAGTTCAAGGATTACTTTGCCACTTGGTGTGGTGTGTATGACTTTGGGTTTGAAGATAACTTTACACTTGTTTATAGCTATTTTGGTGGGATGGTTGTCTGGGTGGGTATCTAATCGAATGGAGTATCGGAGGAGCCGTTCTTGCCTACGCAATTTTAAGGGTAGTTCTCCTGTTAGTGTTTGTAGTTCTTCTAATGATGTTGAGGGGAGTGTTCTTGTGCATAATGGTAAGGCTTTTCTCTGGATAGTGTCAAGTGTTTGTAGTACATGTTGCTTAGCCGAGTTATATGCTTGGCAACCGTAATCCAGTTTTGATCTAATTAGGGTTTTATATATCGTGAGGAGGGTTTCCTGGTTGGATCCCCAGTCAGTCCCTGTGATGTTCCTGAGTAAATTGAGATCTTTATTACAATTCTGAGTGAGTTGTTCAATGTGCTGTTTCCATGTGAGGTGGTTGTCAAAGAACATTCCTAGGAATTTTACTACTGTTACGTATTTAATTAATTGATTTTGTATATAGAAGTTTGGATAGACTAGGTTGTTATTTCGTTTTGGGGTGAATATGATTGCCACAGTTTTTTCATGAGATATTTTGAAACCCCATTTGTCCGCCCATCTCCCTATGTTGTCTAGGCTCTGCTGGATTTCTTTAACTACTGTTTTTTTGGCAGGATTTCCATTCCTCCATATGCCACTATCATCTGCAAATTGTGACAAGTTTATTTTTTGTGGAGGCTGTATTGAGATCAAGGTCGTTTACCATTAGGTTACATAGTAGGGGACTTATTACACTGCCTTGTGGTGTTCCATTTTCAAGTGAAAATTCTTCGGAATGGGTGTTGCCTATTCTTGTGGTAATTTTCCGGCCTGTGAGGAAATCGCCAATCCAGTTGAACAAGCGTCCAGTTATTCCAAATTGGTTTAATTTGGCCATTAGTTCATTGGTCCATACTAGGTCGAACGCTTTTTCTAGGTCTAGAAAAACCGCTATGAGGTTGCGATCGGTTTTCCTATGTGCGTTAAAAGCGAGTTTGATGTCTGTTTCCAATCTGAGATGTTGGTCAGTGGTGGACCGTTTGTTCCGAAAGCCACATTGAGTAGGTTATTGATTTCTAGGTGGTGATTTATCCTATTTGCGATTATTGTCTCCATTATTTTGCAAATATTGTTTGTAAGGGAGATGGGTATGAATTTATGTCGTTTGGATCTTTACCTAGCTTGGGGATTGGTATTATTATGGCCTGTTTCAATTTGGTGGGTAGTTGGCCTTTATCCCATATCCTATTAAAGAGTTTGATTACGGCTATTGTTATATCGATAGGAAGTTTTTTTATTTATTGATAATGTAACCTAACTGATCCTTACCAGGGGATGTTTCGTTTTTGGATCGTAGGGCTATCTCCCATTCATGTACTGTGATGTCGCTATTTAGGTGAGATTCTTTTGTTCCTTGGTCTTGAAACATTTGAGGTTGGGTTTCCTCCATTAGTCTTTTGTGTTCTTGAAAGTTTCTGGTGTGGCTATTGTTGCTACTTATGCTCGCAAAATGCTTCGCTGGGTGGTCTGCCTTATCTTTATTTGTTATGGCATTTTTAATTTTTGGGACTGAGGTAGTTGCTTTCCACTTTATGGCTTTTATCTTGTCCCATATTTGTTTGATTTTAGACTAAGTTTAGAGCAAAAGGTTTGCCATAGATTAATTTTAGCAGTTTTTATAGTTTGTTTTAGTGCTTTTTCTTTATCTTTATATTGCTGGAAGTAGGTAGAATTTTTGGTGCGTTTATATTTATTTAAGGCCCTTTTTTGTCTTTATGTGCCATAGTGCACTGTTTAGTCCACCATGGTACAGGGGTTTATTTTGGATATTAGTTGTCTTTGGGATGCATCGGTTATAGTGATTTCTAGATCAGATAGGTACTTGGGTGTATACGGGTAGAAAATCGTTGTCGAGCAAGCATTTGCTTTCTTTTCAACTGATGGAAAATTTCTTTCTGATCATTTGGCGAAGAACGTTCCAATATTTTCTTAGTCGCTATTTCTGGATTCAGATTAAATGCACCGCTCCTTTCAAAACATTCGAACAATATTCACACACGGTATAAGTCTCTTTGGTGTTGCACACATCGAATCATTGGATTTTTGTGACAAAACATACCAACGCTTAGATAAGTCAGGAGGTATTCTTTTATGTTTTTTTTTTTTCTAGCCCGTTCTGTGTGAACATTTATGGGATAGTGAGGGTATGAACTTCCTGGTGACTTCATCCGCTTAGGAAGAAAAATAAGACTGAAGTGAATCTTATCTCCTACTTCCTTTATATATCAGAAGATGTAGAATTTAAAGAGTAAATACACGTGTTGTATTTGAGTGGCATCGTCATACGCATAATCAAATCAATGCATTCCTGTTTGGGTAACATTTTCACCTGAGATTCGTCTCTTGGGCATTTAACCAATACCACATAATGGGCATCGGAACATTTAGTGCCATGTGTATTACTTTCTTTAAATACATTGAGTAATTTCACAAAAAGGTAGAGAAGTATCGCTACAAATTGGAACACTTTTAACAGAGTGAGTGTCTTCTGCAGGGATAATGTTTTCATGGTCATGTCTTTGCATATACAGTTCATAAATTATTTTGTTTTGTCATCTCGCGCGATGTCGTTGTTATAGGCTGTCACATCTTTGGTCCTGGTATAGAAGCCAAGACATTTCCGGTCATGTGCATCCTTTCAGACACGCATCTGTTGGTGTAACCCACTTTATTGGGTTACACAGTACTTGGAAATAATAAAGAATGTACATAGCAGAGTGAATCTTGTCTTGAAACTGAGGTAAACAAGATGTGATCACCATCAACCATACGTTTAACACAATGGGGTTTACGTGAGTGGATAAAGTTTTATTAGTCATGTCTATGCAGCATGTTCATAAATTTCCCCTCAATGAATATGGTAGTAAACGATATCCAATTAATGTAGTTGCTAATATACAAGCCACACGTCGTCCAAATGTTTTTATAAAAAAAAAGTGTATTGAAACAGTTCCTGTAAAATTATTTGATAATTGTCTCATTTATTGGAGTTTGCTGCAACGCTGATGACACACGTTGTGGCATGACAACTCTTATAATCTCTTCCCAGAAGAGTTCTATTGTGTTCTGTTACAAAACCATCTAGTCACTGTATACTATACAGATAAAAAGGGCCATCAATTTCTATAGGTTCCTCGCACTTTGTAAACATATGACATTTTGAAGAGTTTTGTGTCAGTCATCCATCTTATATCATCCCGAGGTGCCCCAAGTGGGCGAGTGGTCTAAAGCGCTCACCGTTCCGGATCACTGCCATCTCACCTCTGTCTGGGTGGGTTCGAGTCTAAGGCTCGGCTAGCGTGGGTACGTGGGAAAGCCTGCCGGAAGCTTCTCGTGGGCCGGTGGTTCTTCCCTGGGTTATCCAGGGCTCTTCCTCCACCATTAATACTGGCCGCCATATATAGCCTATCGTGTGCTGGAAAATGGCGTTAAACCCTAGAACAACAACAACAACAACATATCATCCCGATATCAGATATAAAGATTTAGATGCCATTTTAGATTATTTTGTTTCTTTTTGTTTATCTTGAATCTTGACTAACGCTCTATAAATTTGCTCACGCAGCTAAAACGCGAACTAAAATGCCTTTTTCTAACCTTTTTAAGAGGAATAATATTGTTACAATCCAAACGGTGACCATATGGAATTCTGAAGGTAAGCTGTATCTGTATACTCAGATTCGTGCAGTGGCGCAATACTATACTTTATATCCTTCTCGCAAGTAGACAGATTCTACTCTAAGATTTGGGAGCAGGTTCATTACAATATTTTTGCTATTTCCCTTTAGACGAATGTAATCAACTGTTAAAGTCACAATAGCCAGACAAAGCTTTATGAAACGTGTAGTCTTCTTTTTCTGATTTGTGCTTCTCGCCAAATTTGTATTATCCAAAGACGCCGTGATTACGGGAATGATATCCATTGGTCGACACACGAAGGGTATGCCGTCACTCTGGTCTAAAGAAACATCATACCTATCGTCTTCATTGAACATGGAGTCCTCAGGTTGGTACATCTCTCAGCTGCTATGCTGAGGTCATCCTGTTAAGTTGACCTGTAAGTTCACAATGAAATTTCTATCTCGGAACTATCTCATTCTTGTTACTGGAGAGCTGTATCGACATGTTCCAAGGCAGATAAATCTTTATAGTTCATACGGATCGCTACGCCACAAAAGAAACACTGTACTTCTCTTCCCTATCCGAATTTGTTAAATTTTGCTGTCGTTGAATAGTCGAAAGTGGGTCATTCATCCATCTTTTAAGGTCATTCACTTTCTTGAACAGGTTCAATCGACGGGCGCAATCACATTGGTAAGGAAGGGCCATAGAAAGGCTTATTCGTTTGAACCTGAAGTCTGCATTGAGTCCATCACACGCATGCAGACGGTTGAAGTCATCATCATACTTGGTGACTGCCAATGCTCAAAATATTTCTTTTCTAGAAACGTTTTATATACTGGAACTTAGTATCCGTAAGGAAGAACCTTGTACTAGAGAAGTCGCAGGTGTTTGTGGCAGCCACTTATATTTATTTTTTAAGGGTCGACTAGCGATTTTATTATCTTGCTGACATAATTTTGTGTGAGTCCAGAGTAGTGAAGTGGGGCCCCACGTCACTACTGTCCAGCGTGTTTCGCATGTGAGTCTTGATCATGCCCTTATTTTAATTTTTTTTTTAAATTTGCCAATTTGCCACAATTTATCAATGTCAGTCCGATTACGTTCTATTTGGTATGCATTTCTCCATTTTAGAGTTTCTGTAATGGTAACCGTGATATTTTGATCTGCTACTATTAAAACTCAAACAAGTGTCTTCTAAAATTTCATTGGTCAATACAAGAGAAAAAAGAAAATATACATATTATCAGTTTTAAGAGTGTCCCAAGGAAAACAAAAAGAGGATAAGAAGAGAGAACGTGTTTTCGAGATATATGGTGAAACCATCATCGTCGAGAAATTGTAACAAGGCAAGACAAGTAGATGAAATTGAAGTAGAACCAGTAACAGTTAAGACACTCAAAAGAAAAAGACAGCGAAAGAAAGAAAGAAGAAAGCTATTTTTGAAATGTGTTGTTTAAATTTGACTGCGAATTTACAAGAATCCAGCCGACAAATACACGTTAAGTAAATCTTTGTCTTGATTTGTTTTAGTTTGGGTAAGATTTTCGCACACGTGTTATAATAAGTAATGATTTGAGTTTGTTTGATTTGGCAATCAATGAAAATTAGTTCTTTTCTATGAGATATGCGTAGCCCTGAAAAGGATGTCTGTTAATAATCGATCGGTGGGATGGTACAGGCAGTGTGTTGAACAACAACTAAAGAGCATGTGTTGGAAAATGATCAAAAGTGTTTTGAAAAGTAGAATGTGCATGTTGGAGAGCACATGTGGAGTGTCGAATTGCAATCAAAAGGCGGGTTTTGGATAGTATATGTGATTTGTTAAATAGTAATCGAAATGCAGATGTTGGATAGTAAGTGAAGTGTTTTGCTCACTACCCATTAAGTGTTGATGGCATAATGCGAAGTATTTGTCACTACGCACGACATGTGGATGATGCAGTGTTGATATTGGATATAAAGTTTGGGATGTTGGTCACTACACACAACACAAGGGCTAACGACATGCGCAAATCTGGGAGAGATTTCAACTAACGATACTATGATTACGCGTCCGTTGCTCCACCAGCTAAGCGTGACACGATGATGACAAGGTAGGCAAGCCTACTATATGTGGTATATTACAAACTAATAAGACCTAGTATTAACAGCTCATTATCAATGTAAAACAGATAATGAATTACCTTACATTCTTTGAGGAGTTTGCTTTCTTCATCCACTTACTTAGTATACGTCTTTACAAAGAGTTTTTCAAAACGGAGCCTTATTTCTTTCTTCTCATTAGCTGTACTGAACCTTGCGAAAAGAGGATGTATGGACATGTCAATATTCATCTTTTCATTCCTCATTTTTTCATTTTCACTTTTCATAGAAATCTGCAAACATTGTAGTATCATTCAAAATAATGAGAGGCAATGATGGGTGGTGAAAGTAATCCGAGCACGACTTTGAAGGTTCTCAGTTTCAAAAGGTCCGGAAAGTTGGGTGAGATCGACGAGTTTATTTTTCAATTATAATTTATTTCAGTTTCTAAAACCTCATGGATTAATAGTATGAAGTGTTGGGATGGGATAGCAAAATCCACCCCATCTCTAATCTTTTTCAGCCATCCTCTTGAGTGGTTCTGTGAGAGCTTTGCCAAACAAAGGTCTGGTAAAATGTTTTAAAATTCTGTCACCGATAGATTGAGCTTCGATTAAACTTTTCAGAAGTGACAAGATCAAAGTCATCACACCTTATCAAAGACTTATTTAGACATAATTTCTTCAATCATGTTATTAAGCCGAAAATTGAGAAAGTTTAAAACGACGAATATAGCACCGCTATCAACGCAGAAGTGTTTCAATCAGCCTCAGACGAATGACCATGTGTAGTGAAACACAACGTCCTCTTATCATCACAATGACGTCAAATATCCACTCTTATTATATGCTCATCTTTTTCTCTCCGTTAACTATACAGTGTCAGATTCGTTCAATATTTTACAACAATGCACACCTTCATATTGTACTCACGTGCAGGACACGTTTACCAACTAGCGTGTTAGGAACTACTTTGTAAACAAATCATGTACACTCGTGTAGCAGACGCTTTACGTTTTTGGTTGATTAAATTTGTTTCTGAATGAACTAAAGCAGATGCTTCGTGGACTGTCACATACCAACTGCTTTGCTACATTCCGCTTTAACTTTTATGATACAGTGTTTAAGATTTTGGCGATAGACGCCAGATTTCATAAAATTGATGGGTAACTACAAACAATATGCAAGTTTCAAGGCATAAACTGTCTCCTTTAGCTGGTAATAAGAATGGCAAAAAATATACATACAGTTTTACATCCTAAATTACCTCAAAATGTATCTTCTTAGTTCTGCAAATCCGAATTACATGAGCCACGTTATGGATTATCAAGCTTGATTACACATTTCGAAATTGTACTGTAATTCTGACAATATTCCAAGTGCAATTACTTCCTCCTTACTGCACAAAAATAAAAAATGAAAATTATATTCCATAGCGTTTTTTTTTTTTAATAATTGATATTGAATGACTTCATATTTTTCCCACATTATGTTTTCAAATAGTGAATGGCAGAACAGAAACACACTTGTAGATGTCAACATGCTGCTCCGTCGACACTGAAATTAGATGTACTTCACGTAGAATTGGCACACAAATCCAGTCCATAATCCAGAAATTTCGTAGAAACGACAAAAGGACCAAAATCAATTCATTCCAGATCAAATGGAAAAGTTGTTGCAATGCGCATTCATTCACAATATGGCTCCAAATTTCAAGTAGACCAAAACGCCATTTTCTTTCGAAAGTTATGTCTAGCGCGAGACTAAGTTCAAATTTGTGCGCAGTTATGTGCGCATTAATAATGTTGTTGTAGTATAATGATGAATCTGCGCTTGTGCATTTATTTTGGAATACGGCATATATTCATTTCCTTTATTTCGTGTAATGTATTTTTGTTTACATAACTAAGCCTTAGCAAGAATAAGAAAATGAGCATATAATAAAAGGCTACTGCATTTGTATGGGAAAATATGAACTCGTATAATAAAATGCTACTGCATTTGTATGGGAAAATATGAACTCGTTTTGTCGGATGGATATACTGCACTCCTATGGCCGTGCAGTATTTCCATCCGAAAAACTCGTTCATATTTTCCCATACAAATGAGTAACCTATAAATCTCATCAGCCAAAGAAATCGCTTTTCGATCATTGGGAAAGCCTCGCTATGAATTATTTTTACCAGAGTCCGGTTTTATTAGCTTTTTCCAAGTTTACCTCAGAGATGCTATATTATCTTGTTTATGAGATTGTATCGATGAACGGTTCCTTGCAATAGAGAGCGAAATTACGACAACACATGCATTGTTTTACAAAATATCGAACTAGCCGAGTTGCAGATATTGATTTTAGCCAAAGGCATATAAGCACAAACAGAAGCGATTTTTGAAGACGATAGCAAATGTGATCGGGCTGTGGTATGATCAATGTTGGAATTTGAATTACGATATTTTCCTATATATCTAGCTGATGTACTTCCAGGTCAGGAAGATGGTATATCTTTGCTGTACCAAAGGCTCAGAATCAAGCCTAGCATTGGTCACTTGCAATCGACCACTGCAGAAGCGATTGAAATCCATAGACAAACCACCAAAACACCAATTATCGATGGGGTAGAAGGTAAATACATATGCTACAAATATTCAAAAGACCGTGTTAATATATCCTAGGAACGTCTATCGTATATTGATAGTAGCAGGATTCACGAATCGTTACCAGAAATAGCGACCTTCCCGTGGACAAACCGAGCATTTCCGACAAACTCGCGTGCAGGAATCGATGTACCATGTAGGTACGTTTGCACAAAACCAATGTGGTCTCGAGCAATACCAAGACGAGACGGACGATATATTCTCCGCATAGGATACCAATTGGGGGTCTAGTTATAGCCATTCCACCCAGTAAGCAAAAATGCTCAGACCAACACAGCTATTGGGAAAACAGATCCTCTTTTATCGTAGTGCTGCGAAAGCAATGATCAATCATCATTAAAATCGATTTCATTGTTGTACGTGCGTTGAGGCGAAACCTCATAATTTGGGATTTAATTGGGGATTTAATAATATTCCTGAACAAATGCCGTTGATGAAAATTATTATTTAATTAACAACTGATGAGTATCAGCAGTAGTTGCTCGAGGCACTTGGGCCTCTAACGGAAATTAATATTAAGCTCAATTTTATTAAATATTGTGGTCACACTATGGCCTAAAGCTGGAAATCTTACATAACAATGGTCCATACGTTCGACAAGGGGATGGTAGTGTAGCCTCAACGCTTACAGCCTCAAATGTAGACCACGAGCCTAAAACCAGACTCATTTACCTCCCCTGACATCATACATGAATGACCCTATCTTCTATATTTCTCTTGGATTTTCATCCAGTAGGTATTAATCCTGTTGAAATCACCCTCCTTCTTCAGCCTCTGATTTCCTCTACTCGCTCCGGCCCACGGGGCTTTAATGTTCTCCCCTTCCTCATCCATCACATCTCAAAAACTGTTTAGCAATTCTTAGAGAAGTGATTTCCCTCTTAAAATATCCGGTACAGGAGTAGAACTCCATTTCTTGTACCATATCAAGGAGGTGCTACACTCATTACATTAAGCTGATTGCCATCTATCAGTTTACCGCGCTACAGTGCAGCTTTTCTATTCTTCTTGTACGCACGAGTTGACGATTGATTGCACGAATGGTAAACGAGCCGCTCTATATGATACTAATAAGAATAAGGAGAAAACATCCTTTACACAGGGAAAACTTCCCTTACACAGAATAAAAATGTAAACTGCAATGCGCGGACATTAAAAAAAAACATTTATATTTTTACACATGGATAAGGGGGTGTTGATAAACAGATTAGTACACCCATGCACACTATGGCATATAACACTGGTCAACAGTGAAATCATTACTGACTTGAAAAGGCCCTAATCTGTAGTATTTTGGTGTGCCGAACACGAATATAACCGTGAAAAATTTGTATTGGCTCTCGTTTTGAAGATATTCATATACCTCATTTTCTATGTTTCACTGTGTAAATTTCTCCAGTAGGACTGCAGCAACATCCGGAATAATGATGTAACATTGCATAATACCATCATGCTCACATCATCCACAGTTGATTGCATCATTTTCTGATGCAATGCAATACTAATGCCATGCGGCTGCTGAAGTAAGTTGACGTCAGCAGTGTACTATACATGTGTAGGCCTATTATACTAATGCCAGGCGGCTGCTGAAGCTGACGTAAGCAGTGTACTATATAAAGCCCAATCAGATAGGTTCAGCATTTAAAATATTTTAGACGTTGTGCGAGACAGTTCAAGCTACTGTTACATAAAACTTATTATTTTATCCATTTACGTACAATAAAGAACAGTAATGCCTCGAAAGTGTGTTAATACCGCGGACAATTTTTGCTATATTTGTGGGGAAGTGACATTTGCCAACCAGAAGAAAAGTATCAATTCTCAAGTGAAGAAGGCATATCATCTTTACTTCGGATGCAAGGTTTGGTGACCAAGACAAGCCTTGGGCTCCGCATATATGCTGTGCTACATGTACAACACAGCTTTCACAGTGGTTGAATTGCAAAAGGTCATCAATGCCGTTTGCAGTCCCAATGGTGTGGAGAGAGCCAAGCAACCACCTAAATGACTGTTACTTCTGCTTGGTTCCTCCTCTTTCCGGCGGAATAACGAAGCGAAAGAAGTCGAGAATAGTCTACCCAAACATTCCGTCTGCATTGAGACCAGTTCCACATGGTGAGGGACTTCCTATTCCAGAACCTCCAGCAGAATATTCTCTTGATTCATCTGACGAAGACAAAGGTGAGTCGACCTATTCTTCTCCTGGTCCATCAGCATGCAGTGATCCAGATTTTCACTGTGGTGCATCATCAACCCCACACAGAATAACACAGGAAGAACTAAATGACCTGATTCGTGATTTGGACTTATCAAAGAACAAGGCAGAATTGCTAGGATCAAGACTCCAACAATGGAATCTTCTAGAAGAAGATGTCACAATTACTGCATATCGAAAGCGCCACCAGCAATTGGAGCCTTTCTTCAGAAAGGAAAGTAATCTGATATTCTGTTCCGATATTGAGGGCCTCATGAATGCTTTAAAAATCACTCATGACCCACAAGAATGGAGACTATTTGTGGACTCTTCGAAACTGAGTCTCAAGGCTGTGCTTTTGCACAATGGAAACATTCTTCCATCTATTCCAGTAGCGTATGCTGTCCACATGAAAGAGACATACGATAACTTAAGGCAGCTACTGAATTCCATTGAGTATAACAAGTACAGCTGGCACCTCTGTGGTGATTTGAAGGTAGTTGCCCTTTTAATGGGACTGCAGCAAGGATATACAAAATACATGTGTTTCTTATGCGAGTGGGATAGCCGAGCAAGGGAAATGCACTACATGAGGAAGGAATGGACTCACAGGCAGAATGTAGCCATTGGAGAGAAGAATATCCAACACCCAGCTCTGGTTGAGGCTCAGAAAATCTTGCTACCACCCCTTCACATCAAACTAGGTTTGATGAAGAACTTCGTGAAAGCCATTGACCGGACTTTGCCAGCATTCCGATACCTGCATGAAAAATTCCCTCGACTCAGCGAAGCAAAGATTAAAGAGGGAGTTTTTGTGGGTCCTCAGATTCGAGAGCTTTTCAAAGATGACCGGTTCAACAACTTGCTGGAAGGTGACGCGAAACAAGCATGGAATGCTTTTCGCCTAGTTTCTACAAACTTCCTCGGAAATGTTAGGGCAGAAAACTATAAGGAACTAGTAGAAGACATGTTGATGAAGTATAAGAAACTTGGCTGCAATATGTCTCTAAACATTCACTTCCTTCATTCCCATTTGGATTTCTTTCCTAGCAACTGTGGTATTGTTAGTGATGAACACGGCGAACGTTTTCATCAAGATATCGCAACAATGGAACAAAGATACCAGGGAAAATGGTCCAATACAATGCTGGCTGACTACTGCTGGACACTCCTCAGAGATGCTCCCGAACAGCTGTACAAGAGACAGGCGAAGAAATCTAAGATGTAGTCAATGACTCGATTTTTTATAGGTAGGCTATTACAGTTGACCTTTTACTATTGGAATGCATTTCGTTATGTAAACATTAATTTCTTGCAGATTACAAAAAAACTAGAGCCAATTTTGCAATTTGACTGTCATATTCGTGTTCAGCACATAAAAATTGATAAGAATTGACTAATTTTATTTCAGTAACATGACTTTTGTAAAAATTTGTTGTCCAGTGTAATATGCTATTAGGGAAGATTTTTTAAGTTTTTGGCGTGGGGAAAGACAAAAACATACACTTTTACAAACATAAAAATACCAAATATACAAACACAAAACATACAAACACACGGATAAAAATACAAACCTTTTAGACAAAATGATTAGTATGTCTCATTTATAGACACTTGGATGGCTTTAGAAAGGACCGTTTTTTGTGTGGTGAATTTCAGCTCCTGGCGGGATGGTCACTTCTCATCATGTGTTTTACTACAGCAAAGAAACGTCTTTTTGTGAAGAACTAAGAGCTCCTCCGTTTCCATTTTGTACCTCAATTCTCCTTGTTGTTGTTGTTGTTGTTGTTGTTTTGGCAGTTGTTGTTGCTGCCTCAATCTTAAAAAGTTTTGGTGTGATGTTCCGTCCTGTCTTTTAACATTTACTTCTGTCCTTTTTCCCTGATAATCTCCTCGCACATTTCATCTTCTCTAACAAACAAAAAATGGAATACAAACAACAAACAATATTAAACATGAACGTATGTGCAATATTGATAACGCTGTGAGGTCACACTTGTTTCAAAACTGGAGACTGCAACTACAAAGATAAACGTTGCTTCATTTACAAACATATGTCTGGGCCCCTAAGATTTCCGAATTTCGACAAATTAGAAAAGTTGACATTAATAAAAAATTATAAAGTTGTAGTAAAAATGCTAGATACTTTTCTAAAATGCAAGAACTATGGTAAAAGATCCACTTTAGTCGAGCTTTTTCATTCGTACAGTTTGCTTATCCCCTCGAGATAATTCTCAGTGAAATCTGGATCCAATATCATAGAAAGACAAACATTGGATTTATAGATGAAACAAAGTGGCAATTCGGTTTTGATGAGAAAATATGGCCTACCCAATATAGTATTAACGTATTCACACAAGAAGCAAAGTCGTTATTTTTAACCTTCTTTCTTTCTTCTTACATAGGCTATTATGAGACTGTTTCATCACATTCACGTTATGCGTCCCTTATTACATTGGTACATTTATTGGGAATAGTTTGCAGCATATTAAGCAAGCATCTAACTTCTCGACATTAAAGAAACTCTATAGATATTTTAATTGAAAATCTTGATTTAATGACTATGTAACATTTGCATGCAATAGTTGTGATACATCTTTGCGCTAACAGTTACCTCCTGCTTACTTTAAATTAACTTCACTTTATTTGGTGGGGGGTTGATGCTTTCTTAGATTGCTTTTGCTTCATATATAAACTTTGGATACTTTTACTGATTACGCATATATTTGCTGTATATTTCCTTCAGTTCAGGTCTATAATGTAATATGTTTGTTAGATAATAATGTCACCCTGGATAAATAAAGGATGTTAGCAGGAGTAGTAGTAGTATCATATAACTGCATCACACGTCATGCAGTGTTTGTGTCTACGACAATATACCAAAGCTCTAAAAGAGCTGAAGATGCATGTTTTCCGAAACATGTAATATAACAAATAAAAATCCTGGGATAATCAAAACAAACTCAGAATTTTTCATTTGTTTTCTTCCCTTTCCGCTTTATGTCGTAAATGGTAAAGAATTTGTAATTAAATAATTAGCAAAAGAGAAGGAAAACTCTGACTCCAAACCCGGGCAGATGAAGCTCGTTAGCCTTTTCAGGCAGTTCGTCTAGGAGAAGGAAACTCTAATTTCAAACCCACGAAGTGCTCCAGCCATTGGATGATGGCTCCGCTGCCTTGTGAATATCTTCTGGAGAAGGAAAGGCTACGGGCGTAAACCCAGACAGAAAATCCAGAGTGGATCCCCTAACGCGGCTGGGAGTCAACAACGACTTCCTCCCGGCAGCTCCTGCATTCGAACTGGTGCCAAATGTCATGCTCAACATTCATGTGGACCCCGCCAGCAAGGACGAGAGGGGGATCTTGACGTCTGGTCAGCCCAGGATCTCTATGCTTTATGCCCAAGCTTGCGCCCTGGAGAGGCCACTCCACCCTCGCTCCTGAGTAAGGAAAAAACACGGAAGCTGACAGTCTAAATCCCACCCTATTGGCGTAGAGAAGAGGCGCCAGGGTTCATCTTCGACGGTGGGAAGGATCATCGCGTCCCACTGGCCGACTACGGCCCGCCTCAAGCCGGGCAGACCCCGGTCAGTAAGGTGTTGGCCCGCCAACGTCTGCCTGCTCCATTGGGTGCTAGGAGCTCAGTGTGCTGCTCAGCATTACAAGCAGACGGAAAATCCGCACCAGACAAAAGGATCAAGAAAACGACAAAGAAGACTTCAGCTCTTTGATGCGCAAGCTGAAACGTGAGCACCATGTGCACATGCATCTTTAACGATCTCAGGGAGGTGTACGACACCAGGAAGACGGCCGTCATCGACAGAGAGCTCACCAGACTAAATGTCAGCATAGCAGCTCCCAAGGAAATCAGACTCGCTTCTAGCGGCTCCCTCAGAGAGGAAAACTACACATTCATCTGGAAGGGTCGAGAACCTGAGGAGCCCCGCCAGCAAGAAGTTGGCTTCGCCATCAAAAATACTCTTCTGGCCTAGGTTGAGCCTCCCTCAGAGGGGCACTGAGCGTCTCTTGTCTATCAACCTTGCCACTGTTGCAGGTCCTGTCAATATCCTCTTTGTCTACGCTCCCAAACTCAAGTCTTCTGAAAACCAAAAGGATCAGTTCTATGGGCAGCTGGACGAACAGATCAAAAGATATTCTAAAAACGAGCCACTAATCCTCCTCGGCGACCGTAATGCCAGAGTAAGTGCGGACAGCGAGTCATGGACATCATGTCACTGGAAAGACAAGTGAGAACTGTCAAAGACTGCTGAAGCTGTGCACCTACCATGACCTGTGCGTTACAAACACTTTCTTCAAGTACAATCCACTCACAAAGTGTCATGGAAACACCCCAGGTCTCATCGCTGTCACCAGCTCGACTTCGTCATCACCAGGAGCTCTGCCCTGAACAGCCTCCTCTTCACCAGAAGCTACCACAGTGCAGACTATGAATCCGACCACAAACTCGTAATAAGCAGGGTGCGTCTACAGCTATATACACTACACCACTCCAAACCAAAGTGTTGCAATCGCATCAAAACTGTGTAGATGTTGGTCCCCTCCAAGGTGGAGGAGTATGTGCCCGCCCTGGACCAGGATCTCCAGGACCTGCCAGACCACGATGCCACAGCCAAGTGGAACGCCATGAAGAGTGCCATCTACAGCACAGTCATATCCACGTTTGGTATGAAGGAAAGGCCCAGTCAGGATTGGTTCAACGCACACCTTTCAAGGATGGAACCAATAATTGAGGACAAACGAAAAGCCTTGTTATCTTAAAAAATGCCCCAATGAACGAACTCTTGTTGCCCTCCGAAGTGCCAGAAGCACAACCAGCCCAACGCCTTGCTAGACAGTGCGCGAACGAGTACTGGTAGCAACTGTCAGAAAGAATCCAGGGCAGCGCCGAATCTGGAAACATAAAAGGCATGTGCAATACCTTCAAAAAGGCCCTAGACCCTACAGAGAAAGTGGTCGACTCCATGAAATCCCTGACGGGAGAGAAGATCACAGACCGTGAGCAACAGATGACCAGATGGGCAGACCACTACTCAGATCTGTACTCCCGAGAAATGTCAGTCACCGATGCGGCCCTTAGCAACATGCAGAAACTGCCAACCATGGAGGAGCTAGAGAAAGTGGTTACCTTAGAGGAGCTCAGCAAAGTCATCGACTCCCTCCCAAACGACAAAAACACCAGTTAGCGACAGCATCCGGCCAGAATCTATCAAACGTGGGAAGCCAACATTGCTTCAGCCGCTGAATGAGCTACTCTGCCTCTGCTGAGAGGAAAGAGCATTCCCCCAAGACATGCAAGACGCCACAATTGTGACCCTTTACAAAAAGAAGGCGACGGCAGTGAATGTAACAATTACAGAGTGATCTCGCTCCTGACCATCGTTGTCAAAGTGCACGCCAGCATACTCTTCAACAGGCTCCTGCTGTTGGCGGACCGCGTCTACCCGGAATCCCAGTGCGGATTCGGAACAGGCAGGTCGAATACAGACATGATCTTCTCCCTCCGTCAACTCCAAGAGAAGAGCAGAGAGCAAGGTCAGCCACTCTACATGATGTTTCTCGACCTCACCAAGGCGTTCGACCTGGTCAGCAGGAAGGACCTATTTGAGCTTCTCAGGAAGATCGACTGCACCGAAAACTCCGCAGCATGATGATCTCTTTCCATGCCGATATGAAGGGAACAGTCCTGTATGATGGATCCTCTTCAGACTCCTTCCCCATCAACAGCGGCGTGAAGCAGGGCTGCGTGCTGACGCCGACCCTTTTCGGAATCTTCTTTTCTCTGCTCCTGTCCTATGCCTTTGACTCGTCCACTGATGGTGTATATCTGCTTACCAGGTCCGACAGGAGGCTGTTCAACCTGGCACGACTGCGCTCGAAGACCAAAGTAAGGTCCGTGCTCATCATGGAGATGCTCTTTGCTGATGACGCGGCTCTTGTCACTCACACCGAAGATGCCCTCCAGAGACTTGGAGACCATTTCTCTGATGCGTGCAATCAGTTAGGGCTCACCATCAGCCTGATAAAGAAAAACGCTAGCGTGCAAGATTCTACCACTGCCCCATCCATCAAAATCGACAGTGTCACAATGCAATCAGTCAACATCTTTACTTTACCTAGGGTCAAACATCAGCAACACTCTCTCGCTCGATGTGAGCTGGACAGAAGGCTTGGAAAGACAAACACCATCATGGCCCGACTAACGAAGAGGATGTGGGAAAACAAGTCGCTGACGCATCACACCAAGATCCAAGTCAACCAGGCCTGCGATCTCAGCACCCTCCTATATGGAAGTAAGACCTGGAGAATCTACATGAGGCAAAAGCACCGGCTCAACTCCTACCATATACGGTGCCTAAAACGCATCCTGAAAATGAGCTTGCAAGACCGTGCCCCACACAGCGAGATCCTGCAGCGTGCAAGTATCCCCAGCATGTACTCCCTGCTGGGCAAGCGCTGCCTTCGATAGCTGAGACACGTCCGACGCATGGAGGATGGGAGGCTGTCAAAGGACATTCCTATATGGACAGCCACTGGCACCGGAAGAGCGGCCGCCCCTCACTCTGCTTCAAGGATGCGTACAAGAGGGACATGAAGGCATGCGACATTTCACCCAAGAGCTTGGAAGTGCAGGCTGAGGACCGAGGCACCTGGAGACTGACGGTCAGCAGGGGCACAGCAGTCGCTGATGTGAGGGGAGGCCAGCTGGCAGCTGAGAAACGTGACATAAAGAAGAGTGTAGTATCAACCCCGCAACTCAGACTTTCAAGTATGTCTGTACCAAATGAAATAGGGACTGTCACTCGCGCATAGGCCTGCACAGCCATAGCAGACAATGCAAAAAACCCAGAGACAGACAAAACTCAAAGGGCGCTACTTGTATGGTCTCCCGAGAATGAGCCCGCAATGATGAATTAGCAAATTGACTTGAACGTGCCACGAGATTTTTCATGTAGCATTTTGCATGTGTACGTACTGGAAATGAAAAGTGCAAATGTACCTGTGTAGCTAACAATAGCCATGGCGTCTATTCTAATCTCAGAAACCTAAGAATGAGCCTCAAATAGGGTGTATTTGTCTTTGTGCATATATGTTTGGAAAGGGTTGAAGTAATGGTAAGAACGTGGCAAGCATAGAAATGTGCTGTACACACATAGATTTCTTGTCATTCGTCTTAATTCCTCATTTCAATTGTCTATAACATTTACATAACTCAACATATGTGGCTATATGCATATGCATGACATTGCCATAACAACATTAGGTAATTACTATCTAATTTCCCAGTCTGACTTATATTTGTAACTAAAATGGACTTCTCATTAAAAATCGCATGGTTAACCGATTTCTCAGTGCAGGTTATTACAATGTGCTTTGAATGAACACATTCCACCACGTACCTTTTACTATAGAAACATATCAAACATACCACCCCGTACCCCGTACTGTAGATACAGATCTAATATTCCAATCAGTACCTTTTACTGCAAATACGGCTCTAACCTCACACCTCGTACCTTGTACTATATATACAGACCTAACATCCCAATCCGTACCTTTTACTGCAGACACGGCTCTAACCTCACACCTCGTACCCTGTACTGAATATGCAGATCTAACAATTCACTTTGTACTATGTGCTGTAGATATGGCTCTAACCGCACACCTCGTTCCTTGTACTATATATACAGATCTAGCATCCTAATACGTACCTTTTACTGCAGATAAGTCTCTAGCCTCACACCTCGTACCCTGTACGGTATATACTTATCTAACATTCTACCCAGTATCCTGTACTCTGTATACTTATCTAAAATTTCTGTAGTTACAGATTTAACATTCCACCTTGTACCCTGTGCTGTTAATCAGAATATCAACATTCTGTTTTCAAATCAGTGTCTTCTATTCGATCACCTAAGATTAAAGTCAAGAAAGTTTGACTCAAGAACCTTTCGTTATTTGTTTTCATCTTTCTCATATCATTTAACCTTTGTCAAAAATGGTATAGCGAAACTAACTTTGTTTTAGCACACATTAACTTATACAATATTCTCCTTGTTGAAAATTAGATAATATGTGATGTTGCATAAACTGGATAATTTAATCCTTGCCATATTTTCTTTCTTTCGATCATTTAGTAATTGCTGCTGTGGTCGGAGGAGAGTTGGGTGGCATCTTGATGTGTAACCTAACTATAGATGTAATATATTATATAAGGTAAATAACTCTGTTTTCCGTTGATTACATTTTATTGCAGATATGTAAGAGCGTTTGTTATAAAACAAGTACACTTCATTCGATAAAAAATCTGCACATTTTGACGTCTAACATGTACTCTTTAAGGGCAAACGGGAGATTACTGACACCTTGTCGTATATTTCTTGATATTGTCTTTAAATTAGCATCAACATGTATTCTCTTACATCATATATTAGATAGGGTGTGGTTACCGTAAGTAAAATGTTAAATGATGTTTTCTAGATTTTAATGGTATAAAGTCGAACATTATTCTCTTGCACAGGTTCCTCAGTACAATATCAGAATGCTGGATATTTTAATAGGATGCGGACTGTCACAGAATTGTGTATGATTTATATCAACATGTATATGTGATCAAAAATGTACTCGGGTTTCGTTGCCGCGTACAGTGTCACCCGAGGGTGGTTTATTTTTTCGGCTCTAGTTATTTCGAAATACTGAGCGCAACTCAACCCATACTGCATGTGCAAATTGCCTGCAGTGAAAACCTAAGTACCTAGCTGCGCATATCTGTCACAGCTAGTATACATATAGAGCAAATTCTCTATAAACAAATTACACTACGACGAGTCTTGTCAGAAAGCTTACCTCTTTACGGGAGCAAATCTTCAGCTGTAGAGGTATTGAAATTTAAGATTGTATTCTTTATCACTATTCGTTTTATATGACAGAATTGTTTGATATATTAGATGTTTTAGAATTTATTCTAAATTCTACAGAGAGTCAATACCTAGGTTATACAACGCCATAATATTAGAAATACTATAGTCTGGTTCGAGTTAGCTATTTGTTGTAACTGAACAGACAGATTGAATTTAATATACGCTGCAGGCATTGAATGATTAATGTAACGGTAACGAAGTCATGTGCGCGCATGCGCAACATATATCAGTGTAGAAGTACTTAACCGTGTCATATGTACTATACGTTTAGTTGTTATACTTTTAGCTGCCTTATATATGGTTTGGTGACGTGGAATCACATAACTGTGGTTTCTTGTGACGTGTACGCTGTGTCTGGTGACGTTGGTTAAGAAAAGTGTACTGGTGTTCTCAATGCGAGGGACCAAGGCTTCGCGACCATCGGTATGTGTTGAATGTGATGGCTCTTGAGGGATCCTTCAACAGACAGGGAGGGGTGGACCATGCGTGGGGGCTCTTTGACAATTGACTAGAGCGGGTGGAACCGGAGATACATCTTGGACGTCAAATGGGCGCCACGATAGTATATATATATATATATATATATATATATATATATATAGAAGAAAAAAAATATATATATATATATATATATATATATATATATATATATATATATATATATATATATATATATATATATATATATATATATATATATTACGTGGTCCATATTATTGTTATTTCCACTATTGCTATCTGAGCAAAATTACATGCATTCACATTTCAATATCGCTATATGTGCGATAGATTCATGACTTCATGCATTCCCATTTCAGTATCGTTATATGAACGATATATTTATAAATTCATACATATTCCAATATCGCTTGATGATTTGATAAATTGATGAGGTGATAGATTGATGAATAAATGAGTATTTTATTGATAAGTGCATAAAATCACATGCTTTGGTCACCCTTGGTGTTTAATAAGACCTTGTTTATATTGGGGTGTTGATCTTATAATTTTATTGGTTGATCGGTGATAGGACGTTATTCACGTTTGTTTAAAATTCCATTCGTTAAATTCATTTTTGAGTTTTCTCGTTGATTTACTTGTTGATAGTTCCATATTAGGAACTTCATAATTTTCCTTATCTTTTTGTTTATAATGGTGTCAGATTTGTTCATATTTAATTTGCGTTTATAAATAAACATCTTATGAACGCAGTTGCTTTCGGTCTCTTCACTGATCCAGTCCCAATCCGGCTTCATCTTGTGACACGGACAATATTGAATTATTCGAAGATAATATTACAAAATCGATTATCCAATAGCGTGCGGTATAGACCACTGTGGATATTATTTTTAGTCTTCATTAAATTTCATGAAACAGCATATAACGATTTTCGTATGAAAACGAATGAATGTCAGACGCCTAATCTTTCTGTAACGTTATGAAGAGGAGAAACCGAGTGGTCGAGAGGTCTAAAGCACTCATCGTCATCTCTCCTTTGTCTGCGTGGGTTAGAGTCTCGGGCTCGGCCAGTGTGGCTACATGAGAAAGCTTTCCAGTACCTTGCGGTGGGTCGGCGGTTCTTTCATCGGTTCTTTATCTACTATTTATACTGGCCGCCATGTATAACCTATATTGTGCTGAAAAAAAGTGTTAAACCCTACAACAACAACGTTATAAACATTAAACGGTTTACCCGCCTGTTCGTTTTCAAGCAACGGATCTTTCGCCTGATCGACTCCGGCGTACGAATGTCAAATGGCTTGCAGAGCCAATCTTATTCTAGTGTATGAATGTCAAACAGCGTGCCGAACTATTCTTGCACACAAGTATGATTTTGCTTTGGCTTTTGACTTAGATGAATTGATGATTGTAACTCGGCAAAAGAATAAACAACCCCCACCTGCCTCTGCAAACCCACCCCGAACAAACCAAAACTGAATCGTAATCTGAAACAATGTCCAAGACAAGTAATGTCATAATAGTTAATAATGTCCGATTTGTACTGAACAAAACATTTGAAACATGTAGCTACCTTTACAAAGCCATCATTGTTGGAAATAAAACTGCATTTATTCCCAGTTTGGGATTAATTAATGCATTAAAATATACACAATGCAAATAACATAAGTAGTACCCGTATAATGAACAAAGAATCAGTTTAGGAATTGTGTAGACTTGTTTTGGTCAATTAAATTTAATTGCAGTGCAAAATAGTTACGCATTTTGAAAAGCACATACTTTGCTCAGCAAAACTAATAATTCAAATGATCCGCCAGTTTTATACTTTGGACAGAACTGTGAATACGAAGATTCGAAAGCGTATGCATTTACGACTATTTTCCAGCACATTCATCAGTCGGTGACAGTACGAGGCATATTATAGAACAGTCGTCATAACCGTGGATGATGTCAGAAATGTACTCTTTTCCCCTGATACAAATAAAGCCTTGAATCCTAATTATATTAGTGCCAATTGTTGAAAAAAATCAATGCATATATTTTAGAAACTCTCACACATTTAATTAAATATTCTCTGGATATTTCTCAATTTCCTTTTATCAGCGGAAATATGCCAACTTGACACCTGTGCGTACACGAAATGATTAAAGCGACATGAACAATTGCTACTCAATGGGTCGTGCTTCTAAAACGTTTTTGAGAAGATTATATGCAAGGATGTTTAAGAATATTTATTGTCTAATCATATCGTATCCACTTTACCAGTTTGTTTTCGTCTTGTTTTGTATCGATTTGTCTGTAGGATTATTTTTTGGGGGGGCGGGGTGGGTGGGTGTTTGTTTTGTAACGGGTAACTCCACTGTTGTTCAGCTGCTACATATTATAATTGTTTCTGCTAAGCTGCAGTGAAGAATAGGAGATCATCGTTGCTTCTGTGATATCAACTAGGTTTTTGATAGAATCTGGCACCTTGGACTTTAGAGCTACATAGGGCGTGGATTTTTCGAAAATTTATGACGAATGTACACAATTATCTCTATAACAGAAATCAACCAATATGTATTCCTGGTGCAAATTTTAAATCCTCATTTATTCTATTACATTACAGATCCGTTAGTTTGTGTATGTTCGTCTTCTTCTCGAATACGCAGACAGAATCTGTGATGCTGTACAAGATGCGGATCTGAGGAACTTAATAAAATAAATATAGAGGCCACAACAATTTAACTGAAAACAACTACGCCTACAAATACAAATTACATATTATATGAACAAGGTGTCATAAACTGGTATGCTATACTTTATGAGCTATTGTTTAATAAACTGGTTGGCAAACGGAATAAGATACAGATTCTTACACTTTTTGCGAATATAGCACGGAAGATGTCATCAGCATCTACAAAATCATTATCTAGTCAATGGGGAAACGAAACTATGCTCGCTGCAGAATAATTCTAATGTATAGTGTATTCTTTGTAAAATACAATTGTAAATTTCATAGTTCCTCTCATTAGTTATTAGTGTCAGGACTTCAAAAATATGACGTTAGAAATAATCCGTTCTTTAACAAAATTTAGGAGATTCTGAAATATTAATCTGAAACTAGCTTCAAAATGTTTTAATGCAGACAATATGAGAGGGCCAGATCGTACTGATCATCAGTAGCTAATTAAGGAAAAATATTTGTAAATTGAAATGCTGGCTCTGTTACGTTCTTGCGGAGATGTCGAAGGTACAGAGCATAAACACTACACTATATAAACCACACCGACACCAGGCAGTGTGCGCAACCCTGCATTTCTACGCTGTTAGAACTAAAAAGTCCTCTTTATGGAAATCTCCAAATTTCGAAACTAGAGGGCAAATATTAGATAAGAATAATTTTCTAAATTGCTTTAACATTGACTCTCTAAATGTTTCGCTTGAGTTTTTCTAAATCCAAACATCTATTTTTTTGTCATAAATAATGTACGGGAAGCCAACATTTGATGCTCTCATCATTTAGTATTATAACAGGGTACAACTTAACATAGGCAACTAGTACCTCCACTCCAGTAATGTCTGCTGATCTGTTATCTCGTTTTATTATAATATTATTATTTTTAACACATAACTGATCCAAATGAAATACAACCATGTTCTGTTACATATAGGTTATCAACATTATTTTGATGTAGCATATTCTATTTTTAGTATTATGTAAATCATATCTATGAAATCATTTTTAACATATATACACACACACACACACACACACACACACACACACACACATATATATATATGTACATGTTTGCTGCTCCAATTATATTTATTTCTATTTCAGACGATACTGTACTTAATCCTTATAATTAGCTTGCTGAATACGTCCATAATTTTTTTTTGACCTATTCAGACTGAGAATTACATATTAGGATATTATGCAAACTATGTTTAAAGTAATATATTTGATTCACTAACGAAATAGATTTAAATAAGTAGAATGATACTTGCCTTCAATTTCTCGCGTTTGATATATATATATATATATATATATATATATATATATATATATATATATATATATATATATTACATCAATTAAAGTATATATACTTTGCATCAGTTAAAGTGTTTTAAATAAATATGGTTAAACAAATTTACGAAATTATTGATTAATATCATTTAGAAAATAGAAACATAGGCCTGGCATATGTCATCAGGAAATATGCTATTTTAACACGCGTACACACGCACACACAGATGATATATTAACGGAGAACCCCAAGTATGACCAACCAGTTAAATTTTAAACCAGATATGTCGCTCGCTTTGCTGAGCGCACAGCGGAATGTACGCTGCTGGAAGAGATAAATCTAATGAAGTGACTTTCTTTCACATACAAGTTGATGAGAATAATGAAGAGCATGCCGTTGTCAAATATTAGAACACTCAATATTTACAAAATGGAGGAAAGTCACGTGGTGAAAATGCTAATTATACTGCACAGACATGACGTACTATACATTCTGCCACTTCAAGAACAGCAGAATCTCTTCCTGTCTCTAACAGAGCAATATACAATATAGATGCACTACGACCTGTTACAATGAGTCAAACAAGAGTCCAACATGAAAAAGTGTCATTCTTCGACGAACACTAACTTGCTGCAACAACCCTGATGATTAACCTACCATTCAAACATTTTGGTACAAAATAGCCATATATCAAACGTAATCAGTATAGATCTATAGAGTAATATAGTAAGCACAGCAGCTTTACCTAATTATATTTGACATCGTTGCATTTGCTTTAAAACTGTAAATATCTTCAATTTATGATTTTGTTTCGATTTTACATTTTATTTTATTTTTGTTTTACTACCACTTGCAAGTTACATCACATACCACGGACCGTAGTGGTTTGGTACAATTATTTTAGTGATAAAAAAATACCATGTTAACGGTGGCTTTTACCATGAATGTACAGTTAAAAACTCCCAGGCGCACAAAGCGTAGATACATCTGTCGCTCTGTCTGTTTGTCTTTCTCTCTCCCTCAGAGGAGAGTTTGAAAAAATGTTTTCAAACTTAGTCATGTGTTTGCAGAACAGTTTTGTTAAATGGAGTGGATGTATGACTGAGACTGAATCGAAATAGTACCATGTTTCTTTTGATGGTTGATGCTAGCATGTACAAAACGAACAAATTAAGACGCCAGTTTTGACGCATGGAAGTCTTGCCTAAAATGAGAAACCAAAAATGTTCAGGAAGTTTAAAGGTATGCTTAAAATACCCGTCTTCGTGCATAATACAATACACTTAGTCGAGGAGAACCTTTAGAGAACACATGTATCAAAACGTGGCAAGATGAGAGATATGTTACAATTATTATATGTAGGTCATTACCAGATATTTCGTACAAGCAATTGACTGTAAATCACGCCTAATCACAACATGTTTGATGATAGACAGATCTCGAAAGCACAGAAAGTCTAGCTTGCAGTTTGCGGACATTGCTACACTTCAGTTTGGCAAATACATCCTGAATTCGATGACGTACGTTAAGTAGGTGTGGAAGATAAACATTATGGTGCTGTTCTCCACAATCTCCATGACGGATGCATAACAGGACATAAAGAGGTATTTATTCATCTCTCTTCTTCAACGGTAATACAGTCTGGGCCAAGTTAGACACCGAACTGGTATTATTCTCTCTCTCTCTCTCTCTCTCTCTCTCTCTGTCTGTATGTCTCTCTCTCTCTCTCTCTCTCTCTCTCTCTCTCTCTCCGTAAGAATCACCTTTCGAGGAGCGCTTGATGCACTTGCTGCGATATTAAAAATCCTTATACACAAAGTAATAAAATGAATGACATTCGTGCCGGAGTGAAAAGTGTTAATAATATATTATGTTTAACTGAAATCCATACAAATCTGGAATTGGTTGCTGCCAGCTTCCTTGGCTTCATGCACGTTTATTATGTTAATTTGCATGAATATCGGCATACCACACCGTTTGATTGCAGCATTATTCGTACTTAAAACAATTCTGCTTATATTAAGCACATAAGCTGTAAAAGTAGCAATTTATTATCTAAGACATTGATAAAACATCTCTTGCTGTGGCTTAAAATCTTTCCCATGCTCCGGCAAACGTTGCACACAGCACATCTTGTAGCGTCCCTGTGTTAGCACAATTTTCCAAGAAGAGCATTGTTAGGTATTGAGAGTTCATGTCTTTTCGTTTATATTTAGTACTGATGATTTTGAGACAAAACAGAGTCCATGTACAATTTACAGTTTTTGCATCGAGCCAAAGCGAAAATGAAAATATGCCATGAGAGGAGTTGCAAAATTTAGTATTAGCGTTCTATATTTCACAATTAATATTATAAATGTACTACTTACTTGCTTTTTTGTGATGTCTATAAATTATAATTGGTGTAATAGTCATACTTATGAAAAATGTATCTTGTCGTGTGCTAAATATCCAGCATTTAAAGGCTACAAAATATATTGCATGCAAAACAAAAATCGCGTTAAATGCAATGCGATTTTTAATTTGTAATTTCCTTCAGTGGGTATAAGCCATCATACGCTTAAATTGGAATGCTAGATTTCTTGGTTTTAGTGAAATGGAAATGCTGAATATAATAACTCGCTGAATGAATTGCATTCAAAGTTTATGAACTTAATGCAATTAAATTATTTTAAAAACAATAAAAAGGAAGAAAATTATATATTTTTATTTGTAAAGGGACCAAACATGAGATTTAGACAAAATCAGCGACGAATTAGCAGTTGGAACAGTATGAGCGGGTTCATGTATCATTTGTTTGTGATTTTCTTTCCTAAATCCATATTAATTCATTAATTTAAACGATGACTCGTGCAATCAAATATCGAATTAATTCGATTATTAATGACAATAAGACAATTCATATTAAAAATCTCAGTAAAACAATTACGTATATAGTGAAATTTAAGTTGATACATCTCTCTTTCTCAACCATGTTTTCCATTGAACAACCGTGTCTTTTTTGCCATTAAGAAAACGTCATAGAACGTTTTATCAGTTCGCTTTCCACAACTGAATATTCTTCTCAAAGAATGATATTTTAAAGGCAGTAGTCAGAAACGTGTAGATGATCAGAAAACAGTTTTGATAAATTACGAAAATTTACTATGATACAATCTAGGATATCAACTCTATCAAAATGTTAATTGGTCACGGTGAATGGTGATTCCTGTATGTTCCTAATACGTTCACTGATCTTTGTTTTCTGTCAAGTGCCTCTTCTGGTACCATGAGGTCACGTAAAAAAGCCCAGCTAATTAATTTCCGTGACCAGCCGAGCTAATTAATTTCCGTGACCAACCGATAATCCAGCTCGTTTAATTGGGATAGTGCATTTGTTTACATTGCAGTTAATATATATATATATATATATATATATATATATATATATATATATATATATATATATATATATATATATACATTTGTTGCCAGTCAACGAAGTTTTCTTTCAGATGATGGCATGAAATGTCAAAAAATATTTTGATGATCCGTTAATAGCTGTCTGAATTAAATTTATGTTCAACAATATGTCGACTTATTCGGCTTGTGCAAATGGATAAAATGGATAGCATAAGAATTAACATGATCTTTGATCAAATTATTATGTTATTACTTCGACATAAAAGATGTTTACGTTCTTAGCTTATACAAAATCCACTATACACGAGTTAGCATTATATACTGATGGTGGACTCCTATATTAAGGATATTACTTTTAAGATGAGTTAGCTATGCATTCCGCTATATTATAGAAACAGAAATTTATATGAATATTGTAAATAAGTCCAAAAGGTCAAATTCAATGTAAATTCATGCAATTATAAATATATACATTGCTTTCTTATGAGGGATATTGCTCTAAGATAAATGCCGATATTTTATATTCCTGTAGGAACGATAATTATCATGTCCAAAGGCAACAAAGCACCATCTGTTTCAACATGTTTCTCGGACAATTGTCAAGGGGACATAATCCTACAGGAAGTGAAGGTACCCAGCACCCACTTAACCCGTTATACCTACTATTGCTGCCTGCAGTGGAATGCTGGAATGAATGGAGGTGGTTACTGCGGGATGCAGGATCATCCAGATGGCAAAAATTACATTTTCTCTCTTTGGGATCCCGAACCACATTCCGTGCCATCTGGTAAGCATATAGAAGCTATTTTCCTTGGGAATGGTACAAAGACCGAAAGGTTCGGTGGAGAAGGGGAAGGTCTCAAATCGTGGAATTTTACCATAGGATGGGGGACCAATCGATGGTATAAAACGGTTGCGAGGAGATGGGATTTTGAAGGCCACTCTCGATTTGGATTCTGGGTGCACGATAAGAAAGGAAACCGTTGGCATCATCTGGTAACGATGGATTTTCCAGTCGAAAATGTGTATTTCAATACAAAAACCTGTTGCTTCGTGGAAGACTGGTACGGTTCAGGTCAAAATCTCCGTGGTGCTATGTTTCGTAATGGTTTTAAACGTATGAGGGACGGAAGATGGCTTAACTTTGGAGATGGGAACTTCAGCGTTAATCAAGAACCAGCTACTGAAATGTATAACAACAATTTCCGTGGCGAAACTATTGAAGATCAAACTGTTATCTTCATGCAAACTGGCTATCCGGTAATCCCATTAGAGGGGCACGGGACGAGTTATAAGCTGAAGGTCCGTGCAGTATATAATCAACCGCCCATACCTCCAATTGAATTTACATTCACGTCTTGCATGAGATCTATTGTGAAATGGGATGTGCCAGAATCAAGTACACCCCAGTTTTCCTATACGGTCAAAGTCAACAGCAAGGTTATCGAATCTGGTATCGACCCTTACAAAAGAGAGGTCTTGCTTAATCACACTTGCGCTTGTGTTGAAGTGACTTTACAAGACATTATCGGCAGAGAAACTACCATGTGTTGTAATGTGTAGGGAGAATAAACTCTGACCGACAACTAGGTATGTTTGATAAAATAAGAGAGGAAGACGTTGAAGTAGATCAGCCAAAACGTTACCGGTGAACAACGAGAGTTCTTTGGTATAAGGCAGAGTACATGTATCAAACTGTGTGTCAGCTTTCTGGAGTAAACGTCATTGTTTATAGTTGAAGTGTAATGGAGATTAAAGGTTTTTGATTTCGTTTTTATTTTTAATTCCTTAAGCTACATCATTTATAAAGTATGTAGTTAGTTTTTAAATATATAACCATATATATTCATATATACACACATATAAATGCATGCACACATATTTCTTTATTTAGAATATATACAGTGCCTGGCCTTGAGCGAACCCATAGGACACCTCCCACCAGAAACTGTTTGTGTCCCAAAATTTAACAAATGCTTATGGCCGGAACATTGTAGGTGAATAGAGTCACACGGTTTATCCTGAACATAGGTGAAAAGAGACACTGACAACTTGATGAAAGCAAGACATCTTGTGCATCATTATCCAAAAAAGAGCTGGCAGTTTATATTTGAAATGACAATTTAGTTATTTATTAGATTCTCAGCTAAAGTTTATGTCTGAGTAAACTATATGGTGTGTTGAAACTCCACATATAATGAAGCGCTATTACTTAAACACGTCAGGTGTTTTAGTGTAGAATAGCAAAGGTAAACACAGAAAGATGTTACATGAATAAATCTGTATATGATATAGAACTATTATTAAATATAGTACATCATATTCAAGGGACTAATATCTCGATGCACTGTTATAAATCAACAAGCATATTACTGAGTGATGTATATTTTGTTGTGTTGCTTTTGTGAAGTTTTTTTGTTTGTTTTGTTTTAAATACAAATATAACTGATTATGGGATAGATGCTGCGTTAACCTTTTTCCACGGTCGTCCGTTTTTCTGTTATTGCCAAGGAGTCAAAGTGTGTGTGTGTGTGTGTGTGTGTGTGTAGGGTCACTTAGCTGGATAAAATGTTTGTGTCCTCTGCTTTTGTCAGCGATATATTTACAAAATGCTTCCGCGTTTTTGTAAAATTTTAACATAAAATTGTGTTACATACTATCGGAAGACAGTAGCGAAGTGGTGCGAATCAGCGACAATGGAAAAATACATTACAGACACCCACCGGGGCTGTTTAGCGACAAGAGTTATAGTAACAATGGGATTTAGCATTATAAGACCCTTTGATCCTGTTTAGCGATAAGTACTTTGAACTACACCTAGGGCCACTATAGCGACATGGGTAATTGAACATGGGACTAGTGGGTTTGTATAGTGACAAGGGAAAGTGGGTTCTGTATAGCGTTTGACGTCACGGTAGGGGGAGACTGGTAACAATGTTGCAACCAGGGAGGTGACGCCACAGTTCTGAGCAAAGAGCGGGTGTACAGTGATAACACAGACAAGAGACAAACTTATACAACAAGCTTCTGCTGCTTGTTCTTCTTCTACTTTCTCCACTTCTTACACCATCTTATAATTTTTTCTCCATATTCCTTTCATCTTCTTTTCTTCATTTTCTGCCATCCAATCAGGATGGCCAATGGCTCTCATTTTCTCCTGGACTTTTATCCAGATGTTGTTGAACCTCTCAAACTCTTCTTTTTCTTTATATTGTCTCTTTCCTTTCTGTCTGTTTCTTTGAACTTCTTCACTTCTTTTTCCAGAACCTTTCTTATCAGTTCTTCTGCTTTCTTGAGCTGACCTACTCCCAACTTTAAAAAAGACCACTCTGTGAAATTCAATATGTCTTCTAAGAAGCACCTGACTCTCGTGACATGATAAATGGTCTCCTTCAATGTTCACACTCTCACATACTTAGGGTGAAGAAGCCTCTTAATCTCTTCGCTTCTTCCTCTATCATTCCCTGAACAAGACCCATGGCTACCTTGACGCTGGTTACTTGACTTGTCACAAAGTTTTTGGTAACTGGATACCTCCATTCATGTTTAAGCCTTTCCACTACACAGGCTGCATCCACCATCCAGTAACAACTGTCTTTCAAGTTGTTGAACAAATCCGAGACAGCTACCATCTTCGATTGCTTATTCCGTAGAATGGCGCGAATGACGAACGCTTGATATGTTATTTGTAAAGCGCGGAAGTGAAGGAAAACATCCCCTACTTTTCTTTTCACATATTATCTACTATCCACACGGCGGTGAGGAGCCAAAAAAACCAACCACAAATATACTATCCACGCACGAGAAGAAGCAAAACAAAACCAAAATCTACTATCCACACACGCAAAGAAACAGAAATAAACACAAAATATACTATTCACACACGGAAATGTGCCATAACTAACCAAAAATGGACTATCCACACACGCGAAGAAGCAAAAACAAACCCAAAATATGCAATCCACACACACATGCGAAGAAGAAAAAATCAAACCCAAAATATACTATCCGCACACGCGAAGAAGCAAACTTCAAACCCAAAATATACTATCCACACACGCGAAGAACCAAAACATAACCACACTATACTATCCACACACGCGAAGAAGCAAACAAAACCACAATTATACTATTCACACAGAAGGAAAGTTAAACAACCACACACTCTACTATTCACACAAACGTGAGCGCTTACAAACCCTAATAATCTACTATCTACACAATCGTACGTGAGCTCACACACACACACACACACACACACACACACACACACACACACACACACACACATACACACACACACAATCATATCAGTAAAGGAATGAGTGTTTATATTCACACTACTCCACATTCACACAGATTGGTAAATTGAATAGTGTCTTTTTTCTAGAGATCTGAGTAGCCCTGAGAAGGGTTGTTTTTCTGGAACTTCAGATGCATCAGCTTAATGGTGACACCTCCCAGGTCGAGCACCACAGACACAACGGCGACTCCAATCATTCTCCCAATTTATATTTGTCCTTGGGAGTGAGGAGGGAGGTTGATTCGGTTCACTATCCCACTCCTCCGTTTGAGGGATAGTGAACATTTGTTGTCTTACGTGCCTCACTCAAGGATGAATTGGCCTCCTTGCCTCTTGTGTACGTAGTACTGGTTGTGGCTGTGGCTGTGGTGCAGCTACTGACTGTGGTGCTGATATTGCCTGTGGAGGTGCCCTCACCATAGGCTTCACCTCGCAACCTTTCCTCAGCATGAGGTGAGGCAGGATCCCTTTCTTATTTTCCTCCTCTTCTTTCATTGTTCTCTCCTCTTCCTCCTTCTCTTTTCTGGCTTTTTCTGCTATGGCCTTCATAGCCAGCTCATCTAGGAGTCGCCTGGCTTATTCTAGATGCAGCTTAGGTTCCGTAATCGTCGCTATTCTGCTACTCATCTTCAATTTTGATGAATCAACAGGGGTAGCCAGACTGACGTGCTTTCCGTATATATCAACCAAGCATGGACGTAAAGGAAAACATCCCCAGACACCAAAACGTACTTACTTACTTACTTGGATTAAAATGACTTTCGCTCCAATGGAGCATGTGTCACTGTTTAATGCACGTACAGCGTGCTATTTAATTACTCCTGGGGGAAGGAATGAGAGGCACATCCCCCAGGTTTTTATATGTTCGTGGAACACTTGTTAATTAGGCCGTTAGATCGAGGTACTATTTAGTTCCTAGCGATCTGGATGTATGGGCGAGGTGAGTGGGATTGGACCCAGCACGCACTCATTGCTTAGGTTGCATTGTTTTGTTGATTGAGACGAGTGGGATTGGACCCAACGCGCACTCGTGTATATTGCTATGGGGGCGTGCACTGCACGCGTGATGTTTTGATATCCGGTCATGGTAGAGGAGGAAGAGGCTTATGGATCGGGAGGCGGTTTATGGCACATTTTTGGCGTTTCTAAGTTCCAGTATAGTTTCTAAAAGTGTCGTCCTGCATAATTTCGAGGATAACTCTGTGCTGTTTTTAGAGTAGGTTAAGGATAGATACCCAGGTTGACAGCCATGGGTTTTGATGTTGCCACCTTGTGTAGCGGGCCCTGGTGGTCTCGGGTATTTGAGACCACCTTGATTTTTATTGGTTTTTAGTGTCTTAGTATTTTAATTAGTGTTGTTTTTCGTTGCAGCTTTGTGCTGCTGGATCTGATGGTCCTTGGGTTTTAGACCACCTTATACGTGTTAATTTGGGGTTATACTTCCTTAAGCAGAGAGTTTATTATTTTGCAGCCTTGTGCTGCGGTATCTGATAGTCTTTGGAGTTTAGATAATTTGGTGTAGTATTTATTGTTCCTGATCTGTTTTAGTGAGGACGATCCTGATGGTCTGTGTTCAAGTCCACCTTATATGATCTGATCTAGTGTCCTGTCGGTAATTCTAGTTATTTGTTGATTGATGGCTGTCATCTGGGTTAGAATGTTGTGGTAGAGGTGTTAATTTTCATGCCAAGAGACTATAAGATGGTTAAAGAGCAAGGTAGGAAGAAGGTATAGATAAAATATTTTTTTTAAAATTATAATTTGTTTATATTCTTCAATTTTACCTCTTGAAATCCTTATTCGTTATGATTCCTTGTCTTATTGGTTTGGAGTGAAAAATTGTTTTATAGTTATTTGTATGCTGTTATGTAGTCCTGTTTGAATTAATTCCTATTTTCCTATTTTAAGTTTTTGTGGTCTTAATTGGTTTTAATTATTAGGGCTATGAACGGCTGTGTCAGTCTGTGAACCCACGAGACCTAGCCTTCCGTCATAATTCCCAAACAGTGATTTGTAATATTCTGGACTTGTTTTGATATGCTTTTTAAGTTTTTTTAATTAGATTAGATTCGTGTATAAAACGTATGACGTTTTCGAAGGTTAGATTGATATTGGGGTTTGTGTTCATCAAGAATTCTGGGTATGTGACTGGGGATCCAATATTACGTTGTTTAATTTTAAACTTAGTCCTTTCTTTTTCAAGTGTGTGGCAGTTGTTAAAAATGTGCTCTAGGTCTTCTGGGACCCTGCAGTGGTAACAGTTAGGGTTATGTGGTTGTGGTCCTATGTACTGTCCGAAGCTGTTGGCCTGCTTGATTTTGCCTGTGAGTATTCTATTTATGAATTTTTGGTCATTGCCTTTTGTTTTGCGTGATTTCCTATTTCTGCAGACTTCTTTAATTATGGTTTTTAGCCTCCTGCCTTGGGTGTTTGTGTTCCATAATTCCTGCTATTTATTGTCAATGAGAGTTTTAGATATACTATAGAGTTTACATATGCTATAATCTAGGTTGATGTGAGTGGTTTCGTTTAGTTTTTGTTTAGCTGTTATATCGCCATATCGCTACCTGGTATGTTAATATGGGACGGAATCCACATAAATTCTACTTGTAAGTTATTATTGTTTAGTTTTTTTAACAATAGATTGGTTTGTTTAAGATAATTTTCTCTTGATTTGGTGTTGTTATTAAGTATGGAGTTTATGACGCTTAGCGAGTTACTTATTATTACCGCTTGGGGTATTTTGTTTTCTTCGATCCATTTGAGTGCTTCAAGCATGGCCCAGAATTCAGCTGTTTATATGGAGCAGAGGTTAGGTAGTCTTCGTCCTACTTTAATGATAATTCGGGAATTACGTAAGCTGCTGCTATTCTGGGTGGTTCTGTTATTTTTGATCCATCAGTGTAAATCTTAATGTAGTTGCAATATTTTGAGTTGATCTTTTCTGTACAGATTGTGTTTAGTTTGAGTTCTTGTTCGTTTTTATTTCCATATTTCGTAATGAGGGTGTTAACTGAAGGGTTGGTATTTATCCATGGTTCTTTGTCATAGTGATTTGCAATTTCTGCTTGGAGGTTGTCTATAGAAAGTTGTTTAACTAACTGATGGACTAATTTACCTGCTGGTATGTTTTTTATTAATTTAGTTCTCAAAGGTATGTTGCATTTATTTATAGCTAGGCGGGTGGGGTGTGTGTCGGGGTGTGATGTTAACCTGGCTGCATATGTGAGGGTGAGTTCTTGTCTTCTAAGGTGGAGCGGCAATTCTCCAGTTAAGATTTGAAGCTCCACTAGCGTACCAAAACTTACATTCCCCATATCATCACCAAATATGCGCGGACTTAAAAGAAACACTCGCTCACCTTTTTAATTACAATCACTCATGTAAACGTTTTGACAAGCTACGGAAACGACGAGACTTACAGTCACACTTTCTGACCAAGATAAAGAAATTATGTGCTTATAGACGAACTTCTGCTTTTTTTTCTAACTGACTAACATACCATTGGCAATTGAATGAGTATTTCTTTTCTAGAGTATTGGGTAGCCTTGAAAAGGGCTGTTTTTTTGTGAACGAGCAGCTATGGCAATCTTTTAGGACATCCACTCTGTTCAGCAAATACGTCTCTAGTAACTGCATGTCCAAATGCAAGCGATCCATCAGTTCTAATATACGACTTGCAGCAATTTTCTTTCGGCGCTCTATACATCCCGATAAATTTTGATTATCCCCCTCAATCGTAGTGCTGTCGAACTTAGGACCTATTGCGTCAGGTTTCCAGACCACACAAGCATCCATATGAGTATTCTTGGCCTCTTTTCCGTTGGTCAAGAGATTTTCAAGGTACTCTCGGTAAGGGTAAGTATCCATGCTACTGCTGACAAGTTTGTTATTCAAACACGAATCCACTCCACTGAACAAGGAATGCATGAACTTGTTGACGGGAGCTACTCTGGACTCATCAACTAGATTTGCACCGTCTGCTTCAGTTACTTTGACTTTCAAGTACAAGTAACTGATATGCAGATCGATGTAATCTTCGGGTTGCCCTTTGATTTCAAACTCGATGGGAGCGGAGTCCGTCAAAGAGGAGACGGGATGAAATTCTACCCACTGAGATTCTTGCATCATCATCATGGTGGCTGGAAAGGCAAACAGATTAATTTCCTACTCGGAACAGGCACAAGACTCACGGTATATCATGTTTTGTCCTTATGATTTAATAATCAAAAACGTCTAAGTCTCGGACGGTTCTTCTTTTCTTAGTCTTTCTAGTTGTAGAAGTGTGAAGTCTTGTGAACTTAATCTGTTAACCGATGCAACTGGTCAATAAAATGCTCCACAATTGTTTGACTCCTTGTTGCAAACCCATATTGGCAATGGCTGCCCCGATGACACAATACACCACAAAGATTTGCCAGAAAAAGACGATTTACGTTTTAGGCACATGTTCTCCACACCACACCCACAAGGGTTGCTTTTGTAGATCTTGCAAAGAAGAACTGGGTGAAGGAGTGGTCGATGTAGTGGTAGCGATAGCTGAGTACGTGCGAAAGGGCATGATGGTCACTTCTTTTTATAGTCGACGACTTGCGAAGCGTCGATCCAAGAATCAAAACTGAGAGGATATCCTTTCCAACGCACTTTGACTTCATTGACACGTCGTTTGCCCAACTTTACGGGTTCTTCTTTCGAGAATGCTTTCGATGTCGTACACGTTGTCTTCCTTTTTGGCGACACGTTGTAACTCGGGTAAGTAAAACGTTCCTATTGACACTTCTCCGTTCATATCTTCCAATTCATAGACGGCAGGATGACGACCATGCACTCGTCCAGTGATACGAAACAATTCGTTGGTCAAGATGGGTAAGTAACCTTTGTCGAAAGTACGTTTGGTTTTGCCAATGCGCACCCAATCTCCTACAGCCAACACATCACCTTTCTTGCGGACAGCCACCGACGGGGACGTACCAAA
The DNA here is from genome assembly GCA_028554795.2 of Sinohyriopsis cumingii. Classification (NCBI taxonomy): domain Eukaryota; kingdom Metazoa; phylum Mollusca; class Bivalvia; order Unionida; family Unionidae; genus Sinohyriopsis; species Sinohyriopsis cumingii. The sequence goes on from CM068841.1 coordinate 54,259,936, forward strand.
CAGGCGATCAGAAACCAGCACTTCGTTGTCGGGAGTCACTTCTTGCGGGGCACGTCCAATGCTTCGATGGTAAGATTGGTTGTACGCTTGAACCAGGTGAGGTAAGATGTCGATGTACTTGAGAGTGTTGTGATGTGTAAAATATTTCCGAATGCGTTCTTTGAAGGTACGTTGAAAACGTTCCACGATGCGGACTTTGGTTTCGGGATTCTCGGGGGTGAGAAGATGAATGTCATGTTTCTTTAATTCTTTTTGGAAAGCTTGGTTCAGAAATTCAGTACCTTTGTCCGTTTGCCTTCGAAGATGGTGACGACCACCTTGTTTCAACACCAGTTGCAGGGCTCGCACTAAATCGCTGCTCGATTTGGAAGTCAATGGCACGACCCAGGCAAATTTGGAAAAGACGTCGATGGCACAAAACAAATATTTGTAACCGCGACTGTAGGTGGCTAAATGAGAGACATCGGCTAAATCGGCTTGCCATTGATGATCGACGCCTTCCACTTGGGTGCGACTTCTGGAAGACTTTCGTCGAATGGATTTGTGTAAAATGTAGGTAGCATTTTCTTGCAACCATCGTTGCACTTGAGGTAAACGGAAACTTTTCAGGCGAGTTTCGGCAGTACGATACAATTTCTGAACTTCTCCGTAATCTGCAGGATGGGGTGGATCGTAGTAAATGCTGGCTAACACCTTCTCCATTTTTTGTTAATATGTCACCCACTCATCACTGGTGTTACTTTGGACGGGGCGAAAGGGTGGCTTGGAAAGGGATTTATGTGTCCGATGAGGTACGGGAGTAGAAGTCTAAGCTAATGGTGTAGGTGGTAATGGAATGGCTTTGGTCTTCTTTTCTTTTTTACTTTTGGTTTTTCTTCTTTCTTTTTCACTTCTGTCGCAGGAGGAGTGGACATCATATTTTTAACACAAGCTTTCATTTCTTCTCGTTGGGGTGTGGGGAAAGGGATCAACAAGGACCCTACAATCTGATTAGAAATGGGAGCTGCTAACGGTGTTTGAAATACTTCTCGTATCTCTTCTTCCTCAGGCTTTCGTGTGGTGGCGTCTCTCATGACGACTGGGGATGGTGATGGTGGTTTGGGTGATGGACATTTCATCAAGGTCCTAAAATCTTTCAGAGTGGGTAGAGTTGTTTCGTCTAAAGCTTTCTGGTGAAAGAGCTGCAGTCGTTGCAAGAGTTGACCGTACTTTTGTGATTTTTCTGTTTCAGACAAATCGTGGCGATCCATCAACGACTTCAGTTCGCGTTTTAACTGGGACATCTCAGTCAAATTTGGATTGGGAGGCAAATGCCAAGTTCGTTGTTCTTGCGAACGATGGTATTCCATTCATCGTTTGTAAGGCACTAAGGTTAGTTTTCGTCCTTCCATTCGAAGTCAAGGGTCACTTCTGAGATCTTGGGACTCCAGAGGTCCCTTTTATCTTGCTCCCACAACCCCTCCTAGTATGGTTCCCAATACTCCTTTAAGCAATGGTCATATCAACAGAGGCAAAATTCATCCGCGTTGGACCAACATCTTCTGCTTTTGAGCGAATGGGGATTTTCTTTTGAACAATTTGGCGACAACCGTAACCATATTTGCCTAAGCATTGTTTCTGGTGTTTTGACCATGGTATCGTGCATTTCAAGACGTTCAAGTAGCATTTGTGCACGGTATCGATGACATCTTTGGAGGCGGCTTGAATTAGTGTTTTTGTCGCATGGGTGGAGAAGCTTTGCAATGGATGACTAAACGAATAAACAGTCCTTTCCTCTTCTTTCCTTTGGGTTTTGAAGAGGGATGTTTTTTGGAGGGTGACATCTTTGCTTGCTGGTTCTGGGACACTCACCAAAAAATATACTAATGTCGATGACATAGCACACGCCCTTTTATCTTTTTTTTTTTGAATATCGCTTACTCATAAAGGTGACAATGTGTTTCACAAAATCGCCAAGGAATCCTCCCCTTTGGTTACTCCTCTTTTTCTTTCGACGACTGTGTCTTTTCTTAGGGTAACGTTGAAGCTTGGCTAAGCGCTTTGACGGATGACGAGACTGTCGTTGTCTTATTCCTTTGTGGACAGGAGAATGGCGTTAGTGACTGTGTGTACTTCTTTGAGGTGACATCTTTGAGCGTTCAGGAGCACAAAAAACACCGATGCCCATGCTTTGTCTCAGGTCTTATTTATACTGGAACGCGTCGCCACTGATTGCCTTTGCATCGTATCAACTTGATGATAGGCATCACATTTCGTGGAGGGGGTCGCAACGTACTAAAATGAGTCAGTTCTTGCTTGGACAAATCAAGTAAACTCTGCAACATGCCCGATCTCTCCTGGACTTTGATTTTGGGAGCAGGTACTATGTGGTCAGCTGACACTGTGGCTAAAGAGGAGGAGGGTGTCACCACTGGAGGAGAAGTTCTTGGAGACTTGGGTTTCCTTGGTGTCATCAACTGCGGACGAATTGGTGTCACATGGGGTTGGGCAGGCATCGTAAGCAACGGAGAAGTGGATAAACCTAAGGCTACCGGAGACTCAGTCAACGTCGTTGCAGGTAGTAGTTTGCGAATGTAAGGTTCCGTCCTGGCCGAAGTGCCTCTCTTGCGGGTAGATGGATAAAGTTTTCGTAATAAGTGTTAGTAATCTTCCACTGTTTGAATAATGTAATTGATTTCCTTCTACGGAATGTTGAATCACTTCTGATAAAACTTATGGCATGGTAGTCTGTTTTTATGCCTCTTTTTGTCGGAGACAATAAGTGCACTTTCTGCACAGGGGTGATTTTACTCCATTGGCGAATCTAAATAGTTTAATCACTAACATGCAATTCAAAAGACACAGTTCAGAAGTTCCTTCTTCCACTAAGATGACGTTGTGGAAAAGATTTTGGCAACTCTCTAACTCTTCCTCTGGAATTAGTTGCAGTAAGTGTACCTTGTATATACAAACAGGAGTAACAAACCAATCCTTCTCGCCCACGTCCAGTTTACCAATGTCTGACCACTGGAACACTTTCATCTGAATCAGTCCTTTTATAGCATTCAGGTACCAGTGGTTTAAGCATCGGTGACGTAACGGATGCAATTGTTCTTTAAGTTTCACTTGAATTTTGACCAGTTCTCGGGAAAACCGTTCTCTAAACTCCTCAGGCAAGCCCAAATGTTCTCTTGTAAAGTATCCATAAGTATATACCCCTTTGGAATCACTGGCTTGTGGCCAAGAGCCTCGTTTACCTTTGTGACTGAAGTAATATCCATTCCCAATCTTTCTTCTTTCACTTTGGAAAAAAGCATATTTTAAAAAAGGAGAAATGATTTTGAGTTTGCGTTTCACTTGTATTTTGACCAGTTCTCGGTAAATCCGTTTTCTCAACTCCACAGGCAAACCACGAATGTTCTGTTGTAAAGTATCCATTCAGGCATTACTGATATCGTCCCACTAAAGGCAAATAGTGACAATTCGGGGACCATCGAACATGTTCCAGGTATGTTGAACCTTGTTGTTCCCACAAGTGAAATGACACACCGCAACTGAGGTACTTGACTTTATCCTCTTCGCCCAAGTAGAAAAATCCGGCTCTGGCTAATTCTTCAGGGGTAGGTCCTCTCAGATATTTAGGCCATTTTACTTTGAACGAGTGAAAACGATTTTCAAAGTTGCAGTATTCATGCAAACGGACAGGGAACGAATAATCGTCTTTCACAGGTTCGATTCGATGAGGGTAGGGTGACATAGACAGGAGTTTGCTCAGGACTGGATGACATCCGTAGAGTGGTAGACGTGGAGGTTGACATCCACAACGAAAACCAATAAAGAGTCCACGATCACGAGTGGCATCACGTACGCATGCGTCAGGTTTGACACGCACGGCATCACTCTCCATGGGGGGAGTAGTGGCAGTAGTAGTAGTGAGTACAAAGTTCCCATGATGCTTTACTGCATCGCTAAGGTCATCTCTCAAATCTCAAGACACAGGATCGTACTCCGCTACTCAATTACAATGGCAACCGCATGCACATTTACGGATTTCTTCTCGACAATTTCTATCGCAATGCATGGGTCTTATTCAGCCACTACTAAGCACACTATGGGGTGGTAAAAATGTTTTTACAATCCTCAAACTTAAGCGATGTCTTTTTTAAAGGATTCATCTTGTTCGCTTGGTCTTGGAAGTCACGATAAACTAGCAATCTTGGTCATTGTCTTTTTTTATACTAGTCTCAAGCCTGTACATCGGAAGTCTTCCTTTAGCTTTTCCTGGACAACGGTACTACCTTCTCTAAGGTACCGTCATAATTGTACCGTAGTGTGATGGATGGACAGGCCATAGAAAGGTAAGGACAGTGCGGAGACCATCGAGTATGTTCCAGAATAGCTGAATCTGAATATATACATAGATCCATTCGTAACTTCAGGCTGCAACTGAAACACTGTACTTCATATACCAATCCAGTCTCAGGTCCCAAATCCTGTTGTAGCTAAAACATTTGAAGTAGGTAATCCTTCCCTATCCGTGTGCCATTTTTGAAACGTTTCCATTCGACGGGTACAATCACAAAAGTCAGACAAGAAGATGGGAAAATGGTAGGGCTTGAACTTGGCGTTCTCACTGGGTCTCTCACTCGATTCCTGCTGTGGCGAAATCATCCTTCTTATTGGTGGCTATCCTCTTACAACCATTTAAATTTTACCAACATGTCCATACGGCAAAGTGAAGTGCTTGGGAAGTCGCACTCGCTTCTGATACACGATTTGATACAGTCTTTCCAAGGGTTGACTGACGATTTGGTGAGTGGGTAAACGTACAATCTTGTTCGGTTGGTAGGTGGTCAGTTTAAAGTTTTCTTCCTCTCCAGATTGCAAGGCTTCTTTCACTACCCCAAAGTTTACCACTCGACTGGTACGATAATGCAGAGTCAATCCTTTCACTTTACACTCCGTGTGCACTTCTCCTTGTGGGTCCCGGTATTCGTAGCCGTAATTTTTAGGACCGCCACAAGCATAACGTAGAATCTTGTCGCTGGGATGTTCGTCTGCCCAGGCTCCTAAACGGTCTCCTTCGATGTCAGGGTAGAAATCCCCATACAGTTCTAAATCCTCGTACGATTTTAAGCTAGCATTGGCTGTCACGTAAGCCGCAATGATGACATTTCCAAATTCGTCGGCTTGTACAAAGTCCAGATCTTCTTCGTAATTGACTAAGATCAAAGCCTCACTAACGACGTCCACGTGTTTCATGCATTTGGTTTGTCGTCAATCATCTGAAAGTACCGGGAAGGTTCTGTCAAATATTCCGTCTTGGGTAAACACGGTCGTTGTGCAATTTTGCCCCACAAGTAATTTAACATCACTTTGGCAAACGATCGCCTGCCTTCGTTTTTCTCAATGTGGTCCAAAGTGATGCCTTTTTGTCCCCAGTATTTCTCTTTGAATGTCTTTTCATCTTCCGGGGTGTGACACCAGGAATGATAGCCGCTGATTCTTGTTTCAGTTTCAAAAAGGCATCCAAGTTGTCTGCAAAAATGCCTTTCTGAGTTTGTGGTATTCCTGTGTCTTGGGAAAATTTTAAATTTCGTATACTTCTAACATTTGGTATCCCGGGTCCAGAGCCTTGAACAATTCCACGCTGACCCACGTTCCCGTCAAGGCGCGTTCTTCCTGGCTGTGCTGACAAGACTGGTCTTGGTTACACGTTTTGGCACATATACGGCACAAGGGAAACATCAGTTTTCCTTGGCAATGGTGAGGTAACGCGGGATGGTACAAGTCGGTGGGTGGAAAAACTTTGCACCTGATCAAGCCTTCGTATTGTCGAATGTGGTCCAGGACAATGTGTTCCGTCAGCAATTGCGTGTGCTCAGTAGGAAAGAGACAATATTTGCACACGTATGGAAACAGTGAAGGCACGTCCAATTATCTGATTTCTTCTCCTTTCCCTTCGTCAGCGTGATACAGCAAACAGGTGGCATTTGTCCTTCGTTCAAACTATCCCTCGGGTTCAGGGCGTCCACCAGCTTCTAACTTTCCACGATACGTTTAAACTTGGGATAGGTTTTCAAACGGTGATCGTATTCGTGTTCCCACATTTCCACTACTTGGTATCCTTGCTGTTCTAACTTCAGATGTCAAATGGCCTGGTACAAGTCTTCCATGGTTCCTTGTAAAAACTGATTTTCAGTGCCACGTTCAGGGTAAGAGACAGGACATCCGTTAAATAAGCAGCCGTTAAACTCGTACAAGATCTTGGGGTTTTCTAAGTCTCAGCCATCTACCGTATACGTTCCGATGGTCCCCCTTCCTCCGTTGATGGCGTGCTGAATCCATTTGTGTTCCTTGTCGCACAAGTAATGTGTCCAGCGTAGGACTTTGACCGAGTATTGTCGTTTGACAAAGTTGGTCGTTTGAGGGCTGATGACAGCCAGGATGTTTTGGGGCATGACTCGTCGGCGGTACACTAAGGAACACGCTTTGGCAATGGTGCAGGCTTCTTTCAAAGCATCGACACTTCGTGTTCCAAGAACAGTTCTCGAAATTTTCTACACTCTCAAACCGAACAGAACAATGGAAGAGCCTACATATTTCGAACTTTTGATCAGAGCTTTGCGAGGTGTAATAAGAAAATTTTCTTCAGACAAGCCGACGGACTACTCACCCTCTTTTCGAGATAAAAATCAAGATACTTGCTATATCTGTAAGAAGAAAGGATATTGGTCTTCACAGTGTCCAGACCGTAACAAAACAGGTGCTAGAACAGACAAAAGTCAAGATACCTGTTGTCACTGTCAAGTAAAATAGACATTGATTTTCAGATTGCCCTACAAACCAACAGGAGCAAGAAGAAGAGAGGGGTTCAGGACAGGGAGAAGAAGAGGTACCCACCCCCGAGGAAGAACCTAGCAACGCGTAGAAAGAGAAACATGCGAAGAAAAGAAGACGATGAGAAGCGAGGAAGAAGTAGAGGAAAAATCTGTGAAAGTGAAGAAATTCAAAAAACAGAGAGAGTGAACACAGACACAGAAGAAGCCTATAAACTTTTTAAAGTATTATGTTGAGCTATGAATTGGATTGTAAAATTTGTACCAGAATAGACCAGGCATAAAACGTAAGTGTCTCTTGGTTTTGATTTTTAGACTATGGACCCACACTCACGCACTCACACAGGTAAGTGATGGGTAAAAAGGGTGTTTTGAAGTTTAATTGATTTTGGCAATTGAAATAATATCTCTTTTCGAGAGAAGTAAGTGGCCCTGAAAAGGACCGTTGGGTAATTGTTTGTTTGAAAAAAATCAGGAACGGGACGCAATCAGCCTTAACACCCTTAAGCCTTAGCCACAGTCAAGGCCTACTTTTTTACTACCTCCTGTCGATGATTTAGTAGAAATCACTAGGGTGCTACGGCAGGTGAAGTTACAGGGTTGGGTTGTTTAGCTCGGGAAGGTCTTTTTCTCTTCGGTCGTAATAAAGAAGTCTGATACATTTGTTTCAGACTTCTTAACTCTGGTAAAATGTCTAAAAGTACCGTGACCGTTTGACTTTCACCATTCTCTCTTAGACCTTGTTTCTTCTCTGCTTCTTCTTCTTCCTGTCGTTTCCTTCTTGCCTCTTCTTCTTGATGTTGTTGAAGAAGAAAGCTTGTTCTTCTTCCTTTTGCTGCTGTAAACATTTCTCCAATTCTTCTTTCTGTCTATTATTAAAATTATCCATGTGTGGTAAAGAAGGAGAATCTGGCGAAGATACTGGTACCAGAACAAATTCTTGCGAAGAAGAAAGAAAATCCACAAAATCCCAATTAAAATCAACCTATTCCGGAAGTAGGTTAGAGTTGACTTGAGTTGTCGTTGCTAATCCATCGCTTCTCGTTTCCACGGCCGGTGTACCCCAATTCATCGTCTTCTTAGTTTCAGTCATAATTGAAAACTGTGTCGCATGGATAAACTGCGCACAGACGCTAGCGCCTCTATATAGGGAATGTGACGTCACAGACTGCTCTCTTCGGATTGGAAGACTGACTCCTTGTTGTGACTGAATTTTGTAACGCGTGTTTGGATTGATGAATTAACTCAATCCGTTTCGATCCTTCCTTCCCCTATAAATAACCGCAGTTCACCGCATTCCTTCACCTGTTCTCGTCACAAGATGTGGACCAACGTAGAATCCTCTACTCTCGTATCGTCAATGCTGTTCCGTACGGACTTACCCATCTATGTGAAATGATCGTGGACCATTGTCAAGATCACGGATACAAGCGTTTGGAAAAGAAGAATGTATGTGGGGAGACAAGGCTGTTTGAAGAGACTTCTGATTTACGGACCAGAAGTCAGGCAACATTTAAGGAAAAGAAGACCTATATGATGCCCTCTATGTTAACAGAATAAACATAAACCTAGAGGCCCTTTTCAGGGCCACTTATATGCCTCGAAAATAATTGCTTTCTTGCCTCCACATATTTTATTAAAAAATGTTGTATAAGTGTTTGTCTCTTTTCGGTGTTATCTCTGTATACCCGCTCTTTGCTCAGTACCGTGACGTCACCTCCCTAGTTGCAACATTGTTACCAATCTCCACTACCGTGACGTCAAACGCTATACAGACCCCACTTTCCCTTGTCACTATACAAACCCAATAGTCCCATATTCAATTCCCCTTGTCGCTATAGTGCCCCAGGGTGTACTTCAAAGAACTTTTGGCTAAACAGGCCCAAGCGGTCTTGTAATGCTAATTCCCATTGTCGCTATAACTTTTATCGTCAAATAGGCCCGGGGGGTGGCTGTAATGTATTTTTCCATTGTCACTGAATCATCTCACTTCACTACTGAAGACCTTTGTCATTATCACTCTACCAGTTCTGTTTCTACTTCATTGAACCTTTTGTCATCATCAAACTGCCAATAATGTTTCTACTTTGTTGACCCTTTGGCTGCATTATATTTGATTCACTGACCATCTTTCTGTCAGAAACTGTTTCTTTTTTACCGATGGTATTGACCCTAAATATATCACAATATTTTTATGTAATAACCAGCTCAAGGAGAATTTTAACCATCTTAAATGTACAAGATCTATCAAAAAGGTTATGTTTCATAATCTCTAACGATAAATACTATAATTAAAATAGAGGTTGCAAACTGTCAAAGAATGGAAAAGAAAAATGCCATGAACCTTTTCAGAGAAGAAAAGTATAGTATTGTTTGTCTATACTAGCTTTACATCTATGGAAGAAATATATACATTGAGACACAGATAAAGATATATTTGCACGTTAAACAAGTCAAATTTAAGAGGGGTAAGTATTATGTTCAATACCAATTTCGAATTCAGATTATGCAGTGAAAGACAAGACAGATTGGGTGACATATATTTTATATTATTTTAAGGAATTTAATGTTTTCACATTAGTCATAAATTATTTTAAATGTTGATTTCGCTTCTTTATATGTTTATTTTGTGTTTTTGGAATAAGGTTGAGGATGTCTTGGGTTTAATAAGATAATATTTTAAAAAGCAGTATGCTTTCCTCCTAAAACACTCTCAGTTTATTTCCTAGGAGTTGAAAGTCTCGCTATCATTATTTTTTTAAAAAAGCTGAGCATTTTGGTTTCTCTCTTTCATGATCATCTGACTCCAGTGGTCACCGCAGTTCCCTTGTGTGTAACTCTCACTGGTTTATATGTACTGAATTCAGAAGCAGGGCCTGACATGGGCGGGGTAAGGATGTACCCAGAAATTCAAAACATTTAATTACTTGTCATATGGTTACAAAACATTTCATTATTTGTCATATTGTTGCAAAACATTTTATTACTTGTCATATTTATAAAGGATAATATAGAGTGTAATTTCTGCTTCAGTATCACTGGGAACACGAACAAGAATACAACAGCGTATGCCATGTTTTGAAACATATTTGCCCTGACATCGTCAGAGTAAATAGCTACAACAGGATCTTCCCCAGATACCTTGGCATAGTAATTGTATCCTGTTTGACAGCTGGTAGTAAGATAATAGAGACTTTGTATTTTTACTGATCTAGGGTAAAGCCTTCTATTCCCCATGTTCTTTCCTCATATCACGCGCACATGCTTACGCGTGAACGTTGCCCACTGATGTCCCTGCAAAAGGAAAGTCATATAGTGAAGACGACTTCAACCTGGATCAATTATCAAGAAAACCGCTATTACCATACTACTATGTTCACTGTCCACAAGGACCTCAAGGCGCACGACCACGATTCTCGACCACGAAAAGTTCATACATGATTTGAATCTTTGAACATCAGTGTGGCCATAATCTTTGAACATCAGTGTAGTTTATGGTGCAGAAAGATCAATATTTGTATACAGAACAGCAGTGCTAGTAGACCGATCAATATTTCCATACATACTAGTTAGGCGTCTGTGTTATTTATTAGTATATCAAGATGCATTAAATTCGGTTTTCGCGAGCCATTCAATTCTCAAAGAAAAATTGACGTATTCAAGAGATTATAATTCTGAATAATAATAATAATAATAATAATAATAATGATAATAATAATAATAATAGTAATGCTACTAATAATAATAACGTGAATTTGAATTTGTAGAAGCTACGCTATTAGGTTCAAGTTATATAAAAGATATACAGTGAAAAGGTTACAAAAACAAACACCATGAAATTACAAAACAAAACCATGGTCACACTAATTAAGGAAGCAAGCATTAAGTCTTTAAGTCTGTTCTTGTAGTCGAAATAGGTCAGTTTTAGGAGCACTCTTGAATGAGACACCAATGACCTTGTGTCTGGGGTCAATTTGCAATTCGTTTCACGTAGCTGGGTCCTGGTACGCAAATAAACGTTGTCCATATGACTTCGTTATAACCGTGAGAACAATGAGAATACAATTGTTGAAAGAGGAGCGTAGATTTCTAGATGGGGTGAGCTCATTGGCGAGGGCAGATAGGTATATTGTAATGCAGCCAGTCAACGAAATTTAGCATAGCGAACATATTTTGTGTTTGATTCTGGATCGAAAGGGTAACCAGTGGTTATCAGAGAGTAGGGGCAGGTGTGCTAATTTCTTCTTACTCAAAGAATGGTCCTACCAGCTGTGTTTTGAATTTTATGAAGTTTCTGTAGCAGATACAGGAACGAACCAGATAGAAGTGAATTACATTAGTCCACTCTTGAACACTCTGAGGAACACACGTGTACTTTAGCGGCATCAACCAAAATAAAATTGCCAATGAAGTTGATGCGTGTCAGGTACATAAATGCAGCATTGCATATGTTCATGAGTTGTTGGTGTAATGAGAGCGTACTGTCGTGAGTGACACCGAGGTTTCATACTGACTGTGTGAATTTATATATATATATATATATATATATATATATATATATATATATATATATATATATATATATATATATATATATATATATATCACTAAAACATAAATCAAACAAAGTGGAAGATTTCTTTAAAAAACTGAGTGTTTGTGTATTCCTAGTATATTGTACTATCAATTTCACAGATTAACAGATGAAGGACACATGCTTTATTTAAATGGGCTTGAGGACAAGCATGCATATGGATTTGAAATTATGGTATAATGAGGACATAGTGAGTGTAATCATGCGTTGTCTAACAGCAAGATTGCCATCAGCTTGAGGGCATATCCATTCAACATCATCATCATAGAGGTTTATGCCCCAACATCTAACCATAATTACAAGGAAGTGGATGCGTTCTACAACAAGCTTCAAACTCTCATTGATCAGACACCCAATAAGGATATTCTAGTTATTCAAGGCGATAGGAATGTCAAGGTAGGGGAAGATGCACAGGGAGACTGGAGAGACGTATGTGATCCATACTGTGATAAACAGACCAATGAAACAGCACTCAAGCTTCCGGACATCGCCACCTACAATAACCTAGTGCTAAAGAACACCACTGGCCCCCTCAAACTATCCAGAAGATGGGCTTGTCACAGCCCAGACGGAATACACCACAACCAGACTGACTACATCTTGGTGAGGAAATACTTCCAGTCTAGCGTTAACATTGTGCACGTAGCTTCCCAGGAGCTGACACAGGAGGCGACCATGAACGTCGTCTGGGGAAGACCAATAGGACAGGTAAAGATAGAATCAAATTTGATCTTGAAATGTTAAATATCCAAGCGTGGCTCAAGCGTTTGAAACATCAATAGGCGGCAAATTTGCACCACTCACAATTATGGGTGCTGACGAAATAAACATGGACTACATAATCACTATCTTCATCACGGAAGTAATATGTACAGCCAGCGAGCATCGTAGGATAATGAAACCCTGGGTCACAGCAGATGTCCTCTACCTATGTGATGTGAGGAGAAAACTAAGGAGGAGGCGAAGATAAAAATACAGGGAGATTAACAATAGGATTAAGAAGAGCATAAAGAAAGCAAAGGAAAGTTGGTTAGATGACATTTGACAGGCTATCGAGAAAAATCTGAACCAGAATAACAGTAAAAAGGCTTACGGGTTGTTGACAGACTTGACAACAGAGAAACAAGGAAGATCTACTGGATACAGGAAAAGACTGGTAATAGTCTCAAAGAAGATCAAGAGATTCTTTACCGATGGACAAAATACTGGTCCTAGCTTTCCAGTCAGAAGACTTCTGGAGACCAAACTGTACTACACTTCCCACTGACATCAATAGAGGTGGACCACCCGAATCTCAGAGACAAGTTGAGGCTGCAGTAGAAGTCACTAAAGCAATGGAAGACACCTGAGGTAGACACTATGAGGAACCTCTTTGATATATTTCCTCACAACAAACTATAACAAAATTTGGAAAATAGGATGAATAGCTTCACATGGACCCAGTCTCTAATAATCACTCTTCCTAAAATAAGAGAGCCTACAGTTATGTTATAACAACCGAACAATCAGCCTCATCAGTTACGTAAGCATAGGTTATGTTTAATATTATCCTCAACAGACTGAAACCCCAAGCAGAGTATTTCGTTGCTGAAGAACAGTCTAGTTTCAGAGCAGGACTTCACAGACTTCAAGAAGTTATTCGACAAAGTATCGCATGCAGCCTTGTAGGCGACCATGCAGTGTTGAAAGTTACGCAAGTGATTGGCCAGCGGAAAAGCTAGCAAATATTTGAAAGTCCTAACGTTATTATTCCAGGACTATGTATGCTTATGGATATGGTTATCATAAGCCATGGGATAGTAATTCAAAATGGCATAGCTTTCACATTGGCCTAATATAGGGAAGATGCTCGCGTATTTTTTTCCATCAACTTGGAGAGGACTGTTTGTGAGATCCAAAGAGGCATAGAGAAAATTGAATCAATCCAAGAAAGCACCAAGACACTTGCCACATATATTAAAGAGGTAATTAAGAATGTCCCACTGCTACCAACACCCCAATCCGTGTACGCGTCAATAGGGAGACCACCGAAGCACCATTTTACTGAAGATTGTCTACATTGGATGTTTGAAGATCCCATGCTTGCAGGTATTATTGTACCCGGCAGCTTTAAAGAACTTGTGTCCCAACAACTGAACAACTGAAATAGAGTGTGTAATCTTTCTGAGCCAAGTGGGTGTACATGGAATTTATTTGATTTAAACAAGCAACTGGTGAGTAGCTTGATTATTTTGAGATAACACTTGTCCCAGCTGAAGTTTTAAAGCTTGACCAAACTAGGATATGTTTAAAGATTGTATATTACGCGACTATCGAAGGCAAGACAATTTCTACCACCTCCACCCTGAATGTGATAACTTAAAGGTGCTTGAGTCTGGATTATATATCATTACCGTATGCATATACAGGGATCAGTGGGATGCAATATCAATATGGGTAAATGACCAGTTGCGTATTATTATATCACTTATACACGCCGTTACAGGCACCAAGTTTTAACACTTTTTAAATTGTACAATACCAAACGAATTAGTTGCCGGAGATGAAATTCAATTCGAAAGGCTCAACATGTATCTGAAAGGGTACCAAATCCTCTTTGTATTTTATGTTTCAGATTAGTTACTTGATATGTTATGGAATCTGACCGCGGTGATAAGGTTTTGGAACTCGCAAACAAGGTGTTTAAACAGTTATCAGAGGATTCTAATATTCATAGCAATTGTGTTCATCTTGTCAACAACTATCTGCTTCAGAGTGGTGTTACCGGACCCACGTATATGCGAGGGGAAGATGAAAATACACTATTGGTACCAACCTAGTATGCAACTACTGTAATAAACTAAGTAACAGAAAGAAGCAAAACCAATATGTTTAGTAAACTTAACAAACAAATTAATTATCAAAGTTAGAAATGAAAAATATGATAGGAACTTACATTATTATGAAGTGAATCCAAAATAATTCTTATAAAGGTCTACGAAAGTCCTAAATGAATGCAAAGTTCCTTGTAAATTTGAAACCCGGAAATGTACTGGTCCTCCAAGAACCATGATGGTGTCAAGATGGCGTTCCGCAGAATTCCATCGAATAATTTGTCACAGTTTCAGAATAATTTTATAGTCCAAATAATGAGCAATTTTTGTCTTTACTGAAAAGTCCAAACGAATGTTTATCCTCTCGAATAATATATAATTACAATATAAACACATCTGCAGACTTACAAATGGAACACAAGAAGTAAAAATGACTCATCTCGTCACAGCTGCATTCGCTAACATTGTCTATTCAAAAATTCTTGCGGCGACAAAAAGCAATCTCATTACAGTTAATAAGCTCTACTCGATCGCTATTGATGATAAAATAATTAGCATGGCTGAGTTTGACAACTTGATGGAGGAGATGGAAATCAACCGACAATTCCGAGCATATATTAGAAACTCTGCAAAGCAGACGCAAAATCCTTAATTAAAGCATGCATAGATCTCATTATTTAGCAAAATCTTTCGAGAGCTTTGATACTTTAAGTCTGAATGCCAAGCTAGATTAGTCAGACCAGAATCTTACCCATAGAATGGTATCAAATTCAAACAGTCACATGCAATATCACCTTTTTAATGTCTGTGGATAACATTTTCAAAACCTAATCTCATTTGGTAAAGTTGATCAAAATTAAATTAGAAATACAGTCTCTAAACTAGCATCCAGCTCAACCAAATGCAAGATCACCTCACTAATATATATGAATCTTGTTCAGAATCGCATTCATCAGCATTACTGAGGAGATAAGCTAATTTGTTAATTTTGATCTAAATCAGATCAGAAGCCCGGCTTCAAAAGGAGTAACACGCTCAGCCAACGTAAAGTCAATTTTGAAGGTAATTAAGAAACATGTCAGCGGTGAAAGCTGTTCAATAACACACATAAGGCACAAAGTAGCTAACACTGTATGGAAATATGGCTAAACGTACCATTCATATACATATTGCTTGCGACTTACAGTATCCATTATTGTAACATGATACATTGTAAAGCAATCCAATGAAACGGTTTTTTACGACACGCTATATTGCGAAGAGTGAGATCTGTAATATTTTATATAATTTTGAATATTTGTGTATATATTTTATCTTCAGAATTGAAAAATCTTAAATCTACACATATTGATATTATAATACCGTAAAGACATAAGAGATGTCTTACGAAGTTCCCTATGAATAAATATGAAGAAAACGTTTGACAAATTGCATTTCCACACTTTCGACACAAGTATTCTTTTCAAAAGGACACCTTCAAACCAGTATTTTATCGAAAAGCTAAAGTGTATGGCTTGCCGGTCTATCTGGAAATCGATGAAGACACTTTTATAACTTTTTGAACATGGTCTCTAAGGGATATATGTGCTGTCATAAAAGATCCTCTACTGTTATAAACTATACCAAGACAGGAACATGTAGAAAATATATGTCGAATATTATCCGAATACATTAGATTGTAGCTATTCTAAAATCTGCCACCTTTACTAAAGGTCATCATCTTTGCAGTTTTTCTGTTGCTTTCAATTTTCTAGGGCAAAAACTATGAATAACAGTTATCTCGTACTGTAAAGAAAGGTATTCAGTAAATAATTACTGTTATCAGCATATAATAGTAAATAGTTTAAATCTATTATAGCAACTTCAATTCTTTTATATTTAGTTTTTTCTCCATTATCAATATATACATTGCAGATGTCATAAACAATCTTACGACATTAATGCAAAATGATGATTTTCCGAGCTTATTGTTACATTTATACTTTAGATTTCACAATTTTTATCCTATTCCCCAACAGAGTAATTTTCACAAGATTTTGAAATCTCTTTAGAGCAACAATACAGTTTTTGACTATTTTTATTGAAGTGAAAAACCAGATCTAGTAATACGATTTGTTATCTACGGTTGTTATTGTTGTTGTAGGGTTTAACGCAATTTTTCAGCGCACAATAGGCTATACATGGGGGCCAGTATTAATGGTGGAGGAAGAACCTGGAAAACCCCGGAAAGAACCACCGACCCTCGAGAAGCTACTGGCAAGCTTTCTCACATACCCACATTAGCCGAATCCGAGATTCGATTCTCCGCAGACAGAGGTGAGATGGCAGTGATCAGTTGCAGAGAGCGCTTTAGACCACTCTGCCACTCGGGTCCCCGTTATCTACAGTACATATATGTTTGCTAAGAACGGTTTGCCCCGAAAGGTATATATGATATTCTTCTGCCTACTCAGTGAATTGATTGTTCAAACTTCTTTCAAATAATTTATCAAGCAAACTAATCAAAAAGAAACTCTTTGTTTATTCAGCTTCAGGTCTGTTACTTTTCTTATGCCAAGGAATAATAAAACTTTCGGACAACGACTCAAAAAAACAAACGGTGTCGTAAATGCCATCAAAACAATACTTGAACACAATTTCACATACAACTATTTCATTCATGTATGAAAACTTCGTTTCTTAACATATCAGCGACGCTATATTTACCAGACAGTAATTACAAAATTGTGTGACGAGGTTCTTCCACTATAAAAATGAAATGGTTCTCAGACCTACCCATCAACGGTTCTTGCATGATCTATGGTAAGGTATATATCAATGTGTAAATTTTATCTCATCACTCACAAAGTAATTGAAGTCTAAAGGATTCCTCATAATTCCAATTTTCTTCCTTTGTATCATCATATCAGTCGATTTCATCAAGAAAGCATTCACTTTTAGCTACCTAAAAGCTTTATTATCATTTGGCTTTTCACTGCGCCATAATACATAACCTTATCTTTGCAAGCCAGCGGTCGTCGACTCGTTATACAGTATTAAAGGGTAGCGTGTTAGAGCGCGTCATGCAAGTTATCTAAAAGTTAGTATGGTCAATTTAAACAAAAATATTTTGGTTATTGTTGTTTAAACCAGTCTATTCCTGTTTCAACAATACGCTTGTGTATGTTAGGTAGTGTTTTAGCATTATTCGTTCTTCCTTTCTACACATTTGCAGCTTGCAAAAGCTAAATCATATTACATGTTTAGTGACATCACTTGCTCGTTATATGTCCCTGACCTTTACTAACAGCTAGTGGAATATATAGTCGAATCAAATTGCAATAATTTCTGGAGATACTTGTATAGTCTGCAATATACTTTCTTTGGCAAAAAGGGTGAGTGGAGTGAAGGAAGTCTGTGCGATTACATTGTTTTAACTTCTAATGGGTGATTTTAAACTGGGTGTTGCAAATATTAATTGGAAATCGCCGTGGAGGGGAGGGTGGGCTGTTTGTTATTATTATGTTGACGGGCGTTGGTATAGATAAAGCTTCATTTAAAATGACCTGTAAATAGTGAGCCAAAAGTAGACCACAGAATTTACCGATGCGAAAAAGATTCCAGTTCAGTATCACGTGAACGATTAAATCCAATCAGATTGCAGAAAACTGTGAACTTCCTAAAAGTTGGACAAGAATCCAAGGCATTAACTGCTGACGGGCCACGTATACTGCGGTGATTTTTCTTCATTACCTTTTATCGATTATGCCATCATTCCTGTAAATGATTTAAAGGTATTATGGACACGAGCAAACCAAACTGTTTCACCAAAAACAGGTCGCAATCACATATCTAAAACATGCAAAGGTCCGTTTGGGATTCGTCCGTAGAGTGACCATTTGGTGTGTGTGTCATAGCCAGGGAGACGAATGGTATAGTGGAACTTAAGAGGAATAAATCCATGATAGGAAACGGCATGATAATTGTTTTATTGCTAGCTTATTTTATTACTTTGTTAATGTTCCAAAACTAAACTTCTAATTCTGTATCATATTTTATTTGTACCAAACAGAATGACATGTCTTTAAACTACCAAACAGATGTTGATTTTGCTTAATTCGCCTTCCAACTTTAATTGGCGTCATGACGTCTGCACTATAAATCTGCGACCGAATTTTCTTGGTTATACTTGTTGTCAGCATGATTTAGACTTCAGTGACAATCACTCTTATATTATCTTTCTCCAATAATCCTACACTATTCTTTAATGCAATTCAATAAAAACAATGTATGCATATTTATATTGGCCATTTGCCAATAAACTTTATACAGCTTAACCTTTTAATTCTCAACATGTCAGCACTTAACACAGTTCGGTCACTAAAGATAGTTGCGAAAGCACAATTTTACGTAACCTTGTAACTTTGAGATGAATCAGTCCTAATTTTGTATGACCCAGACACTGACCGTTGAAAGAGACTTAGACGCGATGAAAATGGTAATTATGACAATGATGGTTACTATGATATTTAAATCATGGTTGTATTTTATTCTTTTTATATAAAAGATATATAATTTTCTTATGCAATTACTGGATTTTATTCCTCAAATCGTATCATTTTACGTATGCCAATGTGATTGGTAAAATAATATTGATCTGTTTTATGCTAGAAAATAATGATGTATTGAAGTACCAATTATGTTATCTTTTTAAAACTATATGGGGGCAAATAACCGCTTTCCTTTCCTTTACTACCACTGTTACTAGTCTATGCTCTTAAAATAAGTAACAGAAAAGAGCGAAAGACAACAATATTTATAACATTTAACAAATATAATTTATTCCCTTTAATACAAAGTGAAAATGAGAAAAAAGAACTTACAGTATTTCAAAAGAAATCCCAAAATATTCCAAGAATTAAAGACACAAGTCCTAGTAATTTAAAGTCCCGAATAAAACTCAAATCCACAACTGAAGGCGATGACTTGTCTGTTATAGCTTATGGAGTGTTGATGTGTCAACACTCTTTTCTTGAATCACAGTAATATAATTCCAGGTTTGAATTCAGTATAAATTCCAGTGAATATCTTTACCCAAGAATTTTATCAGCGCACGTTTGAATTTCCAGAGAAGAAAATCACTTGAATTCAATAATTTGAAGAAAATAAACTTCAGCCCAACTGGTCACAAAATAATACAACTTGAAAGTGCTAGATTTTAAAGCGCGAATGACCAAATCCTCACAATCACATGATTACATAGTTCTTTACTTGACCTCAGGTCACAATCAGCATTTTCTTAAAACAAACCCACTACCTAATGGAAAATAACCTCCGAGTATGATCCTGATGTTTATAAAATCAAATCCATACCCTGTAAAATTCATTTAGAAAGTTCCTAAACCCTGACCCAAATAAACATATTGACTTCTTCTATTAATAAAGATCCTGATAATGAGCCCATACACAATGGGAATAATTTAGCTATGTATTAGTTGTTTGCATTACATTAAATTTAAAAATGTCAATCAGGTCAGGCATAAATGAATTCAGTTTTGGACAAGGTAAAGTCCCGCATACAATGTTACATTACAACACCATGTAAAGAATATAATAAAAAAAATTATACTAACAAACAATTCAATTAAATATACATAACACCACCAAAATCATGTCCTTTTTATTCTTTGTTCCTGCCTATTCAATATTTATTTTTCCATTTACATATTTGCTATTTTCTACCCGTAACTTGATGTTATTTGTATGTCAGAGAGCTAATTGTAACATCTAGCATCAGGAAGGTTAAATCCGACAATGATTCGAGGTGTCCATTTTACAAACGAACGGTTCCGTAGTTTACTTGATAAAAGCGTCATAACACTTATATCAAGGTGGGGGTGAGTTTGATAATGATACGTAACGTCCCTTTTACAAATTAACGCTTCTATGAAGAAAGAAAAACACGATAGAAGGTTCCATCGGTAAAATGGACGCGTAATGTCGGGGATGACTTACTTGCTGAAAGATATAATGATGCATTTTCACGCACTGAAGTAAAACAAATGTGGCTGCGTCGAATATGGTCTCTAATTAAGTCATTATTATATCAGTAGCAATGACTGGTTCTGCAATGACCATGATATCTCGTACAGCTAAATTAGGTCGACAACGACTAGACTCAATTAAGAAATTTCTCCCAGTCCGTGATAGCATCATACATCAACTACAAGTGCGTCAGGAAACTAGAGAGGGATATGCAGAAAATTGTTACAGCAACTCAGGCAGCAGAAAAAGCTCTTGAGAGATTACCTGTCGATATTGTTGGTCTTCTTCAACCCCGATCAGTAGCAGTTCATCCACCACCTGAAATTCAGCCACCAGCACCCTCAAAAGGACAAAATAGTATAATAGATAAATTTACTCCGGAAGATATTACAGATATTAGGGATAAAGAACAAATAACTAATATTGCTGCGCTTAAATGGAGAAATAGAGATAGGCTTGTAAAACCTGAATATATTAAAACTCTAAAATCTGCCGATTCGGTTAGAGATCTGTATCGCGCGGCTGGCAATATTCAGCAAATCAGATGATATTAAATATTTTAACATCTTTAACAAATGAGAGGAATATGAGATAAAAGTACTACAAGAGGATGAGGAAAAATAGGGTAAAATGGAGCGTTAGCTTGACATATTAGTAGGAAGAAGGAGAAAATCTGGCATACAAACTAGATCTGAGAAGAAAAAGAGTTTATAAAAGCTAAGTCCGCAAAATACCAGCCTCCTCCGAAACCACAATGTTTCATACAATTTGAAAGAGAAGAAGAATATGAAGGAGCAACAGGAAGTGGACTTACTACTCGTCAAAAACCAAACTTGCCGATGATCGATAAACTCTGTTCTGATAATGTCCTTACCGATGATGATCGACTGGAAGTTCTAATTGGTGGAAGACTTACTGGTAATAATTCCTCAGAAATCACCAACGAGGCAGCTGATATTTGTCAGCGATTATTCACAAGTGGTATCATGGACATTAGTATTTATATGGCACTTGTCGAAGAAATTACCATTTATTACGACAGCGACTAATCACTACGATGGTCAAGTACGCAGTTAGATCAGTGACAAGAAAATAAGATCATACACAATGCTCAACGTGGCCCTGTAATGGCCGGGGTGATATATACACGATTACCAACATATAAAGTTATCTTCGGAGATGGACTCGACGATGTTGATCTGGGTCTGTGTAGAACTGTAGCCCCCAAAGCGATTCCGATTGCAAAACAACTAAGAATAAAAGCCGTTGGTGATTTTGCCAGTAAAGCGTTCTCAGCGATCAAGGATACGCTAGCACGATTAATACGACGTAAAACCGCAGCCAGTAAAATTACACAGCACTGAAGTGATGCCAGCGCGTGTTAGGAAATATTAAATCAAGCTGCAAATGAACGGTTAAAGGAAATAGCCGGTGTGCCACTTACAAGACAACAAACTACAGATATAGAAAAAATATAACCGCAAGTCTAATAGTGGTCTGACCCATCGTCGTCGTGTTGGACTATGATAAATAAAATAAAATGTTCAAGCGTGTATCTGATCCTGCATTAGCCATGGACGCACCAGTTCTCAAAGATGAATCAGTGCCTGATTAACAGTATTATTCTTATGATGCTCACGTACCTGACGCATGTGGGCGAATCGAACTACAAGTTCATGATACAAGTAGATATTTCTTACCCGCCGAGGCACTCATTGAGATAGAAGGTCAACTTTTAAAAGCAGATCATAAGGCTTATGGAATTGGAGATCGAGTTGGTTTTGTTAATAACGGTGTTATGGCGTTCAACAGTGCCACGTACGGCATTGATGGAAAGAATATTGAATCATGTCTGGATAATGTTGACTTTGCCACGGCAACTATCCGGCTAGCCTGATACAGCCATGATTATTCAAGATCTGCATTTCCGTAAATGATGTTTCCAAAGATACCACTAATCAGCCCTATCACACTAACGTAACAATGAACGCCTCTGGAACCAAAGTCGCATCGATGAATGAACATTTCAACCTGGGATTATCAGCACGTCGATCAATGTTAAAAAATGATGAAGAATTTTCATGCGTAATTCCACTATCACATATATTTGGATTGTGTAGACATGTTAGAAATGTTATCTTTAGTGCTAAAAACACAGTGGTAATTGTCAGAAAAGCTGCAGACAACGATGCAATATGGAGAGATGAAGCCGTGGGTGCTGGTAAAGCAAGGTTGACAAAACTTACCTTGTGGATTCCAATAATGGCACTGTCACTCGCTGCAGAACAACGTTTGCTTTCTTTCATGGACAACGGCGTTAAGTCAACGCTGTAAATGGTTGACGATGACCACGAACAGCATTCAAAGTAACCTTCATGGTTTATTCACATGGCAAATAGCATCACAACAGGGAATTTCAGCGCCACGACATATAGTCATAGCATTTCAGGATAACACCAGAGTAGATTCACAAACGCAAACTCCAATGTTGTTTGACACGATCGTGGTTAGTAAAGTTTCTATGAGAATAAATGGACATCAAGAACCATCCGAAGATGTGTTATTGAATTTGAGAATAATCAAGTTCACGTGCGCATCATCGTTCAATGAAATTCATGGGGCAAGATTAGAATGTTGATTCTGGTTTCCAGATATCTCAGATAGATTTTACGACGCTATATACAATCTATTATTTCTAGCTGGAATACTTGGATTTGTTTAGACAATCTGTCGTTGATATACATTTTTGAGCCAGGTAGCACTACCAGCTGTTATCCTAAATTAGAGAGCAATTGCTGTTATACTGTCAGATTAAAACAATGCTGCTTGAAGGTGTTATTGGGTGAATGAGAGTCGTTAATGCACAAGTGGAAAACATGTAAATAGATTCGATATCGAATCCGATCAATAATTAAATCGTCCATGATATTATAATCTCATGTCATCACGTCAATGTTACTCTGACACCTGGTCAGATTGCAAAGCTATAATCAGCATCAATCACTTCAATGATTTAGAAAAGACCTGTGGTATATTTCCATTTCTTGAGGCGTTATCACATTTGATCGCCGCTGAAGCTTCAGCTGTTGCAAAAGTGGCAGCACTTCCTACTGTTGTAACCACTGCTGCGATGACATTAAAGAATGCTACGGGACATGGATTAAAGACAAAAAAGGGACGTGGTCTACGATTACCAGGGATTCCAACGTGGTACGGTCAAGGTCTAAGACTACCAGGAACTCCTTTCTGAAAATCCCCGTGTCCAATTTTGATTTACTTGATGCTGCTCGTCGATTCAAATAATTTTATGCGCGATCAATTACGGGACCGATCAAATAATACAGAGACAGGTATTAGTAATCTCGATGATCATATACGCCCTGGTACTCACTGGGTTGCATATGCTGTTGATCCTCGTGGTGTTGTTTATTTTGATTCTTAAGGACTAGCCCCGCCGATAGAATTTCCCGAGTATGCTGGTAGAATTTCAGCGATCCCATTTTGGTATTCAACATTACCAACACGTATATTAACAGGTCCACCTATATGTAGTCCTGAATCACTTGCTGTTCCAGATACTATATCAGCATCGCCAGATCCACCTCAAAAGCGTGGTACATGCGTACCCAATCATAACCGTAGTTTTAGATTGCAAACCACTTTATATAATGGTTTATATTTACGGACGATCATCGCTCAGCGATAAGAAAGAAAAACAAGATGACGTTGATCTACCAACGTATGTGACACTAGATAATCTTGAACCTCGTTGGGGTTGACAAGAATGAAGTTGCTGTTTTTCAGGATAACCACGGCACGTTAAAGATGAGCAATATTTAATTGAGTGATATTATCCGAAGAGTTATCAATGCTATAACGTATTACATTGCAGTATTTACAGACAACGGGCGAAGCAAAGACTCAAATGTATCAATCGTAAATATCAAAGACGAAATTATAAAATTAGTTGCTGATCGTTTAGGATTCAACGGTGGTACAATGGCAGGTGAACTCAACATAGCCAGCAACAAAATTATTGGCCTGCTAGAACCAACAGCCAATGCTGATGCCACAACAAAAATAAATATGTGAACGATAAAGATACGCCGATTAATGATAAGATACGCCGATTAATGATAAAATATCTAAACTACGTGCCGAATACGGCGTTCACGTGGGCATGTTATCACAACTTAGTAAAATCTTTCAGGAACTTAATAAAATCACCGATGATTTCTTTGGAAATCCGATGGTTGTTAACGTACGACTAGCTGAAACTAATACAAAACTCAGCGATATTAGAACAGCGACGTCAAAAATCGAAACGATCAACATCTGAGATGCCAAATCTGTGATAACATATCACTGTTACAACGAGATCTAGAAGACGCTAAAAGGAAAGGGAATATTTACACTAACGCCGGATGATAGCGATGTTACCTCAGCGACGTACTGGTGATGTCTGAAATTTTTCGCTAAAACTCCTCCAATTAATTAACCATCGTGTTAATATAATAATGAGTGACCACATAGATAAAATACAATCAGTGAATTCACATAGATTTGAACAAGTACGTTCATGGCAGGCATCGTTGAGCAATATCATCAACGACTATCAGATAAAACTAAAAAAATATCATAAACTTATTAACGCAATAGACGTTGTTGTATAAACTGTGTCTGTGATAGTCTCTAAAACGTTGACGGTATTCGGCACGTTGTCGGCCACATACGTGATTGCCCCCGCCGTAAGACTCTGCGTTGCTGCAATCGCAAGTGTTGCATGTATACTTTTATATAGTAGAAAATAAATTATCAACATATGCAACCAACAAATTACACGAATATACAGCGCCGTTATCATCAGCAACAGAGGCATGCGCAAAATTATCATCGCTGATCAGTGCATGATTAAACGACGGAGTAATTACCAACGCTGAATTAGCTGATTATTTCAACATTAACAATAAATCTGTGATCACACGCAGCAGCGCACACAAATAAGGATTAAAAATTAAAGTAATAACATGTAGTGTAATAACATGTAGTATAATGACAGACAACGAGCGAGTAACACAATTTCTAGAACAAATCGTTGCTAATACTACTCCGCCTCTGACCATACTGATATCAACGACGTCAACTTAACCAGAATTTGATGTTAGTTATTCTACACCAAATTACGCACCTAGATCCGGTGGGACACTTGAAATCGCATGGCACAACTTCTAGTTTACAATAATTGGCCAACTATTAGATCAAAATCATTCGGGGTTTTATCTGCAAACAATTCCCTCTTATTTGCCAATAAAAATAAACCTGATGGAACACCCGACTGGAACATTTTTAGTATTCCAAAGGGAAGTTATCAAATCGAGAAAATCAACCGTGAATTTCGGCACAGAATTACATCTATTAAAATCTATTAAATAAAAAATCGCCATGACAGTACACGTGCCAGCGCTATCGGTCACGATTGAAATATCAACACCAGATTACGCTGCTGACATATATCAATCATTGGTCAGAATTGTACTTAGATGGCCAAAAGAAATACATCCAAAACCAAATCCTATTCTCGAAGCACAGTGCGCTGATTTTACAACGGTGTTACCCGAATTCGTAAAATATATCGCATATAGATCTCATTCACAGTGGAAAAATATTACAAATCTTATAACATCATAAACAAAATTTGAACATGAAGGACGGATAATATGCAATGACGTGGTTAAATATAAAGAAAGTCAAGTATTTATTCAGACAATAACGCAATAATACGGCAATAAGCGAGATGATCCACGTAGTTTACTGAAGCGGTATGCACTTGAATATCCAAGCGATAATCTTAAACAACAGGTTATTGTAACGATAATACATTTAAATCAAGCACAATACGATGCAGAATTTGTCCAAAGGTACCTCATCAACTTTATTCTTAAATATGGTGATTTAATCGTCGCAGATAGAAAATCATATCAACAATTATTTCTTGATCATTTTAAGACCACCGAAGATGTGCTGCCGGTTTTCAATTTACCAGAACTCGACACTGACAATACGACGTACAACGATGTCATCGACGAATATTTTCCCAGGACAGTACAAACATGAAAAAAATAAACGATCAATTAATATCAACAAAATATTGAAACACGATAATGATTTAGAACGTGGTGGTATACATATATCGCCGGTTATCGTCAACATCACGTCCACACTATATCAGAAAATCTTGTCTGTGATGCATTAGATAGAAGTTACCAGGCTGGTGCTAGTAAATAAGCCCAGCAGGAATATATTCTTTATTCATTTTCACCAAATTTGCCTCCTGGTTGGTTGATTGTATCAGTTCCGTTCAATCCTGTTTATTTACGGTGTCATAATCCGTCATTGTCACGGATACATTTCGCGCTACAGACCAAAATGGTAATTTGTTGGACACAAGGCGCGAGGAGATATCGTTGAGTCTGCGTGATCAACCCTAAAACAGTCCGCCGTGACGCGGTCCGCCGTGAAGCAGCAAACCGTGAAAATATAGTAACAAATTATATTTTATTTCACGTACACGTTCCATTTTTTTTAACCACCGAGAACAGCGTGGTTAGTTCACGATATCACAACTTTCACTTTCACGATCGGACATACATTGTTTTAACTGCTTTGCACGCATACCAATTATCTTTTTTGTTTCATATTTACGAGACATTTCTGATCTAATTTTCTCTATTGCAACTGCAAATGGGGTAAAAACACAAATCTGAATGTTCCCTACATAAGCGAGATATGATTTCATTGCCTGTTCAAGTAATTTGATAAATCTGTATTCTGAGGCGAGTGTGTATTTTTCCTTGGATTTTCGTTTTTGTATTTTCAAAAATTCATTTGTGATATTTTCGGAATCAAGCTGGTCGTTAAGTTTTAAACCACTGCTGTGCTTTAATTTTTAATCGGTGAAATAATCACATTAATATTTTCTTCATAAAAATATTTCTTTAATTGTGCTATCGCAAAAGGAGATAACTGGGCCCAAGTGATGAGCATTTGTAGTATTTCCTGGGAGTATTTATAATCTTTTACATCCTACAGGGATCTGTGTTGATCAGTGTTGATTTAAGCGCACACACAACCCCCAGTGAATCCCTAGATTGCCAAAAAAAATTTTTGCAGGTCCAGAGGGTTATCCAAGCGACCTGGTCTCCCGGGAATTATGATGTTTAGTCAGGCAATTAGCACATATTAATCACATACGATGTTGAAATTTCCAGATTATATTTACACGATCTCAACTGGTCCCGGCTATCTCCTGCTTATAGAAAGAAAATTTATTTCTGTGGAAATTCAAACGTGTAATAATTTGACTACGTGATCGCTAGTCAGACGAGTTACCGATTGCGCTATGGTTCATGGTTTCTATAACATGTTACTCACTGCTGTGTAAAACCAAGCGAAAATCCCCCTTCTCATTGCAGGTATAATACAACCGCCATATTAAGTTCAGCCCGTCCATCAAATCAATAACATAGCTGGTGCATTATACCTGTGTGTGTCTTTTAGACCCCCAATAACTATATACAAGTTACAATGAGATTACTCATTGGCAGACATAAAAAACCAACGTGTACAGGTACATATCGCGAAGTCTGCAGTCGGACCAATGCATGAAAAACAGAGTTTTTTAAGACGGAACAATGATTTCCTTCCTGGGTGATATGTGACTGGATCCTCTACGCATACAAGACATACGAAAATCAGGCGCTTCTAAATATATCGTCTTCAAACAACTCAGCAATGATTTCCTTTCCCGGGAATATCTGAAGTCTCTCCACATACAGACACACAATAAATCAAAACGGTTATTCACGCTTCCATTCATTAGTCTGGTTGAGTGATTTTTAAAATAAGGGAGGCGTGGCCTAGGAGGAGTTCTTTGTCGTACTGTTTAGTCAGGGACGCTAGTCCCTGTAGAGTTATCTCCATTAAATACATGTGCTGGTCCCATCGCTAGTCATCCCTGGAATCAAAGATAGTTTAATTATATATATGTTGAAATTTTAAAATATATTAAAATTTTATTCGCTGATTAAATTTATTTGAAAAAGATGAGTTGGTTATACCATTTGCGACAAGTTGTATTGAATATGGATGAATATTAAGAGATTTTCCAGCCTCGTTTATCGATGAAAATTATATTTCTTTACATGTCTGAGTATTTACAGAGCTAACTGACCGTGGATATGTACTGTGTCTGCCATTATTTCCTGTAGAACGATTATCTCTCTGTGTAATAGTCTGAATATTGGTCACGATTTTTGCCGTTAATGTGATTAAACCGTTGACGCACTCATAAACAAATCTGTGGGAGGGATAAAAAAATTGGGATGTTCTTCGATCTGGCGGTGAACATGAGATAGCCAATGTTAGTAACAAAACCGACTGTGGTTTTTAGTCGACCTTTTCACGGATCACTGCCATCTCACCTCTGTCTGCGGCGGTTCGAGTCTAAGATTCAGCCAATGTGGGCATGTGAGAAAGCTTGCCAGTAGCTTCTCGTGGGTCGGTGGTTCTTTCCGGGGTTTTCCGGGTTCTTCCTCCACCATTAATACTGGCCGCCATGTATAGCCTATCGTGCTGAAAAATGGCGTTAAACCCAACAACAACAACAACAACAAGTCGACCTTTTCTGATTACACCAGCACGATTTGGCTCATAATTATCAATGATGGGATGACTTGTGAATTCTTCGACGTTATTTCTTTGATCCATTTATATAGTATATATCTTTTGTCTAAATTACTACCAAAAAAATACCTGGATTGAAATTTGCTATCAAACCGCGCTGAATTTCAAAAATCTAGCGAAATAATCACAATCTTCTTTTATCGGAGATTAAACGCCTTCCTTTTTAATCATAATACCATTTTAAAGCCCTGTATTTTTCCCACCACATTCTACGCAATTGAAGTTTAATTTAAATTAATTTTAACATGGTTGAGTTTACATGATTATCTGTGATTGATCCTTCTCAAGCTATATCCGATTTTAACAGATTAATCGATAAGAAAGAGCGCAGCAAAGTACGAAAATCACAATCATGCTATTGTACTCGTGAGCCAAGAAGGAGTTTAGCGACGATGAAGCGACGCATGTTTGGTCAACATTTAGAATTAGGCAAGATGATAGTCACCAGATTGATCCGTTAATGTACGATCAACGAGCTTTGACGATTATAAATTACCTTGAGGATGGCGGATCCACCCAAAGATAATTTTTTAGAATAAAATTTATCATTGCTAGCAGCGGTGGATGCCGACGTTAACAATGATGACATAACATGGATTATCCGTGATAAAGGTGATCCTCTCCGCGTACGACACCGCCAGGTTAGTGACACGTTAGATAGAAAATGTAGAGTAGGAATGTTGACTGGTATTGACAAACCATACTAAGAACGTGCATATCCTGTGACGGCAGTTGCTTATGCGATTTATCCACTGAATGATAAACCTGATAGTGACGAAATTCGACAGATGCGGACTAGTGTTCGTCTAAATTTTGTCGCCGAACGGGTCAATGAATATTTCACGAACGCATTGCAAGGATAAGGTCTCGCAGATCTACGCCGTGAAAAAATGAATTCTTGGGGGGTCAAAATCAGATCAAGTGGGGCCACGATAAGCGATATCGCTGAACTGGAAACGAAATTAAGATTTCTAAATACGGTGAAAATGCTAACCAGAGATTTTATACGCAGCTAAATATAAATTACATGGTTCTACGATAGTAATATTTGACCATAACGCGCACGCACGGACGTCGACGGTAACAATATTTTCATGAGAAAATCGGGTTAGATATTATCACGGTGATATGTTTGAGGATATTTATGATATCAGCAAGCACGACCCTGTGTCTGTGTGGTTGATTGAGAGTGATGAGGAAAATAAAAGATTTGTATCAATTCGTGCTGCCGTCTGGTGATCTTTATCGTTCGGAATCTCTTCATATACAGATGACCAGCGTCGCATTGAAATACAACGATGACATGAGCGAGATCGGACAATTATTGAATAATTGTTTTACTGTTTCGTCTGTTGTTGCTCAGTTTGCTCAAAAGGAAAAAATTATGGAGACCAACACGTGCAGAATTTCTCGAAGATATTCAACGCAATTGTATTGAATATAGAGATGGAGGATTACGGAATATTACATAGGTTTACAACGACGTAATCTAGATCGACATCGTTGCATCTTACCCAGGATCATTTCTTGGAGCAGGTGAATGTGAAAAATATTTTGAACTATGTGATCATCCGACATATGAAACGACTGGACTTGAAATAAATGGACCGTTACCGGTTCATTTTGATTTACCGGTAACTGGACATGCTGTGACTGAGTCGTTTGAATTTTCGAAACATGGCATGTGATAATCTCTGTCTGGTTTGGTCGTCATTTTAATAAATCTGATCCAGAAATAAATCCATTGGGATGTGGTGCAAAACAAAACGTGGTCGGGCTCCAATTGTGCTGCTCAGATACGTGGTAGATGCTGAAATAGTATTATCACTGACGGTAAACGAAGCAATAATTTTATATAGACCACAAAGAACAGTTTGAATGCCAGAACCTCAAGTGGTCGAGGATATATCGTTTTCCAAGGATATTGCTCAAAAATTCATTATTAAATTTACCCATGATGCTTCGTCTGTTAATAAACGACGTTAAACGTGACTGATCATTGACGATACTGAACTAGATTTTATAATCAATGATACAATAAATAAGGGCATATTTGTATATCGGGAAGATGCATATTTGCCGGATGGAAATAAATTGGGCACTATTGTGTGTTATTATGATGGTGATTCCAAGAAGTTTACTCATTTGACATAATCAATGTTAGCTTATGTTTCTATAAACCTGCTGTCTCTGATTAATAGATTTCCTAAGGACTCCGCTATAGTTGTCACATGTTCATTTTATATCAGTAAAGAAAATATAAGACCATAGATGAATGTGATATAAGTCCCGTGAACGCTAGCGTTCCATTGGGACATTGGCGAATAAAAAATGAAATAATAGTTGATTGTTCGGAATCTGTTGAGATATATTACAATAATGATCACATTTCACAACCATCATCAGCGCCATCGGTATATGATCCAATATCTAGATATAACACCGTTTATCTTAATAGACCTAGTGGTTCTGGTAAAGCAACACGAGCGATAAACTTATTTAAGAACACGGACATGGTAGTGCTAACACCGGTACATAGACTTCCCAGAGAGATGAAACAACGAGGTATTAAATCTCATACTTATCATAGTTTCTTTCGATGGCGCGGTGATACATGGACACGTGAACGAATGGGCGAAAAATATATTCCTAGAATTATTATATTGGGTGAGATCTGCACGGTATCTCTAAATGTGTTGAAAATGTTTTTTGATTGGTTACTGACAAACATACAGCAGTGAGCATGTGCGGTGATCATGGTTAGCTACCACCTTTTGTCTGTGAATCACCACAGTGCTGGTTACGCTAATACGTCGACGTTTACGAAGAAATAATCGATGATCACAGAGCCATTGCTGAATCGTTGAAAGGGTTAAAACAGTTAATTAGACTTCAGCCGGATAAGATTCAATACGAGATAATGCGCACTGTAATTCCAGAAACGCTGATCGATCTTTTTGGAATTGATGGCACCCTAGAGATCTCATAATTGCATCTAGGAAAATAGTTTGTGATTGTCTACAACACTAATTATTTTCACTTCATCGAGAGACATTTTCAAATCTACCTGTACCATTGTGTTATCGCCCAGCAGATACCCGTTGGCAAAAAATCGACGTTGAAATTTCTGGGTCGCTGTCAGGGACAAGGGAGAAACAAAAGCTCGTTTTTAATGATGTTGTTGTTGTACCTATCAATGTTGGATAAATCTGCATGGAATCTGGGATATGCTATAACTATTCATTCATCACAGGGTCTAACGATTGATAAATTTAGATAATCGAAGATCGCATTGAATGGTCAAATTTAGTTTATCTAGTGGTATCTCGAGTCAGAAGAATGCCTCAATTACTGAGGGTTATCATAAATAACTTTATTGGGGATGTTTTGTCGACAAACAAGAATCAAACTCAGGAAACCATTGCTGGCAGGGGCGATGCTATAGTAAGGAACAAATTAACTGGTTATCAGCAAAATGACCAAAAAAAACGTGAGTTTCATCTTGATATTGATTTTATCGTGACACTGAAACAACGACAAAACAATCAATGTGCATGCTGTAACACAATAATGTTGTGGCAGTATTTGAATAATAATCCAAGACAATTTACCGTGGAAAGAATTAATAGTAGTCTCGGTCACACGCGAAAATGAGATGCTGACCTGTCTTAAGTGTCGACGTCAAGGAGCTGGAGCACCAGAGATTTGTTAACAAATCATTCTTCACAGAAGTGAGCGCGGTGGTAATTGTGTATCTTCAGGAGTTACTTTTAATTGTTCACGGACAAATCGACGCTGAGAAGTAGTTCAATCTAATCTGTTGATTGCAGGTCTGCCCGTAGATCTTACCACGCTGAAAATTTTATGTGTGGTCACACTCTAAATAGGATCAGTTGCCCTAACTTTGCCACCTTCAAGTTCATCAGGTTCATATAAATACCTGACAGTCACATTACCGTGCAATGATTGTTCTGAGAAACAGTCACATCGTTTGATGCGTATGCGTTTCTTCGCAATTGCATTGACGGGTTTCATAGAAATTCCACTAGCAACGTCATTCTTTTGCGACCCATTCTTGAGATCTTGATATCCAAATAATCGCTCAACAAGTGTTCCATTAAATCGTTCAACGTTTGCCTGATCGCGATGTAATGCAGTGTGCCGTAGTCTGAATCTGACGTTATGCTGTTTCATCAACGACGTTACTGCACCAAGAAAATCTTTGCCAGGATCAACATGTGGCAACTGTGGCCATTGTAGGCGATTCACTAACGAATTAAGTGAATAAATTTGTTCAAACGCAGCTACAACTTCAGTTGCTGTTTTAGTTGATAGGGGTTCTGCTTCTTTGTATCTACTTCCAACGTCGACGATAGTTAATGCATATTTGTATGTGCGTGATTGACGTCTACCAGTTTTAAAATTGTCAGCTGGTAAAAAGCGGAATATATGCCTGATGAACTTCTCTTGGAGTGCTGACGTCAAATCGTCCGTGCCGACTTTTTCTAGGACGTGGTAGATAAGTCTGCCATATCGCCTGTCGTGCTAACCAATCTACAGCAGCAGCAAGTGTGACACCTGCTGAATCAGCAAGTTTACTAATAGCCGCTCTATCCCTCCAGTATCCTCTAGGGCTATAATAAATATATATAATAAAGATATATAAATATTTATTGCCAGCCCCTACCATTAATTTACCGCTCATCGCAGATCTTTTTAACCAGTTGGACAGAGATTCTTGCAGATTTTTTTTACAGATTTAAGCGTGTGAATTAATTTTACGTCTGCAATGTGCCGTTGTTGCAGATCCTTGCTTCGATACGCGACGTCATAAACAAGGCACGATTGATCAATCACATTTATTGGATATTCTCCAGGTCCCAGTTGATCTTTCTCGTTGAGCCGGATATCAGGTAGGGTTCCAGGACCATAATAATTATATTCCGGAAGATGTTTCTTGCCAGAATACTTAGCCCATGGTGTTCCTTGCAATGTTCCCAGTGCAGCAGCGATATCACCTCCACTCGCTGATTGGGAAACAAATTTGTATTTTTTGTACCACATTGTGCGTACGTACCTGTGAGTGCACGCGTGTTATTATAATTATTGCTGTTAATCCACTGGTATCAGTGAATTTTCTGCATCGAACACAATATAAACTCATATATTTGATCATATTTATATAACATGAACGTGATTTACTTCTCTGCAACACGAGAGCAAGCGACAGTTAAGCATCATCTGGCATCACCAACTATATCCGGGCAATTACCATAGGTCCTAGTGGATCTGGTAAGACTCAATTGCTACCTAACTTGATAATGAAATTGCTTAAGTGCGACAAGCTTTATTTAGTAGCACCATCTGTAGATTATCTGCGATGTTATAATGTTCTTAAAGATTTTAATGAAAGCGCAGTGTCTCTCGACGATGATAATGATAACGAATTCATCAAATTTATCACTGATATCGGTGATGCCCTATCGGTCGATGATCTTCACGGGGATATTAATAATTTAGTTGTCCACGACTACGTACTACTTGACAAAACATTCAAACATAGCTAGAATATTTTCTCGAAGTAGACATAAATTTATATCACTCAGAGATACACGCAAATCCCTAAAGTGATCAGGAAAAACTGTAATTTTTTGGCTGTATTTAAGGGTGTTGACACACGTACGCTACGAACTATTCATCAGACCTGGTGTTCCGGTCACAGGGATATAATTAAGTTTAAAAATTTATTTTAATATGCTAAAGATGCTCCACATGGCTATATCAGGATAAATGTACATGATCCTAGGTTACGATATCGAATTAGTTTTGATAAAACGTTTGGTTGAGAGACCATACTCGACGCAGCCACATTTATTTCACTTCAGCGCGCGATAATCAAACCTTATGTTTTCAACAAGTGAGTAATCGCCGACATTACACGTCCAATTTACCGATGAAACCTTCTATCGTTTTTTTTTTTTTATAGAAGCGTTACTTTGTAAAACGAACGCTTTGTATCATTGTCAAATTCATCCCTTCTTGATAGAAGATTTAGGACGCTTTTATCAAGAAAACGACGGAAGCGTTAACTTGTAAAACAGACGCTTTGTATCATTTTCGGATTCAACCTTCCTGCTGCTCATCTTGTGAAACATTTTTACAATCTTTTTGCAAATATATTATTGCAGAGAAATCACATATGTTGCACTGTGTACAAATTTTTTATGTCATCATGAACTCAAATAATTGACCCAAAACTATTTAGAAAAGGTTTTAACGTTTGCAGCCAACATAAACTCTGTTAAATCTTTAAAAATGTTATTTAACGTGTGGCCTAATCGTGTCAGATCTGCACGATACTAATATGCCTTTAGACTGAAATAAAATGTACCATTATGCGCATTCCTCAGACTATAAATGGATGCACACAAATAATAATGAAGATTTTTAACTGAAACACATCTGTTTGTTTGGCAAGCAGCACAGGTGGAAACCGTTAGATTAAGAGTACATATCACTGTCTTGACACTACGAACTGTATTTCAAAATGGCCTCATCTTAATGCACAAACAGACAATCATAAAGAAATATATGTTAATTAGCAAATGATACTTAATATCCATAATCATGCAAGTCAACACATACTATAGATATACATAATAGTGACACAAACATAAATAAACATATAGCTTAATATATCAATCAGAGGTACCTAAACGACCAAAAACACTAAATACTTCAGGTAACAAGAGTTAGAATTTTAAATGAAATACAAACATCAAGTATGATAGAACATTAAAAATGCTTGTTGTTTCATAAATTGAATAATGGACAAACAAAATAATTTTGTCCGTAATCAAATTCTAGATTTATGACAGCTAGCGAAATCATGTATTTAGTGATAAAATACGGTCAAAGAAAACTTTAGTGGCACTAAAGATATAATTAATTACTTAGTATGTCTAATATATCATTTCTGTATTTAATGTTTAACTATGTGACACAACATACATTCAATAATTATACCGAGTGATGCTGGACCAACCGTCTATGGAATAAATACATGAATAATGTGACTTGCAGTACACATTTGTTACATGTTATTTTCCGTGTTTCTTTTCTTCTTCAAGAACGTTGTCCCTTTATTCGCATATTCATCTTGAAAATGTGTATTGTGAATTGTTAATAAGCTGGAACTTATGCAAAAAAGGTCTTTTTGAAGGAGAAAAACACGGTAAAATATCTCATTCCATAATTGTGTTCATATAATTGTCTTTCCGTTTCTGTCTGTAATTCGTTCCAAGTATCAATAGTAGCAAATCTACTCATCAGACGTGTCATGTCACGCATAGTAAATTACTAGACCTGACAATTACTTTGATATTTTGATGATCTCGCATTTATAAAAAGTCGTATGTCTTCTTTATTTGTTTTCGTCAATTTTCTTCCTAAATCATTTTCAGTTACATGTGCATCAGTCTTTAGTTAATTCTCTTTGTGTTTTCTTGGCAACGTATCTTCGTTAATGTAACTATCTTTATACATAAATTCATCTTCATCTATTCAGCATTTACTTCAGCTAGAAGCAACCTAGTATAGACACAGTGAGAAAGAGACCGCAATTCCAGTGGGAATGTTCCATAATTATGACAGGTGAACAACGTAATGTATATGAATTTGAATAAATACTGATGTTAAAATTCAAATATTTGATGTCATTTATACCTGTTAGAGTGAGAACGTTGAATTACTAGTGGAGAAGCTACCAGTGACAATATAGTCATTGCACTTCACGAGTCCCATATTTTAATACGTCGACAAAAATCCTTTGATTTTCTTATTATTATTTCTTAAAAGCAAACACCGTCGACCTGTTATTTGTTTTCCCCCTATTTATAGGAAATGTTGCCATTTAACTCCACACCATATTTATCATAGCAACAATAAAAGGCGTCTCCAGATAATGGATGAATCCCTTCTCGGTTATTTCACTGTAAAAATTATCAGCCTCTTTAAGAAATCCTTCACATGGAAAAACTCAGACAATCAACTCAATTACATTTTAAAATAAAGTACTTGGCTAAAGGCGAATTTGACCTGAACTCACTACGAAATTAAACCATGCCGTCGTGAAATCTCATCAACACTGCACTCTGTGAAGTTTGCTCCTATCAATTGGCTAATTACTCAGACTGAGGAATATTTCCTCGAAAGAGAGATTCTCATAATCAAATAAGCAATCAGAAACATCTAATAAATCCTTAAAATGGAGAGGTATATACAAATTGCGCATACCCCAAATTTATTACAGGTTTGTTGTGTGCATGTTAGTTTACCAAAGTTTATCCTACCTGTATTAATGAAAGTAGATCCTGTATATATTATTAGTTACATGCTAGTTTACAAAAGTTTGATCATCATTCCCTCTTAGCCAAAGGCACAAAATGTTTGAAACTTTAGATGGTCATTTAATTCCACACACACTAGTTATTAAAATAACTTTTAACTCCCTTTAGTTCGTTGTATGATTGATGGGCGTAATTTGGGTTATTGTATATACAGCTAGGCATGACTTCAGATGAACATGTATATAAAAAAGCTGCTAGCTCATCTTCGTAATTTTCACTTTCTGGACTTCAGAGGTAAATTGTAGAACAAAAAGGAGCCTATAACGTCTTTTTACATTTTAAATCTTTGGTAATCCATATATTGCACTATCATGAGCTGGTATTGTCTAGTCTGGCAAATTCAATTTCTCTATTTCAATAACTGCTAAATATAGTGTACTTTAGACTAATTCAGTCTGGGTGGTTCGTGCACAAGGGAGCAATCATTTCAGTTAGCTGTGTGCTTAGATTATGTATAATTTCCACAAGTACAATATCCAAAGATATTTCAGCCACAAAATATGAAAGTAACACATGTATGTCAACATGCTTCATACATGCAAGCACTTGTCAATCTCTCAGAAGTTCATAATATATGTAGAAGGCCCGTTATACTGCATATAGCTTCCGAACTGATTTTCTTGTTTGATGCAGCACGGCTGTTTGCATTTGCATCCATTTCGGTTTGTAGGTAATAGGGTTATCATTTGGATACGTTCTGTTATTTCCCTATATGCAATATGGTGTCATGCACAAAGCCAAAGTTCAGAAGCCCCCCCCCCCTCCTTTTAAAAACTGATTACTTATATTTATGCATTATCTGATTGCGGGCTACACCCACGATGTATTGACGAGCTTTGCAGTGTGAAAAATTACACATCTCAGTGAGAATAAAGATCAAAGAACTGAAGTACACCATTAAGCATTGGCAAAATACATATTAAGACACTTTTTTGAAAGAAGCGTGCTAAGTTCAAAATTAATTCCACGAGATATATTAGAATGACTTCAGTAAGGCAAGGAAACTAAAAAAGTAACGAGGCCACGTGTTTGGATCTAATTTGTTGCTCTTATCAAACAGACGCGACTTCAGAGTTGGTCAGCTTTGCAATAATATCCACAGCTTCATAGCAGCTTGCCATATAGTAGACTCGCTTATTTGCGGCCATGGTGCAGAGTGAGGGGAAGTAAACCATTGTAATACGATGAGAATCCAGTTTCTCTCATTTCAGTTGTGGTCTTAAAAATAAACTATACATCTATCTTTCCTGAAATGTTAGAATTAGTCGTCACTGTATCCCATCGTTTTGATAAGTATTAAGCATGCTAATATTGGGGAGTATTTTTTGTATTATGTGTTATTTGTTTTCTTCGTTGTTTTAGTTCAAAAATCAACATGACTTCACCAACTGCCTTGGTTTCTGAGAGTGAGTGAGCGGTTGATCAGGCCAATTTATGCTATGAAGTCTCTGTGTAACACTTCACAGGAGATGTCGCATGGTTTTGCTTGATCAACGAGGACATGCCTCTGTTCGGTTATCAATGGTACTAGCGCTTCTTCACTGCCTCAGCAATGATCCTCCGTTTCAAAGTCTGTATGTCCAGCGTGGATGAGATTACGCCTAATTAAGCAATCCTGTGCAAGACCATCCAAAGACTCATGGTCAATGTTGAAGGGCTTCATGGATAACTTGAGGGAATACTTGAAGGGTTTCATCTGACGACCCTGAGATTTCTATTCCGTCTTTAGCTCACCGTGTAAAATCTTATTTGGTAGCAGCTTTTCTGACGTCCTGGTGTTGTGACTTTCCCATCCCAAATGTTATTTCATCCTCAGTGGTTAGATGCCTGGAATGTATGCTTCTGTGGGGGACCCTGCTATGCAAAATATTCTCTCCAGTTTCCTCTGGCGGCCCAAGTGAAAATGGTTATCAAGGACAAAGCAGGGTCTGTAACACTATGGTTTGCAGCCCATGTGTTTTGTTAGTAAACTGTTGCCTCTGTGCTCACACATATTTGCTCGCAGTCTGTCAAAGTCCACACTTGTTTTATCAATTCCGGGGTTAGTTTCATCATCAATGTATACAGAAGGTGAACGACCATTGAATGTGAAGGTAAGCTGTATGTAAGGCTTTCCGAATGCATCATCTCTGCTTCATGATGCTGATTGTGAAACAGAAATTGTCACAAGCTGAAGAGTGAAATTGTCTTTACTCTGCTGGTGGTCATACACAGATTTGGAATTCAGGGAACGATCGATAAAAAATAGAAGATTACGAACAGTCACTTTATGTAACTTAATCTTCTTCTGTAGTTTCCTCAGATTGAAGAGCCTACCGTTCTTTCCGTCGACAGTCATTTCATTTATGCTCATATCGTCAAATTCATTTTGTCAAAGATTATTTCGTCCACTGTTCACTTCGTACACAGATATTACGTTGATTTTGTTTTCGTCGAACTCATTTAGCCAAACACGTTTCAGCGCTACCTTTTAATCTAAATTCTTTACCTCGATACAATTTACGTCGACAGTAATTATGTCGCATGTACTTTAAATATTTGTTTTTCTTTATTGCTATAACTACTGCTGAACACATATTGTATCCAAAATGGTGCATGGCTGAGCACAAATAGTGGTATCATAATACGCATAATTATAATTTTTAATGGTTGAATAGACATAATATTGGTTTCGATGAAATTGAGAAGACATAAATAAAATATAAATTCAAATGACTGGTTGGTATGTAATCTGACAAGAGTATTATATAAACTCATAAACCTTTCTGATTATTTTGTCACCTCATCTTAATATATTGGATTTTTTTATCATTCAACTAATACTTGGCACAAATTAAGTCAATACTAATGCATGGAAGATCACACATCCGATGTAACCTGGGTACATTAACTCATCATTTTTTTCCGAAAAGTAAAACCTGTTGTTTGAGTTTGATAAAATTAGAGAAACTTACCTTTGTTGACAGTAGTAGTGATACAGTTACTGCTATTTCTGAAAGGTTTATATGAACTAGATCTAATCGTTGATTATTTTGAATCCAATTGCAATGGAAATATCGGCAGAGGATTACGTCGACGATCTACTGCTTACACCATATTCGATGCGGTCACAGTATAACCATGTCAAGGAAGCTCTGCTAAGAACGACCAATTTATTAGAAAGATGTCATAACGATTTTAATGGTGTCGTCAACAAAACAGATCATAAAGTATCAGCATTAGTCACCAAGTTAGATATGAAGGAATCAACGTTCGCAAACAAAGTAGTGCATGTCATCCAGTGGACTCTCAGATAAAAACAATGATGAATGGATACAACTCGGGGAACATTGTGCATTATCAAAGAAGTATGTCACACGCTATTTCATTCTTAACATCACTATAGTACTTACATATCTTATGCCAATTTACATTGATAACCTTGTAGCTTTTAATCTAGCAATATATTCGTTTTC
Organism: Sinohyriopsis cumingii; assembly: GCA_028554795.2. Taxonomy (NCBI): domain Eukaryota; kingdom Metazoa; phylum Mollusca; class Bivalvia; order Unionida; family Unionidae; genus Sinohyriopsis; species Sinohyriopsis cumingii. Next base: position 54,300,790 of record CM068841.1, read on the forward strand.
ATTAGTTTAAATACGTAATGTTTATTATATAAGCTTGATCGCTATTACGTACTGTGAATATTATTAAATGACGCTTCTAAGTTATTTATATTTTGATTTTTAATTAAGTAATAGCATTTGATGATGTTGAATGTAAATGTCGATCACAAAAGTATTCAGGAAATTAGAACGATGACCGCTCCAGTTGCCTAAGTATTTAGATCGTCCGCCTCGGATGCGGATAGTTGCAATTTCGAACCCTGGCCGAGTCATACCAAAGACATAAAATGGTATTTGCAACTGCCTCGCTTGGCGCTTGGCATTAAGACGTTAGTGTTAGGACTGGTCGGCCTGATGTAAATATAATATAACTGGGTGGAACATGATGCCATGTGTCTGCAGCATTGTCCCAATGCTAATCATCACTATAAACTTCAACACTGCATACATCGTAGCGATATTACTGAAAAACTTGTAAAGCTACGTTTAAATTAAAAATCACATACACATAATATCAGTCGGCTATATGAAATAAACAGTCAGCGAAATAATTTTCGTCCAAAAGAATTTAACTATTCGATTGTTGACGAAATGAATGTCGAAGAAATGGTCACATTATGGTCAGAGAAGGCATCAGTAAGCATAACAAAGAACATACAGAAGATGTGTTGGACAAGCTTGACATCCTTTGTGACTGGGAAACCAAATGTTGCAATGATCTTCCAAATTCCTCCACATCTGACTGTTTGTCAGGTGATACATGTCATGTACAGGTTGGAGTTCTGTTCCAGGCAATTCTCATGGAGTTGTCGAGCTGTATACGCCTTGTATGTGGTCCCTCGTCCATTCCTGAAGCGAGATTGACTCTCAAACATGAGACCCTGATAAGACGACTCAGCAGAATTGTGGTGAGACTTTTCTGGCTATCGACAGCGAGAAGATTGTTGTCACAGAATTGTCTGTTTCTTTCCACTTGTGCATGTGGATGATGGATGCATACTTGTACTCCTGGGATATAGTTGTCTGAGTCAACGTTAACTGGAAGAGTTCATTCATTGTCTGTGCCATGTGCGAGCCTCCGGCTTTGTACATTCTTCCTGGTGTAACATCAGCTCCAGGTGCTTTGCCATTTGACAGCAGGTGGATTGCTTTTACAGTTTCTGTAAGCGTTGGATAATCTGCAAATAACAGGTTGATTTATCCATGGGTACTCGATCACTTGCCTCCTCAGTGATAGATTAATGTCGATTGAGGATAATGATGAATTATGCTGTACATCTTTGAAGTATATTTTCTATGTCACTGATCAGTGTGGCGTTGTCAGCTCTCAGTGTTAGAAATGTACCTGAAAACCATGATTGTCTTCAAAGCATCAAATAACGTTTTCGTGTAATTCCTGTATGACTCTAACCGAATTGCATCTGTCTTATTGCTCAGTTATGAGTGTTCCAACTAACTCTCTGAGTGCTCCTGATGTGTTTAATGCCGCCTTCTTAGATGAAGAAGAATTGTCTTCTCAACAGACCGATGATTTTCATTCAGAAGTCTCAGTATGGCACTATCGTTCACATCAACTTTGATTTCGTATTGCTGTTCCACAGTATGTCTATTTTGGTTGTCTTTTTACTTGTCATGCCAAAATTACCGGGCTATTTTAAGTAATTTGATACTTTCACTACAGTTAATTATTTCTTAATTTATTGGTTGTTAGCATTTTAATAATGTTTTATGCTGATTTATATTAATTCCGATTTAAAAGTAATTACAAATTGTTCATCATTCTTCAACTTCCATTGAGTACACCAATTTGAATTCACATAAAATATTTGACACTAGACCACTGACGTATGTAGTCTCACAAACTGGGCTTCTGACATTTGTACTCTCTCTCTCTCTCTCTCTCTCTCTCTCGTTTATTCACTTCCCAATCTGAATTCCAAATATCATTTTAAATGTGGTGCGTTGTTTCTAGATGAGTATCAGCTCGGTTATTTGTATATGCCAACCCTGACATTTTAATGAATGGGTAATTTTTAATCTATGACGCATGTCATAATTTGAATATTTCGATAAAACTTGGGCAAGATGAGTATCTAGGTCCATGATCACTAATTGAAAAATGTCTGCAATATATTTTAAGATCTTTTTGAACAATGAAATTACCTTATGAAAGAAGTCGCTTTCTTTCTGAGTAGATGACACATTGGTTTGGACTGTATGCTACTTCGACTTTGGTATTAGGGCTGTTTCCGCGCACAAAACGTTCCTGGTAAATATTTCAAATTGGTCATATTCCTACTGTTTTCTTCTGTCATTTATAACTATCATTGTTTTGTGTTTCAAATAGTTTTCGACGGTACTTTACAAGACGATGTAAATATAACTATATTTCATTTTTAATGCACAGATAGAGAGAGACAGAGACAGAGACATACAGACAGACAGAGATGCAGAGATAGAGACAAAGAGAGAGACAGAGATTAATGAATAGTTTGTAAGCTCAAGCTAACGCAGGATAGATCAGAAATAGTTAAAGATTAACACTCTTCACCTTTACACCATTTGACATTATCTGAGCATATGCAGGTATGCCTATTAAGACATATGCACTGCTTTTATAAGAGAAAATACGTTATGATGGTTGTTCCTTAGATTTGAAAAGGTTCAGATGAAAAAATATCTTATAAGAATTTTTTATGGTTTTGTTTGGGGTGGGGTGGTTTTAAAGGTTTTCAGATGAAATACAGCTTATTTTCAGTTCTTGAGGAACGCTAAAGGGACACATTTGCCATATATATATATATATATATATATATATATATATATATATATATATATATATATATATATATATATATATATATACTCCTTTCTCACCCTTCTATTTTCTGCATTCTATATATGTGGTCTACAACCATAGATTAGGACAAAATACAAGAACGGTCTTCTTGGAATTCTAGAAAATCTAATTTTAGCTGAGCGATTTGACATCCTGTAGAAATTGGAAACGGGTTGGCAAGCTTTAATTTTCAACTATGTTTTATCAAAGAATATTGTACAATGTTCAACAGTTCGTAAAAGAATTGTTATTCTGTGCCAAACGTTGGGATAAACAAGGTTTGTATTTATCGTATGCAGGGACTAGATGCTAGTTTTATAATTTTGATAGATTCGTTAACCACGCGATGGAGTTCAAAGGCAACGGCAAAAGAACCCAAGTCGTTTCTGAAAACTCCAGCAACGATTAAACTTAGATGTCTACCTATTACTCTTATCATTACACCAACGACTATTACATTTTTAATACATTAATAACCTAAAACATGTCACTTCAAATGACAATATCCACAACAAGCGCGCAATGACTTATATTACCAAACTCGCTCTTGGTAGAAAAGCCAACAGAATCTGGTATTTGGGTGTTCTGTAAAACTGAATTAAAGAAAATTGGATTGTGAATGTTTTACTTAACTGAAGTCGGTTTTATGGAGTCGTGGATGGATTTTTGTGATATTTAATGATTAAGATAATCTCTCTACAACCACCATAAAATGATATTTTTGTAAAACATTTGATGCTGTTTTTAAAGACCATTAGAGTTACTCTCCTTTAAATCTAAATGTTTACTTACCGTTCTTATCTTTCCATTTGAGACCTTCTATTAGCGTATATGTTAATCGTAAATAAAATTAGAAAAAATTTTGGGATTTTTTAATATTGCGAAATCTTTCTTTTCAGGTATACATTACATTACATTTTCATGAAACAATTACTTTCGCGTAACTTTTTTCTTTATGAATACAGAAATACATCATGAGTAGTTGTATCTGGCCCTTTGGGGTCGTATTGTAATTAACATAAGCCAATATGTTTATATTGTAAGATATTTGGAGGTCATAATGAAATTATGTTAAACTTATTTATTTGTTTATCATGGAGATTTCATTATCTGGTTAAAAGTTTGATAGAGTTAAAAGTTTTATAAGGACAACGGGTTGGAAGTTTATAGGGACAAAAGGTCAAATGAGTCAAAAATATATATTGGGTCAAACATACTCACCAACATCCACCCTTTAATCAAACACGCATTGTGTAGTGACCAATACTCCACATATACTATCAAATACACCTTGCGTAATAACCAACATCCAGTCATCTGGTATCCAATAACCCAAATTATACCATCAACACGCCATATATAGTGACAAATTCAGCACATACACTATACAAGACGCCGTGTGATTGTGACCACTACCTAGCCATTTGCTACACATGAACTCACACTATACCATCCACACCGTGTGCAGCGATCAATATCCTACGCTATACCATTCACACGACGTTTGTAGTGACCAAATATACACCTATACTACCCAACACGCAATGTGTAGAGATCAATACCCAGTAATATACTATCCACCACCTCAAATTATATCATCAACACTACCTAGCCATTTGCTATACATTACCCCACACTATACCATCCACACACCGTGTGCAGCGACCAATATCCCACGCTATACCATTCACATGACGTGTGTAGTGAAAAACTTCGCACCTATACTATCAAACACTCAATGTGTAGAGACCAAGACCCTGTCATATACTATCCACCACCCCAAATTATACCATCAACATTATCCAAAATGCCGTATATAGCGAAAAATAGTTAGTCATCTACTATATATCTCCTCACACTACTGCATCCTCACGCCATGTGCAGTGACCAATATCTCACCCTATACTCTACACACGCTGTATGTAGCCACCAATACCCCATACTATACTATCCACATTCCGTGTGCAGCCCAAATTATATTTATCCTTTATTCACAGCCCCACATTACATCATCAGCATATATATATATATATATATATATATATATATATATATATATATATATATATATATATATAGATACAAAGAGAGAGAGAGAGAGAGAGAGATGTTAATTATGAAATTATTCCTTTAGCTGACACATGTATTGATGAGGCTTTTGACGAGGTAAGTTTCAATCCTTGTTTGGATCAATCAAAGTGTATTGAACACAGTGATCTTCTTTCAACAACTCATTCTCTTTATTCTAATCAGTGTGACAAACGACAATCACTTGTCGTCAAATACGACAAAACATCCCGAGATCTCATGTTTGTTTCAAAGGGCCATTAGTGAAACTGAAGCCACTGAAGTACCTTCTGTTATTTCATTCAAAATTGGATTCTTATGAGAAAATGGAGACCTCACGAGGTGGCGAATGGTCAGTGAACATTCAAGTCAATGCTCTAAAATCATACAGACAAGAAATACTTAGTCTGGACCTTAACACTTCTATGGCTGGTCATTTAGGGATTAATGAGACTATCACTAGTTTTTGAATCCCTTCTATTGGCCAAAAATTAAAAATGATGCTCATTAATACTGCAGATCTTGTCATACTTGTCAAATGGTAGGAAAACCCAATCAGAAAATACCTAAGTCTCATCTGCAACCTATTCCTGCATTTGGCAATCCATTTAGCAGAATTATGGTAGATTATGTTGGTCCCTTACCTAAGACCAAGTCAGGTAACCAATACTTGTTGACCATTATGTGTGCTTCAACAAGGTTTCCCGAGGCAATTCCTTTGAGGAATATTAAACTAAAACAATAGTAAACTTTGCCACATAAATACGTTAAACGAGGATGATGTGAGAGATATCCAGGTTAAGCATGCAATTAATTTAGTTGTACTTGTCCCAATAAGTGAAAACTTAAGCGAATGAATTAAATCGGACTGATTTGTAGATTAATAAATCGTCGGAATTCAGAAATTATAAATAATCTCGACCAGATACTTTCCCTTTTGCAGCAAGAAGGGAATGAACTTAAACAGTTATTACTTCAATATGAGCAATTATTTCCAGATGTTCCTACAAGAACAAATAAACTTTTTCGTGACGTTGAAATTGTAAATTCCAAACCTGTGAGACAACACGCGTACAGGATGAACCCTCTCAAACAAGAATACTTGAAATTCAGTATTTGCTGGAGAATGATTTCATAGAGTCCAGTAAAAGTGACAGCAGTTCACAATATATACTGTTTCTGAAACCGGATAAAACGTTCCGCATGTGCACTGTTTATTATCAGGTGAACAGTGTGACTAAAACAGGTTCATTTCCATTATCAATAATCGCTGACTGCATTTATAAGATCGGAAATGCAAAGTAAGTCACCAAATTTGACCTTCGGAAAGGATTTTGGCAAAAGAAATTTCGACATTTGTGACTCCAGATGGACTTTATGAATAGAAATCGAAGAAATTCTTTTCATCGTTCCGTGAACATGATTACATCTGGTCTAGATAATTGTGATGCTTACATCGATGATATCATCATCTACAACGACAAACGGAAAGAACATTTAGCAGCTATGTGGAAATTCTCTGACAGACTCACTGGTGCAAGTTTGACAATTAATTTACATAAACGCGAGTTCTGTTGTGCTTGTGTAATATTTCAAGGACATATCGTGAGGTATGGACAAGTTAAACCTATAGATCCGACGGTCAAGTGTATCTCTGAATTCCCTGTGCCTGTAATTAAAAAGCAACTGATGCGATATTTAGGTATGGCTGGATACTACCGGAAATTTTGTTTCAATATTTTATAACTGCTGAACCCCTCACAAATCTATTGAGGAAGAAAACCATGTTTCATTGAATGAAAAATGTCGGGAGGCTTTTGATAAGTTAAAGACCATACTTAAGATTGCACCAGTTCTTACAGCTGCAAATTTTAGTCAATCATTTAAACTGTATGTTGAAGCAAGTGATGTTGGGGTTGTAGCAGTATTGATTCAAGAAGATAAACATGGTGTTGATCATCCAGTGTGCTATTTTTCTAAGAAATTAAATAAGCACTAAAGAAATTATTCAACAGTCGAGAAGGAATGTCTGGCTTTATATTGGTATTACAACATTTTAAGTTTGCATTAGTTCAGCTCCTTGTCTGTTTATTGTGTTTAGTGATCACAACCCCCTTTATTTCATGGGCAAGATGAAAAATAAAAATCAAGATTATTAAGGTAGAGTTTGTTGTTGCAGGAATGTTATATTGACATCAGGCACATCAAACGAAAAGACAACTTAATAGGCAAATGCACTTCCCCGTACAAATAAATGTATTATTTCATGCATATTTTGTGTTATTCATAAGATTTCTTCTTATGTTATTTTTTTATAAACTTCATGTGTAATTGACCTATGGTAAAAAGAAAGCTTTATTATATACGTATTTCTTTTTCTTTCTGGGGGAGTGTTATGTATATTTAATTTATTTATTTGTTTTTTAGTTTTAAATTTGTTTTTATTTCATTACATGCTATTGTAACGTAAATTTAATCACTGGATTTGACATTGTACAGAAATTCAGTTCAGTTCTGTTTGATCTTACTGTTATTGATAAACACATAATAATAGAAACAATGTACCTAGTTTCTGACCTTCATTCAGAACAAGTGACAGATTTGGTAAGCAAAACCTTTTTTTAAAAATTCTTTCTCAGAGCAAAAATTATTATGTTAAGTCAAGGCCATACCTGGACGAAGCGATAATTATCATGTAACACACTTCTATGCCTTTTGGAAAGATGAACTCTTAACCCCATCCGGTCATCTGTTTTGCGTTTTAGTTAGTCTTATAACTCATATTATGATAAGAATTTAGTCAGCCAGTCTCCAAAAGTATGTTGTGACCAGTTTGAGTTGAGATTTTTTTTATATTGAATTTCAAGTGATTCTTATGCCTCGAAATAAATAAGTGCTCCTACAAATTCTTGGACAAAGACATTCACTGAAATTTATACGAAATTGAAAACTGGAATAACAATTTATGAGATTCAACAATAAACTGTTGACATAACAGCACTTCCCAGGTTACAACAGACGTCATCGTCTTCCATTTTGGATTTCATTGGAATTTGAACTCAGTTTCATTCATGACTTTTTATTACTAGGACTTCTATTTTTTAATTCTTGGATTATTTTGCATTTTGCATTTTATTTGTAAAACCGAATGTTTTCTTCATTTTTCATATATATTCTCGGGAAATAAATAATGAAATTTTAAAAGCTTGCTGTCATTACTCTTGACTGTTACTTTTTGTAAGAGCCTAGATTCGTAACAGTGATGTAACTGATCTGTAGTCTTGCACCCTCGTAATATGGAGGATTGTGAGCATATCATGGGCCTGTAAAATGGTTAATACGTTTCTAACAGCTGATACATATAACTTTGAGATATACAATTCAGACAGCTTACGTTAATGACATTACTACACCAGTATTCTTCTTTCGATTATTCAGATAATTAAAACCATCACCACCACTACAATCGCTTATTTCCTACCTATACAATTTATGATTCTTATCTATGATTTAATAGCAATATGAGATGGGAATCATCTCTAAGCTTCTAATATGTGATGTAACAGCACTATGTGTGTGTGTGTGTGTGTGTGTGTGTGTGTGTGTGTGTTATTTGGATTTTTAACGTAGCTTTAACAATTTTTCAGTCAAATCACTATGATGTCTGCAGTGTGGCAGTTTATAGTGATACCTAGCACTGGGACATCATGTTGCAGACATGTGGCATGATGTCCCACCCAGTCACATTATCCTGACACCAGGTCGACCAGTCCTAACACTAACCTCTTAATGCTGAGTGCCAAGCAAGGCAGCTGTTAGTACCATTTTTTGTAAGTCTTTGGTATGACTTGGCCGGGGATCCGAGGCGGATGCTCTAACCACTAGGCCACCAGAGCGGTCTAACTGCACAATGAGATGGGAATCATCTCCAAGGTTCTAATATGCAATGTAACAGAACTACCTACAGTGTATGTTAACAATAAGATACAATATATGAAGCAAATCACATGTATCAGTTTTGTTCTTTATCTAATGCAATAAATCATGCACAGAATCATATTAATATAAGCAGACAGGAATAGACATTTACTGATTGCCGATTTATATGAAGGGGGATTACCGCCATACTTATATGAATGTATTTCCTAATCTTCCTTGACGCATTTTTGTAAATGGCTGCTTGCAAGTGCTACTTTCATAATTATATCAATGTATATTGTATTTTCACTGATGCAGATTGTACGTGGCAGTTTGCAAGTGCTACTTTCCTTCTGCATTATTGTAAATGACTGCTTGCAAGTGCTACATTCATAATTATAGTCATGAATTTTCTATTTTTCATTGATCCAAGCTGTAAATTGTTGCTTGCAAGTTTTGCGATCAACTTTCTTCTGCGTCATTGTATCTTGCGATTTGCCAACTACTGAATGGATTCTGTAGTTTGTTGTATGACAAGCGCTGGGTCAGTTTTTACAAGTTCTGTATATTCTGTTTATAAACTTTACATCATTCCAACTGCTGTTTTCATACAGATTTGGCCATGCAGCAATGTAAATACATGTACTAAGTTTTATCAGTATCGTATTTAATGTCCTACTCGTGTTGCCATATGTTGTTATAATGGCATATTAGAGATTAGCATGGCATTATGACAATAGACGGCGCTCTAAATTTCTAAAGTTTTTCCTTTACCAAAAATAATGAAAGCTAATGAATCCCCACGGAGCTTTACGACATCTATTTTGTGCCGATAACTCTTTCATTCCATTTTCTAAAGTGTACGTTAGCAAAAAAGTTTTAATCATCTCTAAATATCTAAGTGATTTAAAGCACCTTACGAAAACAAAAACACATACACTACAGCAGGGTGGTCCATCTTTTTCAACCTCTGTTTTGACTCACTTTGGTATTGACCTTCACCGTTTAAGAAATCTACTTCTTAGTGATATCTCTCATTACTTTGGGAATATTAGTTTTTTTTCTTTAGCAAAGTAAGGATCAGAAATGACAATGATATATTCCCTTGTACTCTTCTTAACGAGCTTTCATCAGACGAACCCTGGTTGTAAGGATTGTATTGTACGTCACCCATTTTGACGCACTCAGTAGCACATAAAAAAGTTTATTGGTAAAATGACATTTAAAAAAATTAAGCATTCCCTAAAGGTGTTCTTATTCTTATCACGATCTTCATTTTGGAACATATTTTGCCGCAAAAACCGAAACAATCAAACTCGTGGAAAATTATGTTCGTATCATGATTAAAATGTTTACTTGCAATTGGAAGTATTATATTTCGTGTACGATTGTTTTCCAATACTTAATCTGCATTGCTAATGTATAGAACCTCAACCTTTGAATGTATTTAAATAATAAATAAAAAACAGCTTTAAAAAAAATTTTGTCTCTAAAAGTGGAAATAATCAGATACAAAAGCTGTTACAGGAGATTTAACTTTTATTTATTGTAATTCTTACCATTATCAAGCCAATTAAATTAAAAATTTGGTTCAGGATTTTACAAATATAATTAGTCAGCAGCTCTTTGTCACATTAAAGAATTTAAAAAATCTTTAAAGAATTTGTGAAATAGGAATGTAATGACACATGATTCTGATTTGTTAATTGTGCTGCTCTTTGCAATATGAAAGTAGTTTAGTGAATTATCTATGATCAAAGAAAGAAAGAGAAACAAAGAAAGAGAGAGAATGCACCAAAACTACGTATTTCATTACGTTATTGTAATTATGTACATGTATTCTGGGTTAATAAGTGTGTTTTGGGACAGTCTTCAGCAAGTATTAACACAAGAATAAACTCTACTGATCTTACTCGATAATTATACAGGGTAAAACTTTAAAACTCACTGTCTTTTTATTTGGTTTTATTCTATTTAACCGCCTACATGTACCCTGGGTAGTTGAGGGTGTTTTGGGACAGTCTTTTGAAGTTTTAGAGTAGTAATTGGGTCTTTCATTTGGTGATAAACACCAATATGGGAGAAAAAACTCTCCTGATCTTATTTGATAATTATAAAATGCAGGATTTTACTGATAACTGTCTTTTTTAAAGTTTGATTCACTATAATGGTATACGCGTATTCTGGGTAGGTACGAGTCTTTTCGGAGAGCCTTGAGCTAGCCCCATTACTTTCAGGGTGACAGAAAGAAAACTTAAATTATTAGATGTCTAATGCATGCATAAGTTGTTGGAAATAGTCAAACATATGCTGGGCAGATTTGGGGAGGTAAACAAATGTTAAAAACATTGCCTAAACTTTTTGAACATTTTTGCTTTAATTTTATTAAGAGGAATAGACTGGAAATCTTGAGGATACACACATTATGGTCAAGAAGTATTGGTTGCTTGACTTGGTATCAGGTAAAGAACCGACTGTCTACCATTTTTCTGTTAAATGGCTTGTTAAATGGTCAAATGCAGGAATAGGTTGCACTGATGTGTCTTAGATGTCTTCTGATTGGGATTTCCTACCATTTGACAAGTGTTACAAGATCTATGGTACTTATAGACATCACTTTTGATTTCGGCAAATAAAAATGATTCAGGATCTTGTTGTAAGTCTTATTGTTACCAAAATGACCAGCTTCAGGAGTTTAATAGGCTAGACTATGAATTTCCTGTCTATATGACTTAGGAACAACAGTCTAATTGCTCACTGGCCACTCACCACCATTAGGTACGTCAGGTGTCTCCATTTTCTCATAATGACATTTTTCACAAAGTAACAAACTGGTACTTGTGTGGCTTTAATTTATAAAACCCAGTCTTGTGTCTTCTCTGAGGAATACTAAATGGGGGCCGATAACTCACATTAAAATGAATTGCATGCTTATAAAGTAGCTGTTACTTTCTGCTCAGATATCTGTAGTCAGAAATTGGCTAGTGGTTTCTATTATTCTGTGAAGAAACTAACTTACTTATGAATCTCTCTCTTTCTTTCTCTCTCTCTCTCTCTCTCTGTGAAGAGTGATTAAGGCATCTAAATTATGGAATTTACCTTATCCATTGTTCCATACAACAGGGATAAGAGGCAAAATTTAAAATTTCCTCTTAGATTCATAATATAATAGTTAAGTGAAGGTTAAAGTATCAGAAATAACAAATTAGCAAATAAAATATAATCCTTTTCATGGTTTTTTGCTCATAGCAAGTGCAAGCAACGTTTTGTTACTGCCCGCAAAATGAATTCTCCAAAGAGTGAGCATTTTTGTAAAGTGTATATATTGAATACAGATCCAGTAATGAAATGTTTTTGGGGATAAATTCTTGAAACAGACACTAGGGAATATAACCTGACTGTTATTAAGTCGTAATTTACAAATGTTTGTGCTATACAAAAGGTAACGTGTCTTGGCCAATCCAGAATGTACAGTTTCAATTCCTCAGAATTTGCAATGATGAGTGTATATCCAAACTAAAAGCCAGATTGTGTGAAAAACTTGTCTTCATTCATGTTTTATTCATGTGAAAGTGAAAAACAAAAGGGATTGGCAAATAAATCTATAAGAACAATGTTGTTGTTGTTGCTGTAAGGTTTGATGCCATTTTTCAGCACAAGATAGGCTTTAAATGGCGGCCAGTATTAATGGTGGAGGAAGAACCCGGGAAAACCCCTGAAAGAACTATCGACCCACGAGAAGCTACTGGCAAGCTTTCTCACACACTCAAACTGGCTGAATCCAAGACTCGAACCCACGCAGAGGTGAGATGGCAGTGATCTGTAACGGAGAGCGTTTTAGACCACTTGGCCCCATAAGAACAATGTAACAAGACACTCCAGGTATTTGTTCCTTATAATTGCCTACCTGTATGATATTTTTTGTTTCAGACTAATTCATCTAACAATCTATGAGAGTTGAACATAGGAGTGTATATTGTTTTCATTTATTTATTTTGCTTTATTGCATAGTTGTATTGTGCTGATATTTTTTGTGTCATGACAATATGAACTTATCTTTTAAACAGGATAAAATAATGATAAAATCACAGACCAATGAAGATGCTTATGTTGGGTGGTGGGGGTGGAGGATGCTATAACATTCTGAGCTGTGACTAGCCTTAAAATCTTTACAAGTTTTTATTAGAAAATTATGTGGGAGATGTCTTATTCTTCTAACAGAAAACAATCACATCTGTAGAAGATACATGTAAAAATTTGTATTAATCTTTTTAACTACTACATTTATTTCATATGCAAATGTATCAAGCACTTTTAGTACTGTACTGTAGCAGTAATAATACAAACAAATTGAACTGGTTACTGGTAGCGGTAGCAATATTATTTATATGCAATATATTATATTTTTATAATTGCTACCAAAGGAGTCTGATGTTTTATCAGTGAGGTACCATACAATCAGTCATCTTATCAGTACTATAAATATCGCTTCATATATGGATGAATACGGTTTGAAATAATTAAAAAATGTAGGTTCCTGTCTGATATATGTCGAAATAACGCATCTCATAATTGTATGGAAGTGTTCTTTATGTTTACATAAAGAAAATATATTTCATACTCTAAGAATTTCTTTTCTTATCTAATGAAATAAGTTCATGTTTTTGTAGCATATTTGCTTTGTATGTGATGTCCTTGTTTTAAGTCATTTAACTCTTGCTATTGTATTGGAATTGGAGATTTAAAATGAAACTGGAGATATGACATACTTGTCAGACAACTAGTGACAATACTTGCTGGCTATCGCATAATTATCCATGCCATACATATACAGTATAAGAATTCTGTATAATTTGACTATTTACCTTTTTTCTTGTTAAATTAAACTGCCACTGTAAACTGCAGATTAATAGTAACATTTAATTACATAGGGTTGAGAGAATAAACAGAATCCTCATCTCTGTAATGTACTTTCTCTCTCTCTCTCTCTCTCTCTCTCTCTCTCTCTCTCTCTCTCTCTCGTGAATAAAGAAGAAATGAAAGTATGGCCTCGAGGTGCAATTATCTGCACTTTGCTCAAACCTTGTGGTCTTTATAGCTACATAAAGCAGAATTTGCACTGCACTCTAAAAAAAATAGATATGCTCTAAACTGATAACATTGTCTATGAGAATATATAAACAAATTAATGCCTTAAATCTCGCTTGTAAGCGGCTGCCCTGTTCTGCCACCGTGCGGAGGCGTTAAACCAAACAGACAAAATGTTCAAATAAAATGGGGTGGGAATGGTCAGCGGAAATATAACGTTGTGTAAATACATTTAACTGTATACAATGTGATACATTTAATTTACTTTGTGCTACTTGCATCCCACGTCTCTTCCGAATGTTAATACTATGAGACATCAGCTGCTGTATTTTAATTCGAATAATATTTTAAATAAGACGCCCAAACATGCCGTAAAGTGGTATAACCTCTTGTTACTAGTGTCAGGGGAGTAGTCGTATTGTAAAAAAAATTGACGTGTCACAGCGCCATCTGTTGTCATAATGAGGCATTATGTTATGCTAACTTCGTTGATTCTAACTTGCAACGTGCCTGATGCTACATTATAGCCATGATTTTGGAAGGTGCAATTTGTGTATCTTGTGATATAGCAAGTATAAATGGAATGTTAAAACTTGTAATAACTGTCACAGCATTTATCATATGACAAACTACATAATCAATTCAGTAGTTGGCAAATTGCAAGATACAGGGACGCAGAAGGAAAATAGATCTAGGCACTTTCATGCAGCCATTTACAGCTTGCATCAATGGAGAATGGAAAATTCATGAATGTGGCCCTCTAAGCAGCCATTGACAATAATGCAGAATGAAAGTAGGACTTACAAACTGCCACGTACAATCTGCATGAATAAAGAATACAATATACATTGATAGAATTATGAAAGTAGCACTTGCAAGCAACCATTTGCAATAATGCATCAAAGAAGATTAGAAAATATATGCACTGCAGATACAGCTCTAACCTCACACCTCGTACCCTGTACGGTATATACTTATGTAACATCCCACCCAGTATCCTGTACTCTGCATGCTTATCTAACATCCCACCCAGTATTCTGTACTCTGTATACTTATCTAACATCCAACCCAGTATTCTGTACTCTGTATACTTATCTAACATCCCACCCAGTATTCTGTGCTCTGTATACTTATCTAACATCCCACCCAGTATTCTGTACTCTGTATACTTATCTAACATCCCACCCAGTATCCTGTACTCTGTATACTTATCTAACATCCCACCCAGTATCCTGTACTCTGCATACTTATCTAACATCCCACCCAGTATTCTGTACTCTGTATACTTATCTAACATCCCACCCAGTATCCTGTACTCTGCATACTTATCTAACATCCCACCCAGTATCCTGTACTCTGTATACTTATCTAACATTCCACCCAGTATCCTGTACTCTGTATACTTATCTAACATCCCACCCAGTATTCTGTCCTCTGTATACTTATCTAACATCCCACCCAGTATCCTGTCCTCTGTATACTTATCTAACATCCCACCCAGTATTCTGTACTCTGTATACTTATCTAACATCCCACCCAGTATTCTGTCCTCTGTATACTTATCTAACATCCCACCCAGTATTCTGTCCTCTGTATACTTATCTAACATCCCACCCAGTATCCTGTACTCTGTATACTTATCTAACATCCCACCCAGTATTCTGTCCTCTGTATACTTATCTAACATCCCACCCAGTATTCTGTCCTCTGTATACTTATCTAACATCCCACCCAGTATCCTGTACTCTGTATACTTATCTAACATCCCACCCAGTATCCTGTACTCTGTATACTTATCTAACATCCCACCCAGTATTCTGTGCTCTGTATACTTATCTAACATCCCACCCAGTATTCTGTACTCTGTATACTTATCTAACATCCCACCCAGTATTCTGTGCTCTGTATACTTATCTAACATCCGACCCAGTATCCTGTACTCTGTATACTTATCTAACATCCCACCCAGTATCCTGTACTCTGTATACTTATCTAACATCCCACCCAGTATCCTGTACTCTGTATACTTATCTAACATCCCACCCAGTATCCTGTACTCTGTATACTTATCTAACATCCCACCCAGTATCCTGTACTCTGTATACTTATCTAACATCCCACCCAGTATTCTGTACTCTGTATACTTATCTAACATCCCACCCAGTATTCTGTACTCTGTATACTTATCTAACATCCCACCCAGTATTCTGTGCTCTGTATACTTATCTAACATCCCACCCAGTATCCTGTACTCTGTATACTTATCTAACATTCCACCCAGTATCCTGTACTCTGTATACTTATCTAACATCCCACCCAGTATTCTGTCCTCTGTATACTTATCTAACATCCCACCCAGTATCCTGTACTCTGTATACTTATCTAACATTCCACCCAGTATCCTGTCCTCTGTATACTTATCTAACATCCCACCCAGTATTTTGTGCTCTGTATACTTATCTAACATCCAACCCAGTATTCTGTACTCTGTATACTTATCTAACATCCCACCTAGCATCCTGTACTCTGTATACTTGTCTAACATCCCACCCAGTATTCTGTCCTCTGTATACTTATCTAACATCCCACCCAGTATTTTGTGCTCTGTATACTTATCTAACATCCAACCCAGTATTCTGTACTCTGTATACTTATCTAACATCCCACCCAGTATTCTGTCCTCTGTATACTTATCTAACATCCCACCCAGTATTCTGTCCTCTGTATACTTATCTAACATCCCACCCAGTATCCTGTACTCTGTATACTTATCTAACATTCCACCCAGTATCCTGTCCTCTGTATACTTATCTAACATCCCACCCAGTATTTTGTGCTCTGTATACTTATCTAACATCCAACCCAGTATTCTGTACTCTGTATACTTATCTAACATCCCACCTAGCATCCTGTACTCTGTATACTTGTCTAACATCCCACCCAGTATTCTGTCCTCTGTATACTTATCTAACATCCCACCCAGTATTTTGTGCTCTGTATACTTATCTAACATCCAACCCAGTATTCTGTACTCTGTATACTTATCTAACATCCCACCTAGCATCCTGTGCTCTGTATACTTATCTAACATCCCACCCAGTATCCTGTCCTCTGTATACTTATCTAACATCCCACCCAGTATTTTGTGCTCTGTATACTTATCTAACATCCCACCCAGCATTCTGTACTCTGTATACTTATCTAACATTCCACCCAGTATCCTGTACTCTGTATACTTATCTAACATCCCACCCAGTATCCTGTACTCTGTATACTTATCTAACATCCCACCCAGTATTCTGTACTCTGTATACTTATCTAACATCCCACCCAGTATCCTGTACTCTGTATACTTATCTAACATCCCACCCAGTATCCTGTACTCTGTATACTTATCTAACATCCCACCCAGTATTCTGTACTCTGTATACTTATCTAACATCCCACCCAGTATTCTGTGCTCTGTATACTTATCTAACATCCCACCCAGTATTCTGTACTCTGTATACTTATCTAACATCCCACCCAGTATTCTGTACTCTGTATACTTATCTAACATCCCACCCAGTATTCTGTGCTCTGTATACTTATCTAACATCCAACCCAGTATTCTGTACTCTGTATACTTATCTAACATCCCACCCAGTATCCTGTACTCTGTATACTTATCTAACATCCCACCCAGTATTCTGTACTCTGTATACTTATCTAACATCCCACCCAGTATTCTGTGCTCTGTATACTTATCTAACATCCCACCCAGTATCCTGTCCTCTGTATACTTATCTAACATCCCACCCAGTATTCTGTACTCTGTATACTTATCTAACATCCCACCCAGTATCCTGTCCTCTGTATACTTATCTAACACCCCACCCAGTATTCTGTACTCTGTATACTTATCTAACATTATAGATTTAACATTCCACCTTGTACCCTGTGCTGTTAATTAGAATATCAACATTCTGCTGTCAAATCCTTGTCTTCTGTTCGATGACCTAAGATTAAAGTCAAGAAAGTTTGACTCAAGAACCTTTCGTTATTTATTTTCATCTTTCTCACGTCATGGAACCTTTGTCAAAAATGGTGTAGCGAAACATTGTTTCAGCACATCTTAACTTATACAATATTCTCCTTGTTGAAAATTAGATAATATGTGATGTTGCGTAAACTGAATATTTTAATCGTTGCCATATTTTCTTTCTTTTGATCATTTAGTAATTGCTGCTGTGGTCGGAGGAGCGGTTGGTGGCATCTTGATGTGTGTCCTATCAATAGTTGTAATATATTATGTAAAGTATGTTACTCTTTTCCGTTGGTTATATTTTTTTACAAATATGTAATAGCGTTTGTTATAAAACAAGTACACTTCATTCGATAAAAAATCTGCACATTTTCACGTCTAACATGTACTACTTAAGGGCAAAAGGGAGATTACTGACACCTTGTCGTATATTTCTTAACATCATCTTTAAATCTGCATCAACATGTATTCCCTTACATCATAGATTAGCTAGGGTACGGTTACCATAAGTAAAATGTTAATGATGTTTTCTAGATTCTAATGGTATAAAGCATGTTAATGTGTCCAGTCCAACAATATTCTCTTGCATAGGTTCCTCAACACGGTACCATAATGCTGGATATTTTAATACGATGCGGACAATATCGAATTATTCGAAGATAATATTACAAAACCGATTATCCAATAGTGTGCGGTATAGACCATTGTGGACATTATTTTAGTCTTCAATAAATTTCATGAAACAGCATATAACCATTTTTATATGAAAGCGAATGAATGTCAGACGCCTAATCTTGCTGTAACGTTATGAAGAGGAGGCTCCGAATGGCCGAGAGGTGTAAAGTGCTCACCGTCATCTCTCCTTTGTATGCGTGGGTTCGAGTTTCAGGCTCGGCCAGTGTGGCTACGTGAGAAAGCTTACCAGTAGCTTGGGTTCATGGGTTCTTCATCTACTATTTATACTGGCCGCCTTGTATAACTTATATTGTGCTGAAAAATAGTGTTAAACCCTACAACAACAACGTTATGAACATTAAACGGTTTACCCGCCTGATTATTTTCAAGCAAAATATTCGCCTGATCGACTCCGGCGTACGAATGTCAAACGGCTTGCAGACCCGATCTAGTGTATAAATATTAATCAGTGTGCCGAACTATTCTTGCACACAAGTATGATTTTGCTTTGGCTTTTGACTTAGATGAGTTGATGATTGTAACTCGGCAAAAGAACAAACAAACCTCACCTGCCTCTGCAAACCCACCCCGAACAAACCAAAACTGAATCGTAATCTGGAACAACGTCCAAGACAAGTAATGTCATAATAATTGATAATATCCGATTTGTACTGAACAAAACATTTGAAACATGTAGCTACCTTTACAAAGCCATCATTGTTGGAAATAAAACTACATTTATTTCCAGTTTGGGATTAATTAATGCATTAAAATATGCACAATGCAAATAGCATATATAGTGTAGTACCCGTGTAATGAACAAAGAATCAATTTAGAAATTGTGTAGACTTGTTTTGGACAATTAAATTCGACTGCAGTGCAAAATAGTTACGAATTTTAAAAAGCACATACTTTGCTCAGCAAAACTAATAACTCAAATGATCTGCCAGTTTTATAATTTGGGCATAACTGTGAATACGAAGATTCGAAAGCGTATGCATTTACGACTATTTTCCAGCGCATTCATCAGTCGGTGACAGTGCGAGGCATATTATAGGACAGTCGTCATAACCATGGATGACGTCAGAAATGTACTCTTTCCCCCCCACCCCCGATACAAATAAAGCCTTGAATCCTCATTATATTAGTGCCAATTGCTAAAACAATCAATGCATATATTTGAAAAACTCTCACAGATTTAATTAAATATTCTCTGGATATTTCTCAATTTCCTTCGCAACGGAAAAATGCCAACTTGACACCCGTGCGTACGCGAAATGATTAAAGCGACATAAACAATTGTTCCTCAATGGGCCGAGCTTCTAAAACGTTTTTGAGAAGATTATATACAAGGATGTTTAAGAATATGTATTGTCTAATCATATCGTTTCCACTTTACCCGTTTGTTTTCGTTTTGTTTTGTTTAATCTGTATATTTATAAATTTGCCAAATTACTGTTTAATATCGCTTAGAAAATAGAAGCATATACCTGGTATATGTAATAAAAAATATGTTATTTTAACACGCGCGCACACACGCATCTGATATAGTGACGAAGAACCCCAAGTATGACCAAATAGTTAAATTTTAAACGAGATCTGTTACTCGCTTTGCTCATACACTTACGAGTGTGTCCACTGCCAAATGTAGCTCTGTGCCTTTTGTGGCTATTCACAATCAGCTTTGCAAACGGATAAATTGATTGTTTCCTTTTTTGAGTTTCTATTTTAATTCGTATTGATTAAATCAGAATAAAACATACTTAAGATTTAAACATGAATGCTGGTTTTAATGAAGAAAGTTGAGTACTACAAACACATTTTTAGCTACTTGAACACAGTGAACGCTCATGGATTCACATACCGGCGGATGGAAATTAGCGTGGAATAGAAACTCAGCGAAATGACGAAGCAACAAGTGTTAAATATATATTTTAATATATTTACTTTTGGTTGTTTTGACTTAACTTCTATCATTATCCACATGTTAAAAAATCGTCATATGACACAAGCGTGTCCTGTATGTTCGTCTTTCCATGGATTTTCGCCCGTCTCTTGCTACGATGGTCCAGAGAGAGAGGGAGAAAGAGAGATGGGGTTGCCTTTGGGCGTTTTCATGTTTAATTAATAACAAACACAATAAGAGGTTGCAACTTTGTATCATTGATTATATAAACAGTATAGATAAATCCCAATGAAATTGTGCAAATACCGTTACGGTGAACCCTGTTATTGTAGGTTACTTGCTGTAAGTTCTGTTCAGTTCCAGCCCAACTTCTTTTTTCTCTCCTTCCAGATGTCTGCGTATTTTGTCCCTCATGCATGAGACGATAGGGTGATCAGAAAGCAGAAGAATTTTTGTACCACGTTAAATTCATCTAGAAAATTGGGAATATTATTATTTTGTATTATAATGGTCATACGTCACTATCGATTGATATGTAGATATTCATCATTGATGTATAGGCCTAGAATCGACAGCACACATAAAGTTTGTATATGCGTATTATTACACCATGAGCGGGTTACATTTTGATATACCAATAGTCCGTTGATTCAATGTTTTGAGTCTTCTAGACGTCGGATCATTTTGCTGCACGTCAATATGGCAAGTCTGAATGTGGTGCTCGTAACCAGGCATGGAGGTAATACAACGCTTCAGCTTAAATTTATTATTTATATCTTAACGTCACTTGCGATTGGCTGAGAGCGAACACTTAATTTCAGACCCAACCCTGTGAGATGCATGATATCTAGGGCATTTCTCTTTATTGCAAAACACAACTCGTTTTGATAACAACGTAGCATTGATTGAAAACGGACCTAAAGTACGAAACAAAACTACGTTTTCCTTGTCATCAAACACTGCATATGTTTTTATCTGAACAATGCTACCATTCATTATTATTACACCTACTTGATATAGTAACATTTTCGTTACATTCAATGTTAAAAATGACGCAAGATGTCTCTGGAAGCTACTTTGTATAATGTTGCAAAAATATATTCAAGTAGATATTTTTAAATTCATTGCTCATACGTATATGCATATGTGTATGCAATGATTTGATCTTCACGGTATTACTGCAATTTTTTCTCATGTTATACCTTTGCTTCATTGACTTTTACTCAACAGAAAGTAACTTAGCGCTCAGTGTCAGAACGTTCTGTTAGCATTTTCATGTTCATAGGAAAATGGTCCGATTTTACTTTTAAAAATGACATTACATTGAATTTTGTTTAATATGTTGCTATACTTGGAGTTTAAACATTATTTTTTGTGACAACATTTTTGTTTGCAGTGAGGAAATTTGTGTTATAAAAACTAAAATATAGTTTTATTAGAGTAACTGAGTGTAAGAGTCAGAAATTTTAAATTTTATCGACCAAGTTGGAATGAATAGCACACAATCAAATCCAGCATAAGAACTTCTTTCTACCTATTGTAAACCTTGTGAACCTTGTGGAGTTGATCCATTACATTTCTCGATACTCATCACGAAATTATTGAAATACAAGGATCAGAACAAATTTGTATACTCATACTTATAATAAAACACAGATTACACATCCATAGAAAATAAAGACGGCGATCTAAGCACGGGTGGGGGGTGGGGTGGCGAAATAGGTTCATGAATGGAAAAAGCAAATCACACCTGGTAGGATTATCTTTGACGAGTAAAAATAATGCCATCAGTATTAAAGTCTCGTAGTTGAAACATTTTTTCACATCCCAGCAATTAACATGAAATCTTGACATAAATGAATGGATAATAATTAAGCATGGGAAACTCAGTTCGTAATATCATAAAAGTGATACAATATATATTCTCATATAATGTGACAGCGATTGTCTGTCTGTCAGTCTGTCCGTCTTTTATGTTATACATTTCTTAAGTAGATATATAGATCCTGCATATATTATTAGTTGCATGAAAATTTACCAATGTTGATCCTGCAAGTATTAACGAAAGAAGATCCTGAATATATGGTAATACACCAAAAGGGTCTCTTTACCGAGAGAATCCATCCCTGGCCTGAATCCTGCTAGAAATATCTTGTTTTTACAACATTTCCAAAGACTTCTCGACAACAACCTGTTGTCTACTGGACATTTCAGTGCGCCTAGACTATGAATATTTTTTTTTTCTAATCAATGCATGACCACAAATATCACAGCTACACTTTTGCATCACAACTTCACAGTTGCGTGTCAACTTGACACCTATACGGTTTCTCCTTATTGCATTTCCGTAATGTGGCGCCAGTACTTCACGCCGTGAGAATATAAATACAACCCAAACACCAAATATAATGAACTATTTTCCTACTCTACCCCTAGGTCAGTCAAATCATGATTTAATCCTTATTTCGCTTGTAAATCTACACCATAGTTACCATCGTAGAAACACTATAAGTCGTCTCCAGATAATGAAACAATTCCTTGTCCATTTTTCCACTGTACAAATTATCAGCCTCTATAATACATCCTTTACATAGAGATACACAATCAATCAACACAATTAAATGTTAAGATAAACTACTTGGCCAAAGGCCCACTTAAGCGGCTCTGACCTGAACTCACTACAAACCTAAACCATGTTATCATGAAATCTCATCAACACCGCAATATGTGACTTTTGCTCCTAGCAATTGGATTATTAATCGAACTGAGGATTATTTCCTTAACACCGATTTCCCATAATCAAACAAGCAATCAGAAAACTCTAGCAAATCCTTAAGATTGGGAAGTCTATACAAATGGCGCATGCCACAAATTTATCACAATATTGTTGGTTACATGTTAGTTCACCAGTGTTCATCTTACATGTATTAAAGAAAGTAGATCCTGCATATGTTATTAGTTTTATGTTACTTTACAAGAGTACGAGGCGTATTATGATCGTCATTCATTTTTGGTCAAAGGCACAGGATATCTGGAACTCTGTATGGTCATAACATTCCATACGTACTATCTGCTAAAATAACTTTTAATTCCATTTAATTTGGTGTATAATTGATTGGCGTGATGTGGGTTTTAGAATTAACTGTTAGGTCTTTATTTATTTGCTTACGTTTAAAAAAACTGTAAGCACATCTTCATATTTTTCACTTCCTGGATTTCAGATGTAAATTGTAACAAATTAGCAGATATATAAATAAATAAATACATATATATACATTCTTTCCATTGTACATGTTGCAAATGTAATCAATTTCACCTTACACATGTCTCTCTAAAAGAAAGTTATGTGTGTGTATAACTTGTATGTGTGTGTGTGCCTGTGTGTATGTGGGTGTGGGTGTGATTTGCAGTTTTAACGTAGTTTTTAAAAATTTTCAGTCATATCACAATGATGTATGCATTGTGGCAGTTTAAAGTGATGTTAGCACTGGGGCATCATGCCGCAGACATGTAGCATCTCACTGGACATAATATTTATATGACTTGACCATTTTCTGAAATATTTTAGAGAAAGCGTATCTAATACTAGAACTCCCAATTTATATTACGACAATGTGGCCTTAAGAGTGTGTGGTTATTTAGGAATTTTAACGTAGCTTTAACAATGTTTCAGTCATATCGCTACGATATCTGCAGTGTGGCATTTTTACAGTGAAGTCTGGCACAGGGGCATCATGCCGCAGGCACGTAGCATCATGCACCACCCAGTAGCAATATCCTGACACCAGGCCGACCGGTCCTAACACTAGCCTTTTAATTCTGAGCGCCTAGCTGTTAGTACCATATTTATAAGTCTTTGGTATGACTCGGGAGCAGGGTTCGACCCACGACCCTCAGCATCCGAGGACGACGCTCTAACCATTAGGCCACCGGAGTGGTCACAGAAGTTCATAATTTATGTAGAGTGCACCCTACATTACATGCAGCTGCCGAACTGAGTTTTTCGTTTGTCATCATTGTATATCCTTCACAAGATATACTCTGAAAAAGTTGACATCTTACGCTTTATCTTACATTATCATGTGACGGCATACATCGATTTTCTTTGGTAACACAATAAGGCCATCTGTATTAATAAAGGAAAATACAATTACAATGCATGTGGTTTGTGTTTTCACAGATATATCATTAAACTGTTATATGTTTTTTTCTAGTATTCATCAAGAAGAAATTCAGCTCCACAAATTTCATCTTCTTCCTCGAAGTACTTTATACTATATTTGACTTATAAAAAAGTAATCAATCTAAGCATTCCTTAAGTTTCATCTGTTACGACTCTAGGTCTTAAATCAAGTAACAGAAAGGAGCTAAACCAACACTTTAAGCAGAATAATTAATCAATTTATTTATCTACTTTACAAAGTGAAAATCCATCAGACACAATATTGTGAATTAAATCCCAAAATATTTTAAATGTCCTATCAAAAATCCAAAAAATATAGAATATCCTTAATGAATTCCAATAATTTTGAATGTCCTCGTGTACCATAATGACACAGTACAGAATGTCTTTAAACAAGGTCACTATATGATTCCAAAGATAATGTGCTTGGTAATCCCAAGTCAGTGTGTACTCAGTAATTCCATTGAACAATTTAAACAAAATGACTCCTCAAGAGTTATCTCTGAACAAAACTGTAAACACTGATAACAAACTGATTCCAGAGATGGATCTTCAGATAGGAATGCATTATTAGTTTACCAAGTCCTTATTTATACAGGTTTTCACTTGACTTAGATGTCAGTAATTCCTATGAAAAATTCCAATTCAGTTGTAAACATGTCAGTTTATAGAACATTCTATGCTCATAACCAACCAATCCAAAAACAAATATTAGCTATGTAAACATCGTGTTTCAATATCTAACTTACAATCATGGACAAAAGTTAACACACAATTTAAATTAAATATGCATAACGCATCATTGAACAAATATGCGAATAATTCAGTTAGGACGTATCAAACAGATCATACATTTTATCTATTAAAGGTTATATCAGGTCCCTGTAGTCCATAAGCAACTAATGAATCATATTCATAAATAAAAGTAAAATAAACACAAGTTTAAATGAAAGCACACCTGCACAATTCTAATTTTAATACCCCATACATGAACCGCCATAATATTATGCGCATATTATCATGCATAGATTGAACCTAAATTGCATGTCGCTATATCTCATCTGAATGTTATATGCCTCCCTAAATTGTTTACGTTTATTTTGATTGTTCTTGAGAACTAAATATAGATTGAACGACGTTCAATTATCATTCAGAAAATTACCATTTTGTCAACCGCATGTTTAAACAGATTCGGAACAAATTCTTCATATTTTTCATATAGAAATTGATTGAATTACATTACATTTATGGTGCAGGTATATAGAAATAGCTAAAACATCGTCCATTTTCATCGAAATCTATAATTTATTCTGAGGATCTATTCCGCAAAACTTTCCAGTTTAGAAAACTTAAATTACTACAGTAACCTCATAGAGTCTTTCACACATTCTGCGAGTTGGACACAAACAAAGTCGTTCCGAATACTTACATAAAGCTTGTGTGACGTTAAGCGCCCTTGTTTACCCCTCGAGAGATATTATCAAAAGAGTGTTTCTTGGAGTGGGGTATGATCAGTGTGACTATAATTTAATATTTAGTGATTATAGACTGGATTTGTATGTCACAATTATACATGAAATACATGGGTTTGAAGAAGCTAGGGAGAAGCGTGTTGTCATCTGAAAATGTGTTTCTGTTTCTGTCAGTGAATGTTTGAAATCATAATGTGGGGAAAATATGAAGTCTTTCAATTGCAATTATCGAAAAGACGCTATGGAATTTAATGCTTATTGTGAGTGCAGTAAGGAGGATGTAATTTCACTTATCATCGAAATTACAGTACAATTTCGAAATGTGTAATCAAGATTGAGAACCTGTGACATGGGTCATGTAATTCGGATTTGCTGAACTAAGAAAGTACATTTTGAGGAAATTCAGGATGTAAAACTAAGTTGGTTTTTTCCATTCGTATCACCAGCTAAATAAGACAGTATATGACTTGTCACTTGTATGTTCTTTTAAGGACTTTATCTTGCGTCTGTTGTATACTGTAGCTAGCCTAAGTCCGAAACATTGTATCAACGCGGAATGTGCCAAAGTAGCCGGTATGTGGCAGTCCACGAAACATCTGTTTTAGTGCATTCAGAAACAAATTACCATGGATTACCATGGTGATGGATGTGGGTTCTGGACCACGTGCTCGAGAGAGTGCCCATGGAACTATGGTATAAGTTGGCGATTCTCGATCACTTTTGTTGTAGCTTCTGGACAACTTGGATCAGTACGTGATAAGGTGTGGTAGTCGTGATGCGATTAGTCTAGCGAGACTGCGTCTTTGCGTCGGTGTGCAAGTGTGTGAATGCAATCAGTGGAGCTAAGTATGTGATCAGTGGGGCATAGTCCTTTTTTGTGAATGAGGGTTGTATATATTTCATCATGTTGTACTTGTGTGTAACGGTGTGTGTCGATGTGGGAGATGACGGGTTGTTTTACTACTTTGGCTATTTTCATGAGGGTGCCATCGTTTTGGGTGATGCAGTCCATTTTGACTCAAAGTCCGATGAATTCCGTGATGGGTACACCGTGAGTTTTAACTTTGAACTTTTCATGCACTTTTTTATTAACGTCACTGTGGAATTGACTGTGTGTGGGATAATCGCTGACAGAAAACAGCTCTTGGTGATGATATACGTCGGTGTCGGTCATGAGCAGTGTGGCTTTGTCTCCGTATTTGTGTTTGGCGAAGTCATAGCGAAATACTTGCATGAGCATCTTGGAGAGGTCGAAAACGGATGCATTAGCCTGTCCAGCTTGAGATTTTTTTTCTGGATTCGATTGCGACGAGTTTTTTGTCTGAGATTGTCATGCGCACAAAGGCATCATTTGCGACCAGTTTATCTCGTTGTCGTAGGTTATCAACGATTTAAATATTATTGCGGTGTCGAACGTTTTCCATGGTTATTACGTACACGCTATTGTTCGTGAGTTTGAAGAAGTCTTTATGGAATGATATGGTGGCGCTGTCTCATCGTATCGTGTTGAAGTCGATGTAGGGTTTCATCCACTTGGACTGACGAAATTTGACAGCACGATGAAACTTTTCAAGAACGATTCCGTGCTGTAAAGCTTGTTCAGTAGACGATGGTGTAATTTATGCTTGGTCTTCTTCCCGAGATTGGTATCAGTTTGTTCACCTTTGCTTTTTGCTGTAGTTTTTCTCGAGAGACAATAATTTGTTCGGGCCAGAACGGATAACCGTTCTGTGCATCGTGAAGATGTGGTGGATACCAAAGATCGACATCGACGAAATATGGTTGTGATATCGCCAACCATAGAGGTTATTTTCGTCGAGGTAGAGAATGTATACGGGCGGCTTTGTCGGGTCGTAGTGTTTCGTGTATTTGTTGTTGGCGACGGTGTCTTTTTGCGGTGATGACGGAGATTCCGCCTCCTGAATGGTCATTCTGGTACTGTTGATCGTGTTCAAATACGGCTTGTGGTGGGAGAAGCGATCAATATATCTTTGTAACAAGATATCCGGGTAGGATTTTGGATTTGCAACACTTTTGATGGTGATACAAATAAAACGTTTAATGATGAATGACTTGAAGGAGAAAAGAATTATGATTAATACGTGCGTGTACAAGATCCAAATATTGGACAAATTAACACGCTTGGCTACCAGTCACACTGGTCAATCAAGCTGTCAGTATTCCAGGTAGTCACCGACCACCATATAATTACATGGTCAATCAAGCAATGAGCGCCCACCAATCTATCAGCAACGCCCGATCACCTACTACTCGACCAGCAACACTGTTCAATTAGCTCTACGGCTGCTAAGGTTCAGTTTTAAAGCTGATATAGTCAACTTCTACGGTTAGCTCTACAGCTGGTACCACGTTGACTCCGATCAGCTCTACAAGTGCGTCACCGAGCAGCTGAAATACACCCATCACCGTGTACTATGCATGAGATGCATGAGACAGGCATGTTCGATAAAATGTAATGACGTTTTAAACGGTAAGCTATACAGCTTACGACGTTCAGTACTTTGAGAGACAGTGTCATGCAGAGTGATATTCGATCTTGCGTACCTAATCTTTGTGTTGCCCAAGTTTATATCCTGCAAATTTGTTCCTGACGTCGTCACGGGAGACCTTGTCACATGACGCAGCGACTGAGCAATGACCATACAACGACGAGCAATATAATGTCATTGGATTAAATATTTTCCTGGACCTGCCACGACCTCATGTGAAATTTTATATTTTATTCATACTAGGCAAGATTCTAGTATATCACTGAGCTGATAGGTGCGGATATATATATATATATATATATATATATATATATATATATATATATATATATATATATATATATATATATATATATATATATATATATATATATATATACATACATACATAACTATTGCGTTAATTGTCTGTTATTTTTGCCATGTTAGAGACAATTGTTTAGCCTTATGTCAAGTCAGCCGTTACTTTCGTCAGAATATATATATATATTTGTTGTTGTGATTTGGATTTTTAACGTCGCGTTAACAATTTTTCGGTCATATCGCTACGATGTCTGCACTGTGGCAGTTTATAGTGATGTCTAGCACTGGGGCAACATGCCGCAGACATGTAGCATGATGACCCACCCAGTCACATTATCCTGACACCGGGCCGACCAGTCCTAACACTAACCTCTTAATGCTGACCGCCAAGCGAGGCAGCTGTTAGTACCGTTTTTGTAAGTCTTTGGTATGACTCGGCCGGGGATCGAACCCACGACCTCCCGCATCCGAGGCGGACGCTCTGACCACTAGGCCACCGGAGCGGTGCTCTCTCTCTCCCTCTCTCTCTCTCTCTCTCTCTCTCTCTCTCTCTCTCTCTATATATATATATATATATATATATATATATATATATATATATATATATATATATATATATATATATATATATATGCTACATCCATTAAAAATAACATGGCCTTTGAAGTGTTGGTTTAAAGCAACTTGATATACCAATAGTATTGGTATATCAGATTCTGAGTTGCCCATGGCGTATGAATACGCATAATGAACATGTTTTTATAGCTTTTATACTCTCAAAAAATGGATATAAATTTCTTGGAATATTACATTTAAGAAGGAAAAAATAACAAGAAAATGATTTTCTTGTAAAATATTTTTAATATAGAAACTAATACTTTTATACAAAAAAACAACCATACTCAATCCAGGAAGTACATATTATTGAGCTCCACCCTGTGTCGTCTGCTGTCATCTCTGTCAACACTTCTGTTTGCATTCTCTCCCTCTGGCAAAAATCAAAACACTGCAACTCTGTTGAAAAAAGAAAACAATGACATCAGATAAGGAGCAAGATGATAAAGCAACATTTAATCTAATAAACCGTGAGTTGATTGGAGAGTTTGACAGAGACATGGCTGAAACATTTGTAAATGAAAATGATCATTGTATTATGGAAGACAGATTTGTACACCGTCAGCCTGACGATATGCTTAAATTTATAGAAAGTAAGCAGAATGCAAACACTTTTTTAAAAAAAGACCTTTTTGATGTAAGGCTAGTGACAGAATTCATGCAGTAAAAAAAAATTAATTCAGAAATTTACACAAGATACACCCATCTGAATTAGATCAGCACCTGGCTGGTTTTATACTCAATGTTAGGAGAAAAGATGGATCTGGGTTTGAACCAAACAGCTTAAGAAGCATCATTAGCTCCATCGATCGCCACCTTAAAATCGATAAATATGCAAGTACAATCATGAGAGGACAGACATAAAGTTTGCATTAACAAGGGAAGCTCTTCGGGCCAAGCAAAAAGATTTAAAATCTAAAGGAAAAGGAAATAAACCCAATTGGAGTCAACCAATCACAGACGAAGAAATAAATGCCTTGTATAGTAAAAAACTAATGGGAATGGAAACACCTGAAGCCATTGTTAACACATTGTGGTTTAACAACTCTGTGCATTTTGGTTTGAGGGGAGTGACTGAACATTACAATCTGAAATGGGGGATGTTACACTAAAGAAAGATGTGAAAGGCCTCTTGTATCCTGAACTTAATGAAGGGCAGACAAAAACAAGAACAGGAGACAATGTCAAAGACATCAGGAGTATTAATCCTAAGATGTATGAAAATAAAAACAACAAAGAGAGAGATCAACTTGCTATTCACAAACGGTATGCTGAGCTAAGACCAGCAGACTTTTGTCAACTTGAAGATGCTTTCTATATTGCGCCCAACACTATGCCTATCTCAACGACAAACCCAAAATGGTTTAGGAAACAAGTCGTTGGAATTAACAAACTTGGATGCATCATGAAAACAATGAAAGAAAAAGGGAAATATTACAGAAAGAAAGAAATTAACAAACAGAAGAAGCTGAAAGTACTTAATTCAGAAGTTAAGAGCCAAAAACATTCCCCCCAACAAATATCATGCAGATTTCAGGCCACAAAAACGTACAGCCTTTAAACAGCTACTCAAACATTAGTGAAAAACAAAAACAGACGTACTCCAATTACTTTAGCAACACCGGCCACCCAAGTAATGATGCTGTCAAACCCCACCCCCACAACAAATAAATTTCCAACTGCACAGCAACAGACTGTAGTATATCAAGTTCCCAAACGTGTAATATTCAGCAGAATCAGATTATCGTCAACCCTTTCTACGGATCAAACATCACCGTACAAAATATGTTTGTTATGAACCTTACGGAAAACATGAACGAGATCCATAAGTTGGGCATTGGTATGCCCGGTGTTTGCGTAAAAACGCCCGAGATCAACACTGGGATAGTTATTTGTCGCATTGGAATTCCAGGTAAAATAAAAACGTAAGGTGGGGTACAAGATCAATCCACGCCGGAACTGAAAGTTCTGGAAGAAAAACTGCATAAACCTGCACGCAAGCATTTCCCACGACGTCGAGTCATCGCAGTCGTGGTAGACAATATATTGTTGGCAAATCTCGTCAATATGAGAAATTACAGCGTGTACAATGATCATTTCTACTATCTCATTACGGTCATTGACGTGTTCAGCAAATACGCGTGGGTAGTTCCTCTCAGAAACAAGAAAGGAAACGTGTGGACAACAGCATGGGTGGTACACGAAAGACCAATAAGTTATGAGCAGATTAATGTAGCGAATTTATAAAAAAAACGTCTCAGACTGGCTTCAAAAATGATATTATCTTGTACAGCACACAAAATCCCATCAAAACGGCCGTATTAGAGAGGATTAAAAGAGCTCTCAAAAACCGCATGTAGAAAATATTCCCCAACGATAACACCAACACATACTTAGATTTTTTGCCAGAAATCTTTTACAAGCACAATCGCACGTGACATCGAAGTATCGAAATGACACTCACGGAAGAATTTTCAGCAAACCCACATGGTTTTTATGACAAGCAGCTCGACAAGTCACAGATGCCTTATTTGTTAGATCCAAATTCAAAGTAGGTGACCACGTCAGAATTAGCAGAAAACAAACACCTTCAGAAAGGGATACAGCCCTAACTGGACCGAAGAAGTATTCGTCGTCGGAACCTTTCTAAAAACCATTCTAGTCACCTACAAGCTGAAAGAATCCATCGAAGGTTCTTTGTACGAGCAGAAAATGCAACAAAAGAAATCTCATCCGAGTCGAAAAAGTCATCTCCACCCGAAGAACAACATCGATCATCAAATGGTTTGGTTATCATAAACAATTCAACTTGTGGATAACCACAGCATCGCTGCCATCATTGTCTCGAGAGTCTACGAATTCAGCGCTTACGAAAATTCTTATTATAACCTCGCTTTTGTTTCCTTACAGAGACCGTCTTACATTTCTCCGCATGCTAGTAAAGACCCATCCTCTCAATGATACGCAAAAAACACGTACTTAAATTTTATAAATTTCATCCGGCCTTCCAGCTGAACTATAGTCGCTATATTCAGCTGTCAAATTAAAACTCTTCGGCTTATTTTTTATGTAGTATTGCTGATTATACCGCTGCACCGGTCACTGATGAATATAACTACATCTCAACCACTCCTCTTTCTCATGGTCGTTCTCGCTCACCTGACAATAGATGATCTCAGGCACATAACTCAAATCCTTATTGGCATATGCTGTCAGCTGCTTCGCAGGTTTCGACAACTCTCTGGACTCATCTTCACTTAAGAGATCTCAGTCAATCGACACTCCAAGGATAACACGGAAGAGATATCTTCCCCATACTACAAGCACATCTCTAACACGACCACCACTCGTTATCACGCATTTATCCGAGTGGTCCAGAAGCTACAACAAAACGTGCTTTAAAAATGTGGTACATATCCACCATCCATCCCCATAGTGATCGACAGTAGTATAGTTGGGGGGGGGGGGGCTCTCACGAGCACTCTTTATCACGCAGTGATCAAAGTGGTCCAGAACCCCCATTATCCAACAGTATAGTTGAGGGGGCTGCCCTTGACCACTCGTTATCGCGTAATGATAGAGGTAGGCCAGAACCCGCATTTTAATCTACTACCTATGCTGTTATTTTTCTACAAATGCCATATACTTTTCCAGCTATAAACGCAGAAACAATTTTTAAAAGGTAAAGTGTTAAATTCTGTCCCGAAAACATTAAATTGTTGGGCCCTAATATGAAAACCAGGATATACCATGGTACGTATCGCGGCTTGTTTAGACACATCGCATTATACCGTGGTAATACTGTGGTATCCAACTATAATATTTATAATAAATAAATAAGGTCTGCATTATAAGTAAAACGATTCCGATTTTAGGAGAGTTCATGGTTCCCTTTGTTACAGGATATTATTCTGAGTTAATTTACCACACCCATTCGTTTCAATGTCAAACTAGACATCCGCTAACCTAATTCTGTAGGAATATGGAGTTGATGATATTTCTTACACTTTCACTGAAAGATCTTGAAATGTTGTGAATCTCTCTCTCTATCTCTTTCATTTCCATTAACTAGCTAGTTTAAGTAGACATATTATTTTTTTGTGTTCGAGCTGTAATTTAGACAAAAATCGTTGCGATCAATTCACCCTTTCTATTCGAAATTGCGAACGCCTTTACTGTTCATTAGTTAATATTTGTTGTCATGGAATTAGGAATTAACAGATGTAAACACTATGTGTTGTGCCGTCCTTGGGAAACACGCCTTCTTGAG
Organism: Sinohyriopsis cumingii; assembly: GCA_028554795.2. Taxonomy (NCBI): domain Eukaryota; kingdom Metazoa; phylum Mollusca; class Bivalvia; order Unionida; family Unionidae; genus Sinohyriopsis; species Sinohyriopsis cumingii. The sequence goes on from CM068841.1 coordinate 54,334,639, forward strand.
CCTGCTAGACTGTTGTTTGACAGGTTAGAGGCTCACGAAGGGCGTTTGTCGTCCTCATGTGTTGTGACGTACTCTAAACACGCCCTCTTGAGTCTGCTAGACTGTTGTTTGACAGGTTAGAAGCTCACATAGTGGGATGTGTTTCGTATGCCCCTGAGCCTGTAGGATGCCATTTTGGCACCATAGAGGCTCATATGGGGTTGTGTTGTCCTTAGTGTACACTCATCTCTACCTGCTAGGATGTTATATGACACCCTAGGAGTTCAATGGAGAGTATATATACTGTATAATGAATTATGAAAATATCAATGATGCTATTTCTGCTATTAAAGGTTAGAGCGCGACGGCATAAATATATTCGGTGAACTAAATCCTGAAAAAAATATTTCTGATTTTGAGACACTGCAAGAAAAAAGAAGTTGGAGGATATACTTTACCATCTGAATATCGATTCGTGAAGGAGATTCAGACAGCAATGCATCAATCTCTGGCTACAATAAAAGAAAGTGAAGCAACGGAATTTCTCTCTCTCTCTCTCACTCTCTCTCTCTCTCGCTCTCTCTCTCGTCCAATCGAAAAAATAGATCAGCATTATCTCGTGGTTATGAAGCAAAGAACACAATTGGTACTAGTGTGAGGCAACTAAGAAAGATTATTTCAGGAAATGAAAATGAAAGTCAGACTCCTTGACAAAAATGTGAAAGTAGTATGTCAGTCCACCTTGCGATGATTTTATCAAGGACAAGGACGGAGAATTAATTTTTTTTGGTGCTGTTATTGACCAATTTTCTGTTATCAAAATTATAAAATTCGACAGATTTTTAGCGAAATTGAGTCTATTTGTCAATCTACCTCGTTAATTGTTTCAAGGACAAGCTGGAGAATTAATTGATGTTTTGCTGTGATCGAAAAATATATCGTAGATTTTTAAGATTTTAAGATAAAATCAGACTCAGAGGTTTATTTCTTAAGTTAAGCAGGTTCCCGGATTGGTAGGTCAGTTTAAAGTGTATTCTTGATAACAGTTGATTATGACATCTTAAATAGACGGGATTGTTTGGCTCTTGCACATTGAGAGATCAGAGTGAGACTAGTGGTGTAAACTAACACAAAATATATCCATACTGTGCCGGTGTGGATATGTCGGTGTTTGTCTGATAGCTTCCATCAATTACGTAATAGACGAGGTTGACCGCGATGTTGGAGTTATATTTACGATTTCCGGAGATATATTGGGGCCTGTCCTGTCGGGGACATTGTTGTGTCGGAGAATAGTTGCCGGAGGTAGTGATTTCCTCTATTGTTCAAGTATTTCAGAAACGAACTCATCAATGATTTTGTCCGCGGATGTTTTAGTACGTCTGCGTTATACTCGGAAAATTTAAAATTCGGTATATCAGGTTCTGTTATCGAATATGCATTTAAAAATTGTTGTTTTGCTGTCTCTCCCTTTAGTATGAATTGTTACGTGAATTACTCGATAGTTAATATCTCTCATAACAGATATAAGTTGATTTAATACCTCAGTTTGTTTAATAATTTCCTCGCGTGAAATTGTTGTATCAAAAAGATGTTCTTGGAAACTTTGCCGTAGTTTTTCTCGTTGTCCCTTATGTTCTTGATTAATAATTTTAAAGTATGCAATAATTTCTTCTTGGCGAATATTCATATATTTAAATACTCCATACCCGAGATCTTCCTGAACAATATGCCAAGATACATCGTCCTTATTAATGAAGATAAGATAACCAGTCAACTTTGGATATGTCGAATTTTTTATATCAAGTAGATGTTTTTTGTAATATGGGGTAATTTCATGACACGAGGTTTTATCCGTGGTATAATCAGACGTTTTCGGGTCTGGTAACGGCGGAGGTGCCTCTGGAGCAACATCAGGCCAACCTAACACTGTGCTGATTGATGATTGATATATATCAGCGGCGTAATCTGGAAAATTTATCTTGATTGCAGATGATAATGATGGTTCGTAGACTGTTATTGCTATCTTGGATTCTCTCCATGTTATATTTTTTATTCGGCGCTGAAATTCTTCATTGATATATTCGATCTCATCAATTCCGGTTTGGTATCCCAACGACTTTCCAGTCGGGGGTTCCATCTGGTTTATTTTTATTTGTAAACACCAGCGAATTATTTGATGGTAGTCGACCAAATGAGTGTGATCTGATATTTGGCCAACTGTAGTACACTCGCAAATGCGCAAGGGGTATTTCACTCACCGGAATCGCAGTTGGAATATTAATACCAAATTCAGGTTTAATGGAGATTACTGTCATCGCTGTGGTCTTTTGTGTGATATTTGCGGCCATCTGCTGAAGTAGTTCGGTCATTATTATTTTCATTTTCTTTCAAATGTTGAGTTTCTACGTCGGTTACTTCATTGTATATCTTAACCATGTTAGTAAATTCGAAATCTAATATTGTTGTGTCGTCGAGGCTGGATGGAATCAGCGACGATAATTTAAAATATGCTGCTGTTGCCGTATGTAACCGCTTAACATAGTAGCGCAATTTTTTTCGTGCACGTAGATATAATTTTCGCGATAATATTAAAAACACCTGCAATTGCTGCTGGTGATGAAACACATATTGTTGTTGCAGTTATAACTGCCGCTTCTGTTATTGGAGTCAGTGCTGATAACACTACACCACCAGTGGAGTAACTGACGTCGACACTGAATAAACTACAACATCAATGGCAACTGCACGCCGCTTGTATTTTTTTACTTTCACGGTTTATTTGTCAACGATGGTTTTTAACGTTGATTGCCATTCACATGCTTGATCATATCTATATTGCTGAGTTCTTGACTTCATCAACGCCATTATTATTTTACGCAGTAACCAATTGAGAAGTTTCAGCAACAAATTGCAGACACCACCAGTAAGATGTTGCAGTTAATTTCTTTCAACTGCTTCCAGTATAAATGTCTCTTCGGTACCGCTATTTAAGACAACAGACACAACCTCGGAAAACCTGTCTATTGAGTGCCGCCAAGGATATATAGTGTATATACTAAATTTTGCAGCACTGAACATAGACAGTCTATACACACCAATAACTGTTGCAGTGTGTTTCATAGTATAATTTTGCTGCGACCACGTTGCGAAACCTGATGACACTGTGTATACTACGTTGGTGATCTGTTTGTGAGGAATTTTAATCAGACTAATTTTGTTAACGATATCAGGAATTCCACTTACGATGCCTTCGAGTGTTTTCTTAATTGTATTACTGTTCCTCTCGATATCAGAGAGTTTCATGTCAGCGGTGAGCGCAGTACCCGAGAAATTATCTGCGATTTCATCAATTTTCCTAAAATTTCTACGAAGATTTGTGAACATCCTCACATGAACGTCATACTCGGCCCATAATGTGGATTAATTTATTATCTACGGTGCTATATCTGGCATCTACATATTTGTTGTTGCCGCGTCTTCGTTGGATGTTGGGACTCTTAAAAACCAATATTTTATTTCCGTTCGTGCTGAGTTCACCTGTCATTGTGCCACCAGTATTCTTTAAACGGTTAGCAACGCTTCTTGCAATTTCATCTCTGCTGGTTGTAAACGACATACATGAATCTCTGATTCTACCGCCGTCAGTAAACATAGAGATGTTATCCTTGACCGAACCGATTACTCGTCGAATTGTATCATTCCATTTCATGTTGCTGGTTTTTAAAACACCGTATTCTGTCCTGAAAAACAACAACCTCACTCGATCAACTCCAGTTAGGTTCGTGAGATCATTAAGATCGTCTTTTGTCACGGATTTTGATAAGTCTATGTCAGATTGTTTGTCCTCGCAGTAATACCACCGCGGGATGTTCCGTAAATATCTGCCATTATTCATTTCTTTTTTTCTTTCTTCAGATCGTAGATTTCCATCGTTTACATGTATAATCGTACACAGCTTTGTGAGGTGGTAATGATGATTTTGATATAGTTTCAAGTACAGCAATTGCATCACGACCGCATATTAGCGGATCTATTAATTTTGTGTTGGTAGCGTTGAACGGGTTTGACATACTTGATAAATTCCTGCAGTGGAGCTAACCAGTACAAGTCAAAATAAACAATACCACGAGGGTCAATCGCGTATGCTACCAACTGAGTACCAGGTCCAGTGATGTTATCCAGATTAATAATACCGGTTTCAGCTTTGTTTGTTGTTGTGGTAATTGATCTTGCATAAAAACACCTCTGAATTGTTTTATTTTTTAGTTGTTTAGCAGCATCAAGTAAATCAAAATTTGATATCAGTGTTATTAAACTATCTCTGGAAGTCTTAAGAGCCCTTAAGCGAAACGGCTTCCTGGTAATCTTGGGACTCTCCCATATGTGAAACGACTCCCTTGTAATATTAGGCCTTTTCCCGATGTTATTTTTAATGTCATTCCAGCAACGGTTCCAAAAGCACCTAACGCAGCAGTTTTTGGAACAGCTGGGGCAGCAGCAGCTATCAACGCTGGTATTGCTGCGAGAAGTGGGAATATTCCTCCCGTTTTAGCCATGTTGTTGATAGCACCAGCAGAAATTTTAAATCGTAATCCAGTCTTGGATTGTCAATGATAGTTTATTTTCGCCACCTGTGATATGATTGTGCTTTAGCGTTTTTGTGGTCCCACATTTGTTCGCCGACATTGATTGCAGCTTCTTGATCTGACCAGGGGTCAGACTAACACTAGCATGATGATATGACATTTTTATAAAATACTCGTATTTCTAAATAACATTGAGTACAGATATTCCACTGGCGCATCAACAACTCTCATTCGACCCCTACCACCTTCAAGTAGCATTGCTTTGTTGCTGAGAATGACCGCGATTGCTCTGTAGTTTGCACCACCACCTGGTGGGTCATAAATGCGAGCTTTGAAGTGTATGTCAACGACAGATCGTATTGGATGTAATCTTGTAAAATCTAACTGTGATATTTGCAAACCGGTATCTATGTTTGATCACGTCCCATAAATGTCATCAAACTGTGATATGCGCGTGCAACATAAGTGTGTGTGTAATTTAATAATATATCTTTGGTCGGTTTTTGTTGTCCGTTTATTCTCAACGAAACCTCGGTAACCCCACATTTATCAAATATCATACGAGAACGTTCTTGACTATTTGTCCGATTAGAATGCTGCAGCGCAATAAAAATATGTCGTGGCTCAGAAACACCTTGTTGTGATGCTATACTTTGAGTAGCATCTGTGGTTATTGTTAACCATGATAGCAATGATTTACCGCCCTGATCCATAAATGACAATAATTCCTGTTCTTTAGCGATTGATGTATTCATTACAGGCATCCACAATGATAGTTTTGTTATGTTTACTTTACCATCGGCAACACCAGCACCTCGCCAGATTACATCATTATCATCACCTTTTCTTACGAGTACAACTGTGTCTTTAGCTCCAACGATGACCTTTCTAATATCTTTGCAAAATCCAAAGATGTGAGACAGCCGAATTGCACATACAAAATTTATATTCTCTCCTGACAACTTCGCTATACGTGTTGCAAATCCTAAGTTGTAATTTCCATTAATACCTTTTATAATATCAAAAGCAAAACCTGGTCTATCTTCATATTCATGACCAGCTGGTTGTGGATCAGCTGCAGTACCTCGTGGTGTTTGTAACTTAATATATTGAATGTAATCAGCATGGTCGGTAACATCTTTAGCAAACATCATTGATTGTGTCCGGCGGATCTTGTGTAACCATCAGAATATCTCGCTAGACCAATTATTGTTGTAGCTACATCGACATACTTCTGAATTGGTTCAGTATTTATTCCATCAATCTTGTATGTAGCGCTATCAAACAGTGTCATGATCCCGTTGTTGAAGAAACCAACTCGCAAGTTGGCATCATATGGCGTATTAATCGCAACATTCGTTACACGTTCACCTTCTACTTCAATAAACGCCTCAGCGGGCTAGAAATATATACGTGTTACCTGAGTTTGAAGTTCGATGCGGCCGCTTTGATTTGATTTTTCTTGCGTCATAGGAATACAATTGATAAACACGTTTTGATTCATGATTGAGGACCGACGCATCCATGTCAAGTGTTGGGTTGTATATACGTTTAAACATTTTATTATGTACTTTCGGATTAAATCAACGCCGCGTTGACTTTGTCACACTCTGATGAAGTCCACCTCCTGTTATTCAATTTGCAGGAATATTTTTTGTACTTCATCAGATCCCTGATTCATCAAGGCTGCTAGTTTTTTTTTAATTTGCAGCTTGATTTATTACTTTACTGACATTCGTAGGCATGATTTCCGTACTAGATAATTTTGCTGGTGGTGGTCGGACCACTTGTGGTCTGCGTATTAATCGTGCTAGTTTATCTTTGATAGCAGTAAAGGCCTTACGTAAGCATTACCGATAGTACCAGGAAGGAGCTTTTTCAACAATAGCACTAATAGCTCTCATTGATAACTGTTTTGCAATCGGAGCTATTTTTGGGGCCATTCTTGTAAATAACCCTTGAATAACGTTACCAAGAACATCACCGTAAATTCCTTGATAGATAGGCAATCGTGAATATTTGCTGCTCTGACCATTACAGGGCCACGATGTTGTTGATGTATGATCATGTCTTTTGTCTATATATCAGTTCACTGTGATAGTCATCAACGAGTTCATTGATAAGTTATCCATGATACCGCCTTGAAATAATCGTTGACAAATAGTAGCTGCTTCATTAATTTTTTCTGGTGAGTTATTTCAAGCCCACGCTTCTCCTATGAGAACTTCTAATCGCGAAATGTCGGAAACAATTTTGTTAGGACAAGTAACAAGACAACTTCCTGTGAAACAGCTACCAGTAGGCGCATCGTGAAACTCTTCTTCCGGAGATTATGGTCGAGTAGTTTGTTGTCGCACCGCTTTGATTACATCTTGTTTAAATTTTAGATACCCTGGATCTTTTATATTAACAAGCGAATTTAGAGAGGCAAAACATAATGCAGGAAGCCAATTTTTAGGTTTTACTTTTTCAACAAATTCAGGTTTTAAATAATTTTCACTAGAATCATATTGATACGCAGCATTGATTAATTTATCCCAGTCAGCAAACGTTTTAAGAGCTTCATTGGTAAACATTGCTACAGGGCGTGACGGTATTCCAGAAGACTTAGGTTGAGGTTGTGCTATTTGTTGCAGAGGTGGAGGAAGTTGATAGGAAGACACTTGTTCTGGTGGCGAATAGGGAGGCGGTGGTTGTTGCAATTTGTGTTGTTTTACTTCTACATTATAAAGCCTTTGTATTTCCTTTACAAAACTCGTAAATTTTGGAACATCATTTCTGGCTGCTTGTTTTTTTGTTGTTAAAATACACACGATAAATCCATCTGATGAAAATATCATCGTTTACGGTAGCATACTTTGGTTTTAAAATGTTGTCTTTTTGAGCTATACTTTTCAGTGTCATAGAAGGTAAATATTTTTCTTCAACATCTTTAAGTTGCTTAATAGAGTCTTCCTTAAAGTTTGCAATCAGTTCAATATTTTCTTTTATTTGTTTAGGTTTAGGCGCAAGTTCTTTTCTCACGTCAGCGATTTCAGTACGAATTTTGCTAATACCTTCAAGAATTTCTTCATCGACAGGTGGAGGTTGAGCTGCCGCTATTTCAGTTGAGAGTTCTCGTAAATTCTTTTTTGTTTTCTTAGTTCTCGCTGTCATTTTTTCAGTTCGTTCAGCAGTTTGTTTGAAAAGTGGAAAGAGACCTTCAGCAGCTGTTGTTACTCTTTCAGTAGCTTTAGTGATGGGTTTAAATAATTGTCCTGTGCCTTTTGCAAATTCATCTTTTGATTCTTGTCGAGCTTGTAGGTTTTCTCTAAAAGAATCTCTCACATGGCGAAATTTCTTAATTGCTTCCAGTCGCTCTCGAGCTAACCGAGCTGTATGAGATTCCGGATGAACCATTATTTGATATAACAGACAGGGTGAAGCCTAATACTTGACATTCAGTTTGTAATCCCTTTTTTTAACGATTTCCAGGAAGACTTAGTTTTGCAAATAACGAGTGAGTCAATTAGAGGTTGTTCGCCCTCTCTGCTGCTTAGGCTAATGAAATTCAGTCATTGTATAAATTCATTTGAAGAAAAAAAATGAGTTTATTGTCAATATGATGGAAAGCTAAGATAATAACAATTTAATCTTAAGTAAGGCAATGTGAACTTTTTATGCAACACTGAGTTGATATATATATATATATATATATATATATATATATATATATATATATATATATATATATATATATATATATTGGATACAATGTTACAGTGTAATAAGGATATAGTTCTTATTCATGTCCTCACAATTATAAGTTGAAATAGTATAATATGTGATTACACTACAATATGTCAAATAAAGTCTTGCTTTAAATTAATATACATCTCATGCACTAACACACAGATGATCAGACTAAAACAAGAAATGTGACCTGGTTGCATAGAAACGCGAATATTACCTAGAGTTTTCTTGAAAATATTGGCTTCATTTGGTATTGGTGACTGACTGCTTTATAATCATATGAATGGATACCTCAATAGTTTTTAAATCAGTGGTATACATGTATAAATTAGTATTCACATCACAGTGAAACACTTTGTCTCACTCGATAATACCAATATCATCTTCACGCACAGGCAAAACTGGTGCACGGAAAGGAGAGCATGGAAATTGTTTAGCTCTTGTTTCTAAGATGTGACTTGAATGATAAATTATGATTGTAATGTGATTAGTGTGTGCTTTTGTATATACATCGTGTATATCTGTGTTACACTTGAGTGATTATTTGTTTGGTTATGGTTAGTCGGCGTGGGTGAGATAGCCACTTAATACGAGTAGAAATCATAACGTGCAGGATTGACGAAACTTTATGGTAACATAAATTAGTATCATAAAAATGGTGCCTCACTAATATTGTAGTATAAGGGTATTTTCTGGATTTGTTCGTTTACAATTATTTTGATCATTTGAGACAGGAATAATTGTGTTTATTAGGCTTTTGGGTCATATTTTGTAATAAGTGGTACGGAATGTTCATCTGCCATTTTGAGAAGTGCACAAAGAAATAACATAATGTTGAAAGTTCCAAATACTTTCAAGTGTGAAACTGAAGTCTCGTGAATGTTTTGTCATTAGTTTATTAAAGGAGTATAATTTGCTATATTACAGAGCTAAGGACCCTTTAATGACAACCAATGATGCTTTGAGGTCCTTTGAATGATGTACGTGTATAATATAAATTTAATTTGAAAACGCAATACAGAATTCTTTCGGCAACAAAATAGTTGTATCTCATTTAATGTGAAATGTGTCAGGTATTCTTAAAATATGCATAAATCTGTGTTAAGATAAATATCGATATAAAAATATTACATTATTAATAAAACGTTATATTATTCTTGGAGAAATAAGGTACATCACAAAATAGGTGATTGTTCTAATCCGTTATTAGCAGTCTTTCCACAATAATTTATATCCTAACCTTAAAGATTTTTACACAAAGTTTCGACGGATGATTCTGCGACTTATATAAGCCATCTGAAAGTCAATGTTTGTGTTTTACTCAATCATTTTGAATGAAGTTAGGCAAACAAGATTTGTTTTCCTGTCGACTGCTCTAATTTTCAGTTCTGTCAATCCAAACTGGTACGTCACATCCACATAACGGATGCCCTCACATGGATTTGAAATACGCATATTAGATTCTCCCAGTAATTTGCACCCTGGATCAGTGGTGAATTGCGGTTGTTTTTCTGTTGTGTAATACACTTCAAGAGGTATGATGTCCTGAAAATCTCTCGTTGTACCATAGGATTTTGTGCTCGAGAAATCATTAGTAACCTCCAAATCAGCCGAAGCGATGCATTTAAATACGTCACTACACATGATCCTATCCCAACTAACTTGTTTCTTCTCCACTGGATCTCTTCCTTCTTCAAAGTTACGCGATATTCTTTCACCGTAAGTGAATCGAAGAATTCTAGACTCAACTGAGTGAGGCATTCGTCCGAAAAGAACAGCACCTTTCACAACAGTTATTCCAGCATCTTCAGGAACTATGACTTGCATTCCATTTTCTCTTTTAAATGTTTCATTGATAACTTCTTGCACGTACTTGGACTCAGAAAACCCCCCTACCATGAGGAGCATGGATATTTCCTTCCCATGACCTTTTTCAAGAATGCCTTTCACGTGGTGTACAATGTGGTCTGTAGCTTTTCGGAATAGTAGTTCAAATATAGATGGGTTAATCATGACGTTATCATCATCCAGAGAAATCTCTTGGCTGTAGACCGACTTCGCAAGACACGTCATGAAATTCATTCCAGCAAAATCTTCACACAGTTTATTCAACTTCGCTGGAAGCTGAAATGGAATGGGAAAGAAGAAATATTTACTTATGAATATGGGGTATGACGAGAGCTTCTATAATATGTTCCAAAAAAATCAGTGATTAAGGAAAATATGCGAGCCATATACCACTCAATCAGTTTTAAATAGGATTAATTCATTCTCATACAAACAGTCATACTTGCACATTAAAATTCCTATGCCTATACTTGAACATTTTTAGACAAAATAAAAATACTCCATAGTCCTGGAACCAATGTATGCATGGAACGGTCTCCTTTTATCTTATTTTACTTTGTTCAATAGCATATCTCCATAAGAGAACATTTCTGATACACTCCTAAAAAATACCCAATGGTCCCTGAGCCACAGTAATTTTTCAGAAGCAAAGCATAGCACTAGTTATGTTTTTGGTCATTTTTTAAATTTTGCATCGTTACATTATTAGTTGACAACATTCCAAATTCTGGAATCTGTTTGAATTTTGGGAACTGTCAAATGATTTAAAATAAAGACTAGAAATAGACAGCCATGCATAAATACATTATCTTTTGCAGCCGACACACTTTCTTTTAAATAATTCACTAAATTTGCTTTATAGCCTATAATTACTACTATAAAAATGAAAGATCCGGGAAAGAACTTGTGCTTACATAAATTTACATAAAACAACAGATGTCGTTATGGCTCATTGCATTTTAGGTCAATAAAAATATTTTTCAGCATCCGCAACAAGTTGAAATAAATTAGTTGAAACGCAATAATTTAAATGCTTAATTCCTGTAGAAAGAGCCATGTAACGTTTTCAAACACAACGGCTTTTGCGTTTTATTTGTTTGTCTTGTCTGTGTTTTGTATTTGTCTTTGAAAAAGACTCATTAAAAGTTGAAAGCGCTTAGGCTAGTTAGATACTAGTTTCGCAATGTTTGTTGTTAGTTTATTGCATATATATATATATATATATATATATATATATATATATATATATATATATATATATAGATATAGATATATACATACATATATATATATATATATATATATATATATATATATATATATATATATATATATATATATATATAATTCAAAATAGTGACGTTTCAAGTGAAATAGATTTGTGAAAAATTCAAATATATATATATATATATATATATATATATATATATATATATATATATATATATATATATATATCGTTACGACTGTATTGTCTTAAACTAAGTAACAGAAAAGAGCGTGAAGTCAATATGTTTAGTAAAATTTAAAAACAAAATTATCAAGGACACAAAGTAAAACTTTACAAGGAACTCACAGTGTTCTGAATTAAATCCCAAATAGTCCTGAACATTCTATCACGCGTCCAAATGTATGAAGTTCACTTTGAATTCTAGTATTATTCCAAATAAATTCCAATATCCAATGTGTTGATGTGTCTGTAGTCTCGAATGTGCTAATGTTCAAATGTACTGGGCGTGTAGTGATTTAATAAGTCTAGCGATTGATCATAATAATACAATCAAAATTGTTCTTGTCTGAATTCACTATAATTCCAAATTAATGTTTTAGCCGAATAATGATATTTAGCACCTTGTGATGACAGTGAACAATATTTTTTATAAGTTAAGCCACACAAATCTAAGCTGAATACAACAATCACACTCATTCTATAGTGATGGTAAGGCAAAAATAAATGTTCCCAATGTAAACAAGATTATATGCCTGTTACCATAATCTAAGTCATAGAACGAAGCAAACCAACAAGTTTTGTAAAACTCAACAAATAATTTAACTGTCGAAGTTGTAAATGAAGAGTTTGTGAGGAATGTACAGTGGTATGGAGTGAATCGAGAACAATCCTGATAAAGTTCTATGACAGTCCTAAATGAATGAAACGTCATGTAAAAAACTAAAAACCGGAAATGCACTGGTTCGCCAAGAATCGAGATGTTGTCAAGATGGCGTTTTCAAGAAATCCTTCGAATAATTCCCAACAGATCCAGAATAATAGTATAGTACAAATAATGAGCACTTTCAATTTCTGCTGAAATATTTTAAACAAATGGTTTTCCTCTCAGATAGTATCTAAGTACAACATAAACCACATCTGCAGGCTTAGAATACGAACACAAGAAATGAGGATGGCTCCAAAATAGAAATGAGTCTGATTACTTAATTCCACATAATTTAAACCTTCTATTACGACCATATTTCACAACAGACAGATCATGCTACTCATTTAATTGCGAAACAAATGACCTGGTCCATCAAATGGAGAATTCTGAAACAGTCTAAACCTCATCAACCAATGAGAAATTAAGCAAAAGTTGTCTTTAGATTAATATTAATATCAGTAAACACATACGTAATCATCTATTTATAGATCCTGCGTAGTTTTACTGTCTTAGCAGACTCTAAATAAAAAATATTGTAGACAACTTACAGCCGTTATTAAAAGTCAAACAAATTAGATACAACCATGTACCAGGAATTATAAAAGATATAAATGTACAAAATATTACCCCTCTACCAGACCCAGGTCGGAATTAACATTTTCTGAAAATCCTCTGTCAACTAATTTCCATTCTGGAACTTTCTATGGTCAGTTTCAAGACCGTATTTTCCCTCAGATTGAAGCAAGCATAAGGATTATAATAATATTTAATCGACAACGACAGAGTGCAACAAGATAACCGGGTTGAATTTCGGATTTATAACAGAACACTTTTATGGTTGATAAAAATACAATGTTTATTGATGAATTACTTGCATGGAAAAAGAATTATTAATACGTGCGTGTATAAGATCCAAATATTGGACAAATTAACACAATCCGCACGAACCAAATAATGTAACATAAATGCGAATACAAAACAAACAGTATTCATATAGTAAAATGATGTATTCACTCAAATAGTTAAGAATGAGGTACTTTACTCAAATAGTAAAATGATGTAACGATGCGACAGATATCATACAAAATATCTTTACAGTCCCAAAAACACTGGGTATAAGATTATATGTATGGAGTTACACAAAACACTGTCAATATCATACTCTGCTACCAGTCACACTAGTCAATCAAGCAGTCAGCATTACAGGTCGTCACCGACCACCATTCAATTCCTTGGTCAGTCTAGCAATCGTCGCTCACCAATCGGTCAACAATGCCTGATCACCTGCTACTCAGCCAGTAACACACTGTTCAATTAGCTGCACGGCCGCTGTTGAACCAGATCCGTCACCAGCTCCATCGTCAGCTCCACAGCGGCTATTTTCAGCGCCACAGCCGTCACGGTAAACTTCTACTGTCACCTCTTCAGCTAGTACCCCGTCAACCCTCACCACCATGGTCAACTAGACAGCTGCCAGGGTCAGCTTCGATCATGGATCAGCTCCACAGCTGCCACGGTCAGTTCTGATGTCCATGGTCAGCTCTTTTCAGCTGAAAATAAATTTTGCATGGAGTACTAAGAATGACACGGGCATATACGATAGTACATAATGACGTTATATATGGTAAGCTGTACAAATTACATTATCGGCACAACATTACAAAGCAATCAAGAGGTTCAGAAGTGAACCTACTGGTGTCTGATAAGAATCCTATGATACTAAACGTTTCTTAATAAAAATGCAACTTTATTGCCAATAGAGATCTCCTGTTAAGTCACATACAAGAATAGAAAATATTAGCATTATACCACGCAAGCCAGAGTTACATAGAAAATATACAAAAATAAACGTGGTAGTACAATAGTTATAACCTATGATATACACAATATATTAATAAATAACTCACATGCCGCTACAGCTGAAGATGCAAGTCCTTAAGTAGACTGTTCACAAGACGTTTCGTAATGTAAACATTTGGTTCTACTGTGAGGTATGTATACAAAGACGATGTGGCACTACATCGTCTGTGCGCTTGATGAAGATCTGTTTTTTCCCATCGAAAGCATTTCACACGTACGGCATAGGTTGAAATGAACTCACTGTTTCGAAATATTGTACAATATACATAAATCACCCTCGGGTATTTTTGCACCCACAAAAAAAACGAAACCGGAGTACATTCATTTAATAAAACAAATGGATTTATACGATTTCGTAACACAGAGAAACATTCGCTATATATTATGTTGTTTGAAAAATGAATGCCAACCATAAGGCATACCATCAAATTGATTATGGACAAAGCCACATACAAAATACAGATGTACGTACGATATAATCATTAAGAAACCCAAACAATGTTTCAGATTGAATATATAACACCTCCCCTCGTAAGGAAAAAGAACGCTGGATGTTCTACACCGTTTTTGTCTTCCTGAATCAACATTCCACCGTCACTGAACATCACTTGCATCAACAGACGTTTTAAATAAATGACTTAAATTTGGAGCTGAAAGAATTGGGGCTCTCTAAAGTATTGCCTTCAACTTATCAAAAGCCTAACGACAGTTTGCAGACCAATGAAACCAAGTTGAACATTTCGTCCGAAAAGGTACGACTTTATATTAATAACGTTAATCTGGAGTTACGAATACAACATTTCCTTTGTCCTTTCTGTAAGTGGTTTTTTACAGAATCCTTTTAAAAGATCAAACTTGGTGACTTTTTTTCTTTTTTAATTTTCTCAATGCACTCATCAATTTTTGACGGTAGAAATGAATCTGTTTTGTTACACTGTTCTCTTTTATATAGTGTGCACATGAAGAAGGTATTATTTGGCTTCAGCACAAGAATACATTGTGAACTCTAGTCATTTGTCTTTGGTTCTATGAAATGATTCTCCAGCAAATACTGGTTTACTTTTTTCATGCAGTTATGTGTGAGAGGATCCATCTTGTACGGATGCTATTCCACACTTGAAGAATCTACAATTTTAACATCATGGTAGATTTTATTTGTTCCTGTTAGACCATCTGGAAACAAGTTCTCATATTCAAATAATAGCAATTTTAGTTCCTTCTTTTCTAATAGCTGCAGATGTGAAAGTCTCTGGTTCAGATTATTTAATATTTCTGAATTCCGAAGTTTAGTTACCCCAAAGTCACTACAGTACGATTTCATTCCATCACATAAATGTTGACAATGTGGGACGTATACAACTAAATTTACTGCACGATTAACAGGGTTATATCCATCAACATAGATCCATAATAAATTAACATCCCGGGAGTAGCAATGCTTTAACTTAAGTCATTTACTTCCTTTCTAACTTTATAAGGAGCATAGTACGTGGCTTGAAGAGGACTTCGAGGTATGGGCAGTGGAACCAGAACTTTATCACCAGGCTGAAAACTATTTCTGTTCTTTATTTGGTCATACCTTAATTTATATTTTGACTTGTCTTAGGTAAGAAACTGACACAATCTCCCATGTTCTGAGCATTAGATACTTTGTGATTGGGTTTTCCTACCATTTGACAAGTGTGACAACATACAATGTATTTACAAACATCACTCTCAATTCTCAGCCTATAAATAATATTCAAGGGCTTTTGTTAAGTCTTAGTGTTCCATAAGTGGCCAGCAAAAAGAGGTTTCATGAGCGAGACTAATAGGGTTTTGTATATACGACTTATGAACATCATTTTGCTAGCTCTCTGACCACTCGTCACCAGCAGGCATCACAAGTGGTCACTATTTCCTAATAAGGACTCCATTTTTACCAAATAGCACGAAAGTATTTGTGTGACTTAATTTTCACTATTAGCCCTCTGAATCAAGCATGAGATTTCAGGATCTTGTTCGCGTTGGACAGCGACTGATTGTCTTTTGTCTCCCTGATTAGAATAAAGAGAATGAATAGTAAAATAGATCACTGTGATAATTACCGCTTGATTCATCAAAGCAGAAGCAAACGTGACCTCATCAAAAGACTGACCAACAAATGTGTCAGCTAAAGGATTAATTTCCTGATCAGTATCATTCTCCAAGAGCTGGATATAAATCAAGGATTTCATTTTAAACAGAATCTACTTCTGATTCAAACAAGGCTTTTTAGTTGCTGTGGATTACCCACAACTTAATCTCAAAGTCAATGCCTAGGAAAGACGTCACTGTTCCAACTTTCACGGATCCTGCGAATAAGACTGATGAGAAATTTGCACAGTGGAGAGGAACATTACAAATGAGTACTCTACTTTGTGATAAGAACCCTTTCACTAGAAGAAGTCTTCTCAGAAAAATTAATATACCTAATAATAAAAACTATCAGAAGCTCCTGTGTCCCATGAAACTTTAATATGGATCGGCTTGGATGATTCACTCATAAGTGTAATAGAACCTTTCGACACCAATGGTTCATAATCCATAAGATAATCAGACGAGTTTGTTTGATCCAACACATGTATTGCTTTCAGTAAACGAATGTGACCTTGATCTCTTAGTAATAAGAGCATTTGGAATAGGTCTGTCTTGATTATATGTTGTTTTTATTTTATCAGTTGCAATCAGAAATAAATTGGCATATCTTAGTGCAATAGGTGAATGTATAAAGAGATATCGAAATCTGATCAGTCTTACAATAAACCCGATTCCTACATGTTGAGCCAGATTTGGAAGTGCTCGTAGGAGTCTGTGATAGTATTATTTTACCTACAAAATGATGCATAGCGAAAGACTTTACTGACAAATGCAACTTTGTAAGTCAAAGAAAAATTGGCAGCTATACTAGCGTCATTTTCTAAAATGTTTCGACCTTGTGTTTATCAAGGGAGGTTTAACGTCACTATGGACACAATTATCGACCTCTTCAATTTATCTGTGTATTGGAATCAGCTCTTCTACTGTCTGAAGCAGAAACACTGCTGACTCAACTTCAATTTTCACCGTATAACATGTCACAAAAACTTGTTTTGAATCATTAAAGCCTTAAATTTTGAAAGATTGTTTTGTCTGCCAAGCTTAAGCAATTCATCATTTTTCCTTCCTGGGTAGGATTTAAAATACAATGTTGCCACTAGATGGCATTAAGAAAGCTTGTTGGTTTCAATGAACATTTCTAAAATATATAAAAGTAATACCTGGAACTTACAACATCCCAAAACAAAGTGAATTCAAACTCCAAAAACAAAATTTTCTTAAATAGTTTAGAGAAATTTGTTTCCTGGGAGGAGCCCCCAATTTTCAGTTACGAATCTATGGTCTTAAACTATCGGACAGAGAAGAGCAAAAAACCAGCGTGTTTTGTAAATTTCAACACATAATTTATTTCTCTAGAATATAAAGAGAAAATTTAAAAGAACTTACAGGATTGTGAATTAAAACCCAAAACGTTCTAAAAGTATATTACAAGTCTAAAGGGATCAAGTTCCAATTGAATTAGAATGGCCTGTCAAATGAATTTCACTATTGAATTTGTTGATGTGCATGGAACGTGATAATATGCCAATCAGATTGTTATGGCAATGTGCTAACGGCGTTCTGGCGTTTCACAGTAATATAATACAAAATGTTCTTGTCTGAAGGATACAGTTGAGCACATTGTAATTCCAGTGAAATAATACTTTTCATCAATTAATACAAACAAATAAAAAACTGTACACAGCAATGAGACTGATTCTGCTTCAGTTGTTAAGGCAAGAATGATTAACCCCAATGTAAACAGAATTATATATCATGTACTTGAAATACGTAGCAATTAACATTTTCTGAAAATATCCTGTCAACAATAAGGAAATTTCCATTCTGAAAGTTTCTAAGGTCAGAATTAAGTCAATTAAACTTGTTTTCTACTAATAATGATCTGAATATTTAATCCACAACAACAGAAACACAGACTGTATTAAGTTGTTTATAAAATATATGCCACCTGCCAGGAACACCATCAACTTGATTTCGGACATGGTTAAGTACAAAATACAGATGCATATAACATACAATCATTAAGAAAAGGGAACATATAATACAGATTAAATATAAAGAACTAAATATATAGTGTATGTGTTATGTTTAATTTCGTTCAGGTTTGAGGGTTGTGGAATTAATGCCAACATGATTTTTGTCATGATTTTAAGATGTAAATAAGATATTTTCGTGCATTTGAGTTGAAGACCTGGGGTTTTCCATAGGATATTCTATTCTGATTTAGATCAAGTGGAATTAGTCTACAGCTGTATAAAGGATTTGGTACAAATAATTTTTTCCTGTTTAATATGTCTTTGGAATCGTTAACCAGAGTAAACAGTTGTCTTCTTATATAGTTTGAACTTAATTATTAATTTAAATTATTTCATTGGAATTGCAAAGTGCTCGATGACTTTCTGGACTAAAATCACTTTGGGATTGATGAGAACTCATTCAAAGACATTATGCATTATATCAAAGTTGTACAGAAAGACATTCATGACTCTTGATACATCAGGGCATTTAAGATTATTCAAATTCATTCGGAACATTCTATACTTTTCGACGTTTGATAGAATATTTGGGATGATTTTGGGATTTAATTCACGATATTATAAGTGCCTTTTGAATTTTCACTTTGGAGGAAAATAAATTATTTCTTGATTTTGCTAAATGTGTTGGTATCTCCTCCTTTCTTTTACACAGCTTACGACCATGGAGTCGTAACACATAGCTCGAAGTTTGTGTGTGTGTGTGTGTGTGTGTGTGTGTGTGTGTGTGTGTGTGTTTCTAAATGCTTTGTATGGTGTTATCAATGTTGGAGAGACCTTAAGTTGTTTCACGAGAGAATTTATTTTTGTTATATATATGTTGTTGTTGGATTTTATAACAACTAGGTCAGGCATAACATAAGACATCAACGGTTTCTTTTTATAAGTAGTTCCTAGCAAGTTGACACATGACTGAGACGACAGGTCTGATATAACCAGAATGAGATAGGAAAATTAAGGTTAGCAATACTGGTAGATTTCTCTCTCGCATGGGTGAGAAACCTAAGGTACATCTACAACTTATTCCAGCATTTGATGCATCATTTAGCAGAATAATGGAAACTGTATCGGTCAAATACATAAAAACAAAGAAACAGTCAGACAACCAATACTTGTAGACTATAATCTGTGCATTGCAATGTTCCTGATGCAGTGCTTTTGAGACATATTAAAACTAAAACAAATACTAAAGCTTTCATAAAAGGTTTGTACAAGTGTTGACCTTCCCAGGGTCAGGTCAAATTTCATATCAGGAATAGTCAATGTGTTATGCACGAATTAGCAATCTAACAGTTTAAATTTTAGGCCAATCACCATAATAGTCCCAGGGCTTTAGAATGATTTAATCAAACTTTGAAGAATTTGGTCATATTTCTTTGATACAGAAAATGATTGTGATATAGGTGTTCATTTACTGTTGTTTGCTGTTAGGGAATCAGTTCAAGAATCATTAGTTTCGGTCCCTTTGAATCAGTTGTTGGACATAACGTCCGTGGACTACTGAATTTATTAAAGGAGAAACTTTTTCCAGAAGATTCCAAATTAGTCTTCTTGACAATATCTCTGATTTAAAATATGAGCTGTCAAAGGGTTTTGAACTAATCTTCACTCAGCTCAGTCAAAAATGAAATTACGTTATGACAGAAATACACTCGAAAGGAGTTCTCAGTCTTATGGTAGAGTTCTAGCACTCTTGCCCATCAATCGAGTCTTCTTCTGACTAAATTGAACTGTCCTTATACACTTGAAAAGAACGTAAATGACTTAAATTAACACTCTTGAGAGGCGGAAGCCGAAACAACTTTGTTGCGAACATAACTTTTTCGTAGGTAACTTTTACGCCGGCTGGAATGTGTGTGTAGATGTGTTTTATCCAAAATTCTTCAAATTAAGAACATTTAATTTATTTGTCCAACTATATTGCTACAACTTATATTTATTAAGGCACTTCAACATCCAGTATAATGCAAAGGATATATTATACAATGTTTTTCATCAATTTTAGAAACCATTTATCAATTTTCCATTAAGTTATGTATATTTAGTTTATTTTGTGTACTGATCCATAATTTTTGTCTCTTTTGAAAGTTATAAATAGACTGTTTACTCATGTTTGAGTTGAAGGTCTATTCTTTTTTAATATAAAGTTAGATGGTTCTGGAAACGGTCTTTTGGTCTCCACCCTGGTCATTTTATTGAGTTTTAGATTTTTATATAAAGTTTTGATAAGCAATATTATTTCATTCCAGATTTAATTTCAAGTCTTCGCCTTTATTTACTGTTTGAGGCGAATAATTTATTTAAAGATTATTCTTTGGATAAACAAAGTGCTCATGGAAAATTTGGACTAAATCACTATTTTGGAATTATTGAGAAATGATCCAAGGACATTCTGGATTATTTAATTTGTGATACGTCAAGTTTACTGGCACTTCAGTACATTCAAGACTGGAATTCATTGGGCACATTATCCATCTGGACTTGTTATAGTAGTTTTAGGATTATTTGGGATTTAATTAACAAAGCTTGAAGTTTTGTTACACTTTTTCTTTGTATTAGGACAGAAGTTTTTAGTACAAGTAACAAGATTGAAATTTTCTCTAAATTGTATTAAGAGTAAGTTTTGATTAAATTATATTGAAAGTAATTTTCTATTAAAATATATTGTATTTGAATCTATTTATTTCGGTATTATCATTGTGTACTATTTAACAATGATTGCGCTCTTATGATCAAGTACGAACCGTCTTATACATACATTGCCCTGTATCTCAAAGTCAGCAAAAAGTACATTCACTAGGTTACGTAAATAGATGAACTAGATAGATTCGAATGATTTCTCTAGAGGGCAAATGCGCTGATCTTGCAGAAGTACCTACGTAATAATGTACATAGACCTAGACGATAATCTGTAAGAGACTACGAAGCCTTACTTTGAGATTCTGGCCAACGCAAAGAGCTAGGCGCGTGCCATATTTGGCTTTGTCTTAAGAAACTGATATATATATAAAGCCCCAGCCACGGGCTGACACCAGTTTTGCTAGCCAGAAACTCAAACAGCTTCTGTTTCTACAGGTAAGATTATGGTCTATGTACAATTTTTCATAGTATAAGACTTTTTAGTGTTACAGGAATTTTTAGTGCTAAGATGCTAATCTAACATCAGTACGTTTCAACATTAGATCATTTTAATATTTCTTTACTATTCTTTAGTATAATTTATTGGAGGGTTTAATTGTTTGAAGAACTTATATTCACTTATAATTATATTATTGATTATAGTAAAAGCAACGTTCGCTACCAACTTCATACTCATTAATAGTTAATTTAGAAATAAAATACTCTTTAAATAATAGAGTTTAATATGTTGACATTGTAGAATAAATTCAGTAACATATATTTCAATTACGATATTGGTCTAAAATATTGAATTTTAGATTATTTTGCTATAGCGAATTTATTCGATATTTAATTATCTGTATTATATTATAAACGGCAGATATTATACAAATGTATGATGTTGGTAAGTGAAATAATATTGTAGTTTTATATGTATTTCTTATAGTCGCAATGTAAGCTTATGTAGATTGATATTGGAATGTAATTTTATATGTTGAGTATCTCAATAAAGTTTTGCAAGCCAGAAACTCAAACAGCTTCTGTTTTTACAGCTCGGTCCCCTACCCAAGCAAACCAAATTCCCCAGATGTAGCCACATCATCATCAAGTGACACCTCTTTCAAGATGACTGAACTTCCTCTCTCTCTCTCTCTCTCTCTCTCTCTCCGTCGGGTTTTGGAAACAGCTTGACTTAGAGTTTACGAGAAAATCCATCTCATAAAAGTCTATGGATAATATCTTTCCGATAGACACAAACTTCTTTCTTTCGTAAAATTTGTAATTTAGAAAAATAAATGCATTTGTTGATTTTGCAAAACTTGTTGGTTTCTTTCTGTTGCTTAGTTTACGACTATAGAGTCGTAACACCATGCCAACAAACCAAAATAATATTCATCATATATGCTTATAAATGATTTAATGTTTCTGTCAGATTTTTGTATTTCTTAATTTGATTCAGAAAAAAAGCGACTTAAAACTGTAACTTTGTTATATATCTGATTTTATGAACGCTTTGCAGATTTACCTTCTAAAATTTACAAGATCCTCACAATGTATTGTGAATTTAGCCTAATACAGATGTGTGCATTCATGACATCATATACAAAATGGAATCGTTTCTCACACAGTATTCGTTTAACAAGCTTGCTATCAAGGCTCATGATGCTTGTTTTAATATTATAGCCAGCAAGTGTAAATTTTAAATCATTTGCTAAAGCATTGCAGTGCATGTTCTTGCCTATTATTTTATGTTTGAACAAAACAAAGTCAACAATTTAGGTTTTTACATCGTATTTTGGAGCACCAAAAGCGTTGACTACAAACCCTCATCTAACCGTGCAGACAAATACACATCATCTCTTCATACAGAGATTGGTGTCTACAGATTATACCCGTAAAATATTTATATCATCTCTCTGGCACATGGAATTCTACACAGTTATCTCTGTGCCATCATTTAGGTTGTAAATAAAACCGAAACCCCCCCCCCCCCATAAAAATAAAACCCCACAGCAACGCATTTAGTCTTTAATGATTTGACTGGGACCCCAGTTAGCTGAGTTGTCTAAAGCGCTCGCCTTTATCGATCACTGCCATCTTACCTCTGACAGAATGGGTTCGGGTCTTGGGCTTGGCAGCCTATCGTGTGCTGAAAATGGCGTTCAGCACAACAACAACAACAGTAAGAACAAGAATAGTAATAATAAAAAATAGTAGTAGTAGTAGTAATATTAGTAGTAGTATTTGACACGTTCAGGAATTTTAAAATATTAAGAAATTATTATTTGTGAAATTAATATTGTAAAGGCACGGCAGTGCAAAGAGTCCAGCACAGATGCATCACTGCTCAGAAATATTGCCATGTTTCAGGGGCCTTAGTGTGTTTTTTTTTTCTTCTTCAAAATGTAGGCAAAGTCCAGAAATATTCTTGCATATGGAAATGAAATGCTATAAGCTTATAAAAATGACCAAAGATCCAGGGCCTAATGTAGTTTTGTCTTAGATAAGTGTGACCCAATAGTTTTCTTAAAATTAAAAACATAACTGTCGTGCTTGCTCGGATGCGGGAGTTTGCGAGTTCGAACCATAACCGAGTCATACCAATGACTTATAAAAATGGTACTAACAGCTGCCTCGCTAGGCGCTCAGTATTAAAAGGTTAGTGTCAGGACTGCTGTCAGGTTAATGTGAATGGGTATGACATCATGCTACATGTCTGCGGCATGATGCCCCAGTGCTAGATCATCATAAACTGTCACACTGCAGGTATCGTAGCGATATGATTGAAATATTTTTAAAGCTAAGCTAAAAATTCAAATCACACGCACACACTGTCCTCCTTGTATCGGATTACACCTCTTTAAACTGCTCGAGTAGCATAGGACATATGTATGGTTCCTCGTTGCTTTTAAATACATGTAAAGTTTGATATTACCGTGGAGATTATTTAAATCAGTCGTCTCTCTTTCTCCCACATCGCTTTGTCTCAAAACATTTTTGTTCCTTAATCTTTAAACACCTGCTTCATATAACAGCAACATTAATAAATAGTGATAATAGAATGCTGGTTTCTATGAATAGTCTAAGGTTTCAAATTTTAAACGAATTAGCAGAAAACGAAAGAGCAGACTCTATTCGAGCATAATAAAAACGTTGCATTTTTTCAGCATACAGTGCGTTTAACCTGGTGCCGATTCGTATGCCATTTTCGATGTGTAGAATTCAATTATTGTATTTGTGAGAGTTCAAAACACGTTATTATATCATCGGATGCCTAAGTACGTATATTATGAAGAAACAGATCAAAAGTATCTGCATTCTTATATGTAGTATAAATCCTCTATATCATAAAGTTACCGATTTTGCAAATCAGTAATTAGTCAGGAATACAGACATTTAATTCCTCCTGGGAAGTTTTTACTGAAGTCTAACCTTTATAGTTTAGGCAAATAAAATATGGATTTACCTGTGACGTATAGATAGATAAAGGAGTTGAATAATCTGGCATTGTCTCTCAAACGGTATTTATTTTTACGTTCATTAAACAAAAGGTTTTCACAATTTATTGTAAACACCCTAAATGGCATACGTGCTGCGTAGCGTGGTCAGTTGTGATGGAGACAACATGACAAGGAGCTCTTGGTCGCCTAACATAAAGATTAGTAAAGGAGTTTACCTTAATGATCATCCTGTCTTTAGTACTTTTACTAAAGTTTCGTTTGACAGCTTCAAATTCACGTGATAGATATAGGTAGTCATAAGTCTCTTCTTTGATGAATATATTCATGAAATGATGCCCAACTATGTCGTCCAAGAGTTGGAAGAAAGCGCTGTCTACCGCATTTCCACCCCAGGGACCCCCGCTTGCTTTCATTATCTCTTTTAGTTTTCCTCCTCCGAGTTTTTCATGGACCGTTATGTCAGCTGTCCCCCCTGCAGAGAATGTCAAAACGTAAATTTACTGGACGTTGTATCAATCTTTCTCATGTCCATCACTCTTGTTGTAATAGTGAACAACTATATTGTGATAATAATAGGATCAAGACACTGATAAGGTTTTCTTGAATATAGGGTATAATAAATAAATGGTATTCAACATATTCAAAGAGAATTGTTTTCAAAACGAGACGTTAAGAGATCTCATCATCCCATTTCCTTGAAAGCTTCTCTACATGCACTAAATATGCACTCATTAACAGCATGCAAATTCCAGTGATGCATATTTAAGTCATTTCATGCATCACACTTACGAAGTCTAGCACTCATCGACATATTTAGGCTGCATTCAGAAAGCAATATAAAAGGGGACTGCGTATTGTGAAAAGGGAAGAAATTATATTCAAACCTATTGCCTTGAATGTGCATTTCAGAACCCTCTCAGGCATAAATGAACAAGACCTTTTGAACTTATATCATGTATTCGTTAATAGTTCAGACATACACAGATGAGACCATTCAAACTTTTATTATCTATTCAAAAACCTTTCAGGCATACATAGGCGAGACCTTTCGAATTTTGAGTATGTATTCCAAAATCTTTCAGGCATATATATACGAGACTTATCAAACTTTTATTATGTATTATAAAACCTTTCAGTCATACATAGGCGAGATCTTTCGAACTTTTCTTATGTATTCATCAACCTTTCAGGCATATATAGACATGACCTTTGGAACTTTTATTATGAATATCTATATTGTATGATTAACACTTTTCCACAGTAGTATGTTATAGTTTAAGCTATGTTCACTTCTAAACAAATTTAGATAACAAACATTTTTTCTTTGGTTGCGGGTTATACTTTAACATAATATTTGTAAACATGATGACATGGTCTTGTTACCTTATAAAGTTCTAAAGCGAACTTATTACCCACAACCGGGTCACCTTATTGTGTAGTAGGTTTTTATATAAGGTTCTGATAAATAAAATAAGCAATTGCAATTTTAATATCGATCTGGTGAAATGAATTTTAGTTTTTGCTACGACTCTATGGTTTTAGACTAAGTAAAACGAAAGAACTAAAACCAGCAGGTTTTCTGAAAAATAATACAAGATGAAAATTTAAAAAGAACTTACTGTGCATTGAATCCCATATAGTCCTAAAGATTCTATCAAAATGTATGAAGTTCCAATTTAATTCCTGTGGTATTACCAATAAATTCCAATTCTGAATGTGTTCATGTGCCTGTAGTCTCGAATGTTCTAAAGTGTCAATGGTCGGGAATGTAGCGATGAGCTAAAGTGTCAATGGTCGGGGGTGTACCGATGTGCTAACAGTCTTTTGATGAATCACAATAATACAGCTTGAAAGAGCTCATTACTTGAATCAAATCAATTGAATTATTAAAGTGCTCATTGACTGGATTAGCACTATGCCTGGATTATTCTGAATTTATTTAAAGACATTATGGATTATATGATTAAGATCCATCAAGACTGTTAGTACATCAGTGCATTCAAGACTGAAATTCATTCGGAACTTTCTTTATTGTTGGACTTGTAATCGAACGTTCAGGATTTAATGCAAAATATTGTTCAATTCATCTTTAAAGTTCATTTTAAAAATTAACTAATTAGATTTGTTTGTTGATTTTACAACACTTGTTTGTTTTGCTTCTTTTTGTTACTTAGTTTGTAATTTTAGAGTCTCAACATTTTGTTGTAGTAGGGTGTCAAATCAACAAGGGATGCTTTGGGATATTGTTCCTACAAATAGGTGGGGTAAGCGGAGGCTTATTACCAGAATTTTTCACAATATAAGATCAACACATAGTTGCTAGGCTTTCTTACTTAGCACAAGCAGGTAACAAAACCCCACATGCTTTACTAATTACAACTCCTACCGAACATATGTCACTCACATTTTCCTCCTTTTTAACTATCAATTTCGACGAGTAACGTTTATGAACTCGATATAAGCTAATTTATCGTCATAATATCAATGTCTGATATCCTTTGCATCCCAAGTTAATAATGTTTTCGATCAAACTTTCTTCCTAAGAATTATGAACTCCATCCCGAAGAAGTGTAAGCATTCTATCGGTATGATCTGAAACGATTGTTTTTTCAGGCCCTTTATCCTAAAGTTATATTGCGCCGAGGTTTTCATCACTTTTGGCAATAATGTAGCTTGTATCCTACCAATGCGCATGTTTGTCAAAGATAAACATCCATGTACTTTGTCTTGTCCAATATAAACAGTTATGGTCTTTCGCTTCTTTACACGCTTGTTG
This sequence comes from Sinohyriopsis cumingii, assembly GCA_028554795.2. Taxonomy (NCBI): domain Eukaryota; kingdom Metazoa; phylum Mollusca; class Bivalvia; order Unionida; family Unionidae; genus Sinohyriopsis; species Sinohyriopsis cumingii. Next base: position 54,361,810 of record CM068841.1, read on the forward strand.
GTCCACAGGAATAGCAGAGCTAAGGCCAATTATATCAAAAGTAGAATTTATTTAAAAAATTCATCGAGGTCTCCATTTTATTCCACGCGCTCCTTTTCTTATACTGACCGACAGTATCATGTGTCCAAAACAAACATTTGTTTCGTAAACAATGCCATGTAGACGAGATAAATAATGCAATAATCCTCGCTTCCAGGTAGAGTCTGTCAGAAAGTTCAGTGATATTTACAACAACGTTTTCAAATTATGAACGCAATTTAGTGATATTTTTCTTGTGATATGTGTAGTCAGCTGAACACTAATGATCCAGATGTTAATCAAACGGCTGTACGGTCGGTTCCGTCTCGTATCAAAGAATTTTCCAGTTCCATGAATTATTATTTTCAGCATGTTTTTCGGGATGCTCTGCTACATTGTGTGCAAATTAAACGTTGTTGTCCATGTTCAAATTTGGAAACAACATATCACGTGCTATCTTCGCCACATTAGTCCACTCCATAACATTAACATTATTAATTAGCAAACAGGTAAAGGCATGTTTTAGTTCAAACTTCAATGAGTACTTTGTAATTGTAAGGAATTTAAATAAATAATTCTCCCAAATATTACCTGAATAATCCACATACTGAACTTAAAATAGGAATGGATATTTGTTTATCATCCTCTGTTTTTACTCATTTCACTTGATGGAAAATTCAACTAACCCTAGACCTCTAACGCCGGCAACCATCTTGTTTACTACTCAGAAAAATGACAAAAGGCCAAAATTCCATTCACAACCCTCAATCACAATCATGACTAAAGTCGGGAACGCAATATAAATTCAATGTACATAATACCTCCAATTTAAGCTACATTAGCCACAGCTATTTACTGTTGCTTGTTTTTTTTTCTAGACACGCGATCCATTTTTGAGCACCACGTCAAATGAAAACTATCTGATTTGATTTCCATCGTTTATCAAATGTAGAAATACCAATATAGGTATGGACATTCGTTTGATACTGTTATTCTACTAATCAAAGATCAGTTTCCCAATTTCCATGTCGCAAGTTATGGGTATAGTTGTGTTGGCTTTTGGATATAGATTTTTCATGTAATTAATTTAATTTTATGTATAGTTTGCCTTTTGGCAATCAGCGACGTCTAGTTTAGCGGATCGCGATAATAATATTTGAAATGCATATTTCTGAAGAAATATATTATTATTCATGGGATATATTTCGCAGTTTTATGCGTCCTAAACTATTTCAAAACTCAACAAAGATAAATTACTGCTTCCCAAATATTTATTCTCAAACATCAGTTATTATAGTAACATCGTCGGAAACAACATTTATTTAAACTCACTCCCTCCCTCCCTCCCTCTCCCTCTCTGTCTCTCTCTCTCTCTCTGTCTCTCTGTCTCTCTCTCTCTCTCTCTTGTAGTTTATAACTATTTTTTATATCGGCCTGCATTCTGATAGCATAAAACAAAAGTTCAATTGATAATATAAATTAAAAGGAGGACTGTGGGCAACCTTGACTTATCCAACTTTCTAAAGGAAATAATTGCGGTAAGGAACCATCATTGTTATACATATAACAGTTAGCAATGATGGATTCAGTTGAGCAAAGTAAGACCAAGATTAAATTATGTACATGAAAGAAATAATCGAACCTGTCAAAAGCATTTTGTTAAACTCAGCAAAACGAGGAGAGCTGAATAATCTGTTATGCGAGTTCATTAACATTAAAAACAGAGAAATATTTTAATTTATTATTTATTTTTAATAAAACTTTTCTAGCGTTTATGATTCTCCTTGGAGAAAATGTTCTGTGTTCTTTTTACAATGACTTTACTGGGAATATTATGGCTCATGTTCAGTAAAATGACTGATCTCCAGTTGGATAAGTTGGTCATATCTATTCAGGCACACATTACAGAAAGATTCTGCCAAATGTGCGGTCTTCCTATTTTGGGAACTAGAGTAATAGAAAAAGCAATATTCTTAATATGTAAAGTGTGCATTCAAAGTCAGTTTTATACCTTGTTAATATAAAGTACACTGACCATTTTTTTAAATTACCTTACTCCTAAATTTACGGATATTATTTCATGGGCTGAACAAAATGTGAGACTTGATAATAAAAACTGCTAAAGAAGACCCACATGCCAACTCATGCACAATAAACAGTGTATTATACGGCAGCAATAACTACTTAAATACTGTCTTTTATGTCGGAGAAGACACATCTGTTAGGTGCCGATACCAGTAGTAGAAAATAATATTCAAGCGAATGGCAATCTATAAACAAACAAACAAAACCAATCAACTACACAAAATGCCCTTACCTCCGAGATCTACCACCATGTACTTTGTTCCAAGAGGTGCTGCAACAAACTTGACCTGGTCTTCTGGACTGGTCAGCGGAATATATTGACAGAAAAGTGACGCAGCTTCCGGTTCAAGGGCTATCTCCAATTTCTCCGAATCGATTCCAGCCTGAAGAAATTACAGTTTTATAATTAACATTTTTTTTATTTGTTCGAATGATTGCCTTCTTATTCACAGACACTAAAAATGTAAAAGCATCATAATGTATAAACCCACCTTTGTGGCTGCTTCTCTCATGAACTGCTTGGCTGCATCGTTCCAGATGGCAGGAACAGTAAGGACCCAGAAGATATCCGCTTCTTTTAAACCAGTTCCCCTCTTTTTTAACTCTTCCATGAGATGGTTCTTCAGACATTTAATGGACAACGCAAATACATCCAGTGCCAACATTTTCCTCCCAGTCACATCTTCTATTATGGACGTTTTTGTCAAACCCTGAAGATGTATTTACATAAAAACATTATATTAACCTTTTATTTATCTTTCCTTTATTCATTTTGTCGAATACGAGAGACAATGTTCTGTCAAGAAAATGACCATGATAACTCTTTCAAACCCAGGATGAATATTCTGCAAAACCTAGCGTAAAAAAGCATCAGCATTCCTTACTATTTTTCTAAGCACAATATCAAAAGATATATAAGTCAAACAGGTCATGTAAGCGTTCAGTATCTACTATTAAAGTAATGGATGTACTTATTTAGAATTTGATTACACATACGTTTAAATGACGATGATTCACCTTATTTCGATCTACATGAAAGCTATTATATCCGCGACCCGGGAAATGCAAGCGACATCATCAATGTTAACAATATGGTGAGTTTGAACGAGGGCAAAATAAATGTGATCCAGTACGAACCGGATTGAATGAAGCACGCTCTGTTACAATGAAAGCTGCGCCTATATATATATATATATATATATATATATATATATATATATATATATATATATATATAAATCTTTCTCTTTTTTTGTTATGATTAAACGCGAAATCTTTCCATGACCGATTGTAGTACATGGCCACCACTGCAAAAATCGATAACAATCAATAATTTTCTGCGGTAGATTTTTTGCAGGTAATTTGGAGATTGAATAGACTTTGGTCAAACAATATTAGAAATAAATTTTAGAATACAAATCATTATTTAATTCAAGAAAAATAAATGCAACTGCATGTCCACATTTACATATACTTTACTTAAAGAACAAAATTCACTTTTGTAACCTTGTAGGAACATTACAAAGACTAAACATGCTTATTCCAACGAATTACATTCTTTTCAGACAAAATAAAGCGCGCTTTCCTAAAGGCATTACAAGTATTATTGGTGCAATATGACTTAATTGCAACACAGATCTAAAAAATATACACATTTCCTGCTAAAATTAACACACACACACACACACACACACACATGTATATATATATATATATATATATATATATATATATATATATATATATATATATATATATATATATATATATATATATATATATATATATTGTTATGGTCATTAAGAAGCAAAACCAACATATTTTGTAATGCTTAACAAATAATTTGATTATCAAAGTTGTAAATGTGTCGAATGGTAGGATGGATCTTTAACAAAAGAGTGAATATTAAAATAAGATCCAAGTAGAGGCGAAATTACGCATTAAAGTGAAAATAATGTTTGTATGTATGTATGTATGTATGTATGTATGTTTCTATGTATGTAGGTTTCTATGTATGTATGTGTGTTATTTCATCTGTATATCAAATAATCATTGAAAATAAGATTAACCTGATACTGCTGTTGAGCATGTTCATTATAAGGATTTTATTATTATTATTATTATTATTATTATTGTGGTTGCTCAAGAAATCCAGATGCTAATCTATTGTTAGTGATGTAGTGGGGTACCCTAGCGTCGATGGGATGTCTATGTTAAAACAGGGGGTTGCACCCTGGAGTCAAGGGGAATTTAAGATGGGAAAATTTAACATGGGATGTATAGGGACAAGGGATTGGGACTGTCTAGCGTAAAAATAAATGTTGGGACTGTCTAGCGTAAAGCATATATTGGGTTTGTATAGAGACAATAGGGATGATTGGCAACAATGTCTCAAGGCGATATATAAAGTTATATGTCCCGCTCCGTCAAGTGTTATATCAATTTATATGTCCCGTCACGCCAGGCATTATATCAAGTTATATGTCCCGCCCCGCCAGACGTTATATCAAGTCATATGTCCCGCTCCGCCAAGCATTCTATCCAGTTCTGTGTCCCGCACCGTCAAGCGTTATAGCCTGATTGGGGGTAAGCCCCTTGCAACATAGTTGCCAATGTCCAGGCGCGTGATGTCACCCCATCTGTTCTACTGATAGTGTCGCTATACAGACCCTACATACTATATATAAAAGCGATAACGCTTGGCTGGGAAAACATATAACTTGATATAACTTCTGGCGGGACCGGATATATAACTTTATATAACGCTTGACGGAGCGGGACATGTAACTTGATATAACGCCTGGCGGACATTGTGGCCAATATCCAGTACCGTGACGTTTTAACATAGAAGTCCCATTGACGCTTGGGTGACCTATTATACTGTTATTGTTGATTGTTGCCCTCCATCCCCCCCCCCCCCGTAGCCAGGAAGATATAGGGCACCGAAACATTCTAGTTAAAACACACATTCTACTATAAACTTTCGAATTTAGAGAATAGTAATCCTATCTTATATTAGCTACCTATAATTAAAAGCAAATCAACACATCCATATTTAGCAAAAATGAAATGCAGTTTTCAGATATTACTATTAGCATTAATGTACTTTTAGACATTGCTTTTGTCTGTAAATTGCATGTGTTGTCAAAACAAGTGAATCAGTCAAGTAACATTTACCATCTTAAGTACAATATTTTTTCGCATCATATACATGTGTGTATATATATGTGTGTGTGGGTGTGTGTTTGTGTGTGTGTGTGAATATCGACTAATCATTATCATGTATATTATTTATATGTCAGTCTCCTTTTGTCTCCACGCGTGGGTATCATTAGAATAATCTTAGATCCTGCGTTACATCGAAACATAGCGAACGTCTGTTCTTCACCACTCGGTTTTCCAATGTGCGTGTGCGCATTCACTTGTTTATTGATAAGGAGGTAATCTCACTCATTTATTATATGCTCTTTTATTTCTCCGTTAACTTTACATTGTCAGAATCGTTCAGTATTTTGCGATATTGCATACCTTCAAATAGCGTTTACGTGCGTAGAGAAATTACTTTCTATTGTAAACAAACCAAGGACGCAGATGTCAGCACTTTTGATTTGTAAACAAATCATGTACACTCGCGTAGTAGGCGCTTTAAGTTTTGGTTGATTAAATTTGTTTCTGAATGAAGTTAAGCCCAAATTTCGCGAACTGCCACATACCAGCTACTTTGGCACATTCCGCGTTAACTTTTTTGATACAATGTTTCGGGTTTAGGCTAGCTATACAATAGATGCCAGAAAGGGTCCTTACAAACACATTCAAGTGACAAGGCATAAACTGTCTTCTTTAGCTGGTAATAAGAATGGCAAAAAACATTTTTACGTGCTGACTTTCCTAAATACATACTTTCTTAGTTCTGAAAATACGTATTACATGAGCCATGTCAAAGGTTCTCAATCTTGATTACACATTTCAAAATTGTACTGTAATTTCGAATATAAGTGCAATTAAATCGTTCTTACTGCACTTAAAATGAAATAGGCATTAAATTCCATAGTGCCTTTTTGACAATTGCAATTGAAGGACTTCATATTTTTCCCACATAATGATTTCAAACATTCAATGACAGAAACAGAAACACATTTGCAGATGTCAACACGCTTCTCTCTTTCTTTTTCAATCTGATGTATTTTATGTGGAATTGTCACATATAAATCCAGTCCATAATCACGAAATTTCGTAGAATTGAAAAAAATACCAAAATCTATTCATTCCATATCAGATGGAAAAGTTGTTGAAATACGCATTCAAATTTCAAGTTTAACTCGACACGCCATTTTCTTTCGAAAGTTATGTTCAAATTTATCTGGGCGGAGTTGTGTGCTCAGTAGTAATGTTGTTGTGTAATGATGAATCTGCGCTTGTGTATTTAGTTTGGAATACGACATACATTCAGTTACTTTGTTTCAGGTAGTGTATTTTGTTAATATAATTACGCATTAGGTACAATAAGAAAAAGAGCATATAATAAAAAGGTTACTGCATTTGTATGTGAAAATATGAACTCGTTTTGTTGAATCGATATAATGCACTCCCAAGGTCGTGCAGCATTTATATCCGAAAAACTCGTTGATCTTTTCCCAAACAAATGCATTAATATATAAATCTGAGCAAGATTTCTTGATCAAAAGTGAATAAAATATGACTGCAGTTTTCTACTAGTTGATGTACTTTATGACGAGCAATTTGTAGAAAAATGAAAGTACATTTCTAATCTGGATTAAGCAAACAAACTTTCCTTCCGGAAGTAGCATTTTGAACGATCGGAAGAAATAGTACTCTTCATTTTTTTTGTCAATGCATAGATTCGCATATCTGTTCTCTGCGTCAAAACCGAACGCACTGTCGTCAAGTTCTTTTTTGTTATTCAGTAAAAGACATGTTGGCGTTTTCCATGAAACCAGGTTGTGCTTCCCGCTGTTCCATGATTGGGGCGAGAGTATCTTGACTGGATTCTCCTTGTAATCTGAATAAAACTGATACGCGTAGCCCGAATACGATGTTCCAAAATCTATTGCAGCGACAAGAACAGCATCCCGTCCTCCTGGATTTGAAGCCATTTTGTGAAACAGAAAATATCATTGGGTGTTTCTAGAAATTAAATAAAATTTAATTTAAAAAAATTGTCAATCTTGTTTTGTTGACCTTTTCTATTTAAAGATGGAAATTTACAAGTTGCATTAAATAAATGTTTCATAGCTACCGATCAGACAATATGTTGATACCATGAACATTAATTACCGATCTCGATACCACGGAATATGAAAATGGAAGTAATCGACCACACTGATTAAAAAGAATATTGTGATTAGTTCATTCATGTGAAGGAAACCTGTTCGCTTCTTCTTCTGATGTGCTTACAGAGGATTGAGGAAAAGACAGTATGTGGACTTTGTTTTCAAGAAACAAAGGAACAAAGTGTAAATTTCATGGAACAGTTACGGAGAACTTTGTTTTTAATATTTAGGAAATAAGGTAGTATGGCAAATATTTAGAATCGATCTTAGTCTTTTATGGCTTCTTTTACCTTTTCATTATTTTATTTTCTTTCTTTGTTTCTTTGTTTCTCTACTGTTCTTTTAACGGCAGTGTTACGTCTACTACAACCAAAGCAATAATAATACTACTGCTGCTACTACCGCTACTACTACTACTACTATAAGTTATAGATGTCTACTTTACTGTTGTTACTATCAGCCCTCAAAAACCACCACCACCACTTTAATCGCATTCACAGTGACTACACATTCAATTCCAATCCGGGACACTGTCTATAATGTAACATATTTGTATAAGAGACAATTGAACAAAGTAAACGATTTGCACCTTAAGTTCAGTAACCTTCTAAGGTGACGTCTGCAGAATTGGGGTGGGGGGGGCAGATTCATCTTCAGGAGGCTCAATAGGAAAATACGTCGGTTATTACCGTCTAATCAAGAAATAATACTGGATGTAACATGTACTATAAATTTCATGGGGCTGGTCAGTCACCTACAGCGGAGCTTGTCGCGTAGGTTGCGACAGAAAAGGCAGACAATGTTCCGATTGAAACTTTGCACCCATCAACTGCCATAATGTGCGATGTGAACAAAAGATTTTCCGAATATATTTCTCAGTGGCAATGAATTACATCCGAAGTTAATGTGTTTTTTTTCTTCTTCATTGACTTCACAGAAAAGGCCGAGGTTGTTCCCATTGCCTAAACCTACATATGGTGGAACGTTTCATATCCCAACAAATCGTACTGGGTACCTGTGCAAATTTTCAAAGCGTTTGCCCCCGATATTCCTAAAATTCTGATCCTTTATTTATTCTATTACCGTTAACAAACGTAACAACTTTAATTAAATTACATGTAATGGTTCATGATATATAACTGTCATTAACACACACACACACACACACACACACACACACACACGAAAGTTCTGAAAGAGGCCTTTCTTCAAAACCGTCAAGCTTATATTAAAATCAAAGCTTTATATTAGAATTCTCTTTGAATGCAAGCTAACCCTGTTTGAAAACTGGAAACATAAAGCAAAATTAATAAATGTAGTAATAAAATGTATTCACTTCACAAAATAAACCAAAATATAACTAATCAAGCATGATGATGTATCAAAGATTGTTAAATCGTCAACAAGTTTATGACGGCTAATACATATAATTTGTAGTACATAATTCTGAGAGCCATTAATGTTACTAGGCAAGTCTTTCTTCAGACTTCCTGGAAAATCGCAACAAAAACAAAAAAAACGCGATATCCAGTGTAAGACAACCCCGTCAACGACGAATTGGCTTACCCGGTTATCGCCTAATGGGTTTTTTTTTAATCGCGATACATCGAAGGAAAATATGCGATTGTGTCGGTGCCAATTTGGAGGCGCGCCCTCTCTGCTGCTATTATCCAAAATTCGTATCAAGACCGACTAGATATCGTGCTCGAGAATCGTGTAAATTTATTGTTATAAATCCATGCGGGGTTGACTGAGCCTGGCTAAATAAATTTCTAAACTTAATTATGTCCATATCACCAGATGAATATTTCGTAACGTGTGAGTATCAACTCCGTTAAAAACAACAAGAATATTACAATTATTTCTGATCTCTTTTGGTATTTGTGCATATCGCTGGGTTACATAAATCACATCTGTGTTTTTGTGTCTACCTCTGGAAAATATTCTAGCAAGGTTTGATTGTTTATCAAGCATTACATCATCGTACACGACTAAATTGTTAATAGATCCATTAATATCATCTACAGACAGTGCTACACTCAAGTCAGTGATAAACTCGATAACATCATCACCGCGCTCATTTAACGATCTTGCGTTTTCATTAAAATCTTTAAATACATCAAAACATCGTTGATCATCAACTGATGCTGCTACCAAATACAACTTATCCCATTTAACCATCTCATTATCAAATTAAGTAACAGTTTTGTTTTACCACTTCCAGACGGTCCAATAATAATCATAAGGACAGAATTTGGTAGCGGTGCATGATGCTTGACTGTTTCTTGTTTTCGTGTTGCAGAAAAATCAATTACATTCATGGTATATAAAAAGAAGATGGTGCTCTAACAACCATTACAACAAAAAATAGCAGATCAGCGGTTACGGGTAAGTGTGAACGATGCGGTACAAAGATATTTAAATTTATTCCCGCTGACAAGTCAGTGCAGCAGGGTTTTAAACAAAAAAACGAGGAGGTGTTATTGCAGCAAAATTAACAAAATTACCAGGGACTCCGTGGGCTAAATACCCAGGAGAAAAACATCTTCCAGGATATAATTACTGTGGTCCTGAAACCCGACTTGATATCAGATTTGAAAACCGAGACCAACCAAATCAAGGTGAGTGTCCGATAAATGCTTTTGATAACGCGTGTCATGCTCATGGTTTAGCTTATCGAGTAAAGGATCTGCAGCATGGGCATATCGTAGATGTAAAATTAATTCACGCCCTAAATTCTATCACGAATAAATCTTTCAAAGAATCACTGGCTAATTGGTTAGTAAGATCCGGAATGAAAGGTAAATTAGCGCTAAATGCTGTTAATAAATTATAATGGAATCGATTTATTATTCCCCAAGATGATATTGGAAAGATAACGCAGCGATTAGTAAACTCGCTGAAGGAGCAAATGTCACACGTGCTGCTGCTAAATAAAAGGTTATCCAAACAAGCAATATGGCAAATTTATCTACCGCCACCTAAGCAAATTCACTTTGCACATTTTGATGTTAGTGTTCCTAATGAAGTTCATCAGGCTGATATATTATTTTTACCACATGATACCATCAAAATCCAAATCAAATAGCATGCAAGTACGCGCTAACTGTTGTTGACGTTGCAAATAGATACAAAGAAGCAGAACCGTTGTCAACAAAGACAGCTGCTGACGTTGCTTCTGTGTTTAAACGAATTTATCAACGAGGACCCTTGCAATGGCCACAGCTTTTACAAGTTGATCCTGGCAAAGAATTTCAGGGTGCAGTATCATCGCTTATGAAGCAACATAACGTCACCATCAGACGAGGACATACTGCAATTCATCGTGATCAGGCAATTGTTTAACGATTTAATCAAACACTTGCTGAGTGGTTATTTGGATATAAATACGCGAAGGAATTCATTCAAGACAAGAGGTCACGTGAATGGGTTGCAAGATTACCTAATGTGATAACCGCGTTAAATAATGAGATTACTCGAACAACCAGCATGAAACCCATTAGCGCAGTCACAAAAAAATATACCCGTACAACGACGTGATTTTTTTAACAAAGCCAGTGCTGGGCAATGACAATGTAAGATATTTATATGAGCCCGGTGAACATGAAGGCGGTAAAAAAGATCAACTGATCCCATTTGGAGTATTAACACACACAAGATATCTAACATAACAAGATAAACGGGTAGACCTGCAATCTACAGACTGGATTCAACTGCTTCTCAACGTGGATTTACACGTGAACAATTACAAGTAATTCCCGTAGACACACAATTACCACCGCGATCACTTAACTAGCGCCCCTACGTCGATTACATTCAAGACAGGTCAGCATCACGTTTTCTCGTGTATGACCGCGGCTGTTATCTTTTCTATCTACGGTAAATTGCTTTGGATGTTTCCTCGAGTAATTCCACAGCATCACACAATTACAGCTCGCACAGTGATTATTCTGCTGCTGCTTTAGCGCGTTGATAAATTCAACGTCGAGATCAAAGATGCGCTTTTTTCTTCTCACTTTGTTTACAACCACTATTTTTTTTTTATTATATCCTTGTCAATATCATCATTAATGATTTCTGACGAGTCCATGACGATTCTCAGCAACTGAGATATTTTTCTAACTCGAGACACTGCAAGATAAACTAAGTTCGACCATTCGATACGATAATCAACAATCCAAACAACTGTGTCAGTGATTGTCAGTCCTTGTCATGAGTGAATTGTCACCGCATATCCTAGTGTCCACGGGGAATTATCAGTGTGCAGAGCATCTTCAACAACATTGACATCAACTGCGACAATACCATTTAATACGAGATTCCATTTTCTTGACTCGGTCTGTCCTAGTATATCTACTTCAATATTCCCGCCGTCGCGTATCAGCTGGCCGATAACACAGCGGCGCCGGCAACGTTAGACATTTTTCTTTATGTAACTGAAACAACCGCTGTTGACGTGTGTCTCTGACTATCTTTCTACTTGCCACTATTAAATTGTTTGGTCTCCACGTTTGTAGAAATTCGTTCATAGAAGTTTCTGAAATTATTTTACGTGCTATTTCACATTGAATTTTGTTCGGTTGTAGTCTGATTAATTTTTTTAACTCCTTTAATTCTGCATCGAGAGATCTGTGATCATTAGTTATCTCCGAGTAATAATCAACAAAAAATTTCAACCAATCGTGTGGAGATGGCCCAACAAACGGCGATGGTTGACCGTGATCGCCGCACATTATCACAGCTGTATTTTTCAATAACAACCAATCGAGAAATGTTTTAATATTTCCAACAACACTGTGCACACTTCATCCCAAATGATGATCTTTGGAATATATTTTTCTCCCATTAGATCTGGAGTCCATGTGCCGCCGCTGTATTTGAAAAAATTATGACAAGTACAAGAATTAACTACTGGTTGTTTCATCTCCCTGGCGAGTCTGTGTATTAGCACAATCATATCATCGTGCTTCTGTCGAAATAATTCGATTACCCGAGTTGTCGTACCAGAAACCGTTTTGTGTCTGGATACTGGGTCATACACGGATGGCTCCGACAACAATTCTGATATCTGAGCGCTGCGGTAACTGTCTTTAACCGCAACATCCGCGGAATCACAATAACAATGTAACATTTCCTTTTTTATTCTCCACGAACCCCGTGATTCATCAGTACTTGTGAAACGAGCCAGTAATTCTGAATATAGTTTATTCAAGTAAAATAAATCCGTTGCAACTCTAACTACGGTGTGAGGAAATCTATTTATCTTCGATAGCAAATTTATAGAAATATAAGCGAGCATTGAAGATCTTAAATGTGTATACTGAGGAGATTCTCCATCAGTGTAACTAACAATTGTGCCCAACCGTGTTCCGTCAGACAAGTAATCGTCTTCCCAAGTACAAAATATATTTCTCACAACGGCATCAGCAATTATAAAATCTAATTCGACATCATCCATAATCAATCGTGAGTGATGCCGTTTATGATCATATCCACCACCCTAAGTACATTTACCGATTATTCTTCTACTGAAATCTTTTGCAGTTTTTTCACTGTTGCTGAGTTTAATCCTCAGAATATTATGAATATTATCGACGGTGACATCAATAGGAGTATTTGGACATTCCCGCTTATATTGTTCGATGACCTCATCTACACTGATACGTTCCGGTGTTGGTAACCAAACTGAGGTCTGCGTCCGATATGATACAATTGTTTCACTGACAACCAACGTTATTAATACGCGGATGTCTAGCATATATCGTAATAACACTATTGGTGCCCAGCGTCGCTCCGAGAAGTGTCTACCAAACCAAACATAACAAAACGGATGAAGATTCGTAGCAAAGTCAAACGACACTACACGAGCAAATCCTGTCATGTCAAAATCGGGTAATGGACCATTAATAGCCACTCGTGTCATCTCGTTTATAGGATGTCCAAACCGGCAAAATGCCCAGCACACTCGCCCATCCCAAGAAAACTTCCCGGATAAAACGCGACTATGTCCACTGAAATGACATCCTTGTGGTCATATTCGGTATTCCACAAACCGCCATGTCCATATTCGATACAAATCCGAGGAACTCAGTGTGTGTTGGTCTCCATGAATTTCTCTCCCTATCGGCGTGGGCAGCAGCTGACGTAACTGTAAAACAATTAGTTAATAATTGCTCAGTATTTTCTGAATATATTTCCGATAGTTTTCTCATTTCTTCATGCAGAGATTCTTTACGATATAAATCACCGTTGGGTCTTACAAATTGGTCATATTCTTCATCGTCGGAGCTCTTAAACAACCATACTGACAAGGGATTGTCTTTACTTATCTGTTTAATAAAGCCAAACATACTTTCCCCTGAGTTCTCAGGGGAGTAATATCTCACGATACGATCTCGTTGAAATATTATTACCGCGGAGGTCCAGGCGTGAGCGTTATGGTCAATAATTTCAATTGGTGTCCCTCTCGACTTATTCGGTAATTCATATAAAACCTCCCCCGTTAACGTTTTAACTACCATTGGAAATTTTAATTTACCTGATAACTCAGCGACATCGTTTATTGACGCTCCGACGTCTTTGACCGATTCAGCCCACTTTGCTATTTTTTCTGGTCGCAAATCGGTTAAACCGTTTCCACGCTTCGCGTTTGTAAATATTCCATTACTCGCTCGGCTGCACAATCTCATTGGGGCAAGATCATTAAAGTTAGGTCTATCATTTAGTTGATAGATTCCATAAATAACCACGGTCACAGGATACGATCGAGCGTAATATGGTCAATCCTGCTTTGGAATCTTTACTTAACACAGCGGTTTTTCCAGTAGCAAGGACAGGATCACATTTGTCACGGATAATCCACGTATCGGAATCTGCTTGCACAATAAACTTTATTCCGAAAAGATATTTCTGATTAAGGTAATTGATAATCGCTTTCGCTCGTGCATCGTTCATTGTAGCATCAACGACATCGTCGACAACTTCGTCGATGACTTTGTCCTTGACAGAGTTGTCGCGTACAATTTTGAATGTAGACCACAAGTGAGATGCTCCATCATCACGAAATTCTTTTTTGGCACCTCTGATAATATCAATCAGAAGAGTCAGGGCTCGCCTTCGCTAGTCAGGGGTGAGTCTGTCAAGATCGAGTCTAAAGCTTTCCAAGGCTTGATTCTGTATAATCTCTCAAACTCATCCATATATAATTAAGACAAACATTGAAATAAAATATTATATATAATGAATCAGTGTAAATGGTTTATGGTAGGATCTGTGACTCCATGTGGCAAAAAAATGTGTAAAGGAATTCTGCGGGCAACATTCACAATATGTTCGCAATGGAAGCTTAGGACCTATACCATGTCTGTGATGTGGTGTCGGAGTCCGGGGAAAGACACAGTTATGTGCTCGGTGTAGTGGTAAGCGATGCAAGGAACTCAAAAGATATTATGATAAAATAAAACAATGACAATGACAGAGGTATATACTGTGAAGATGATTATTTAAATAAATTCTCAGACAAATTATTATTTAAACAAATGATATTATTATACAAATGAATCAAGAATTTTTCAACATCCCAATATTAAAAATTATGAAGGTCTCGTGATGGTTTAGTTAGACATTGTCGGCTGAGAAAAATATTTGGTGTTGTTAATAATCATGGCTATCTAACGTTTACTGTTGGGAAGAAACAATATTAATGTCATCGTTTCGTATTCGAATGTTTCTTTGGAGAGATCAAGACGGTCTTGTGATCGATCACATCAACAATATAAAAACCGATAAATTTTTTAT
Source organism: Sinohyriopsis cumingii (assembly GCA_028554795.2). Classification (NCBI taxonomy): domain Eukaryota; kingdom Metazoa; phylum Mollusca; class Bivalvia; order Unionida; family Unionidae; genus Sinohyriopsis; species Sinohyriopsis cumingii. Next base: position 54,377,001 of record CM068841.1, read on the forward strand.
CCAATCTGAGAGCTGTCACACAAAGCCAGAATTGTAAGTCTGGTAATACTGGCTGTAATGATAATAGCACCAAAACCATTGTATCCATGAATTTAGATAGTGGCGAAGAGAGAATATTTCAATCGATGTCTGCAGTTGGCAAATATTTTGGCATTTCAGTACGAAAAGTTGCAGAAAATATACAAAAATCCTCATTCTCAGAGAAATATAACCAAACAGTTATTTTCAAATATCATTAAGAGAGAGCTGTAGTATTCACTAACTACTCTTTTATTTATTTTTGGTCAGAAAATCCTATTTACATACTACTTCTTTTTCGACCTGAAACAAGGGATATAATTCTGTATTATAGCTTTCTCCGTAGTTGTAGTCGTAATTAACTGTCTACGTCGTAATTAATTAATTAACTATCTACGTCGTAATTAATTAAGTCGTAACTAATATCAGTAGTGTAACACATTCTACAATACAGCAAGTTATTTTTAGATTCGCTACGAGATACATGTATTTCAGACCCAATTTTATCAAGGCATAACACGCTATTATATATTTTGTTCAGAAACCGCTGTTATATCTATCTTGAGTGCAGAAATATATATAGTTACGGTGTGTTCAGTAACCGATATGTGGGTATCTACATAATAATTTTTAAATCCTATATCAGTAGATTAGAGCCATGGCGCATTTGTCGTTCAGCTGATTCTTGTCCCTTGACTCTGTCAAGGGGTCTGGGGTTCCAATCTCGTAACAAGCATATTGTCGACGGTTCCGATTTATAAGGTTTTTCTCTCTCGTCACGTCAAAAAAAACCTGATGAGTGCGTTTTAGTCGCCTCGGAGTTGGATCCTGGGGAGGAGTACTTAAAATGAAGTGCATAGACAGCCTTTTGAATATTCAAACTTTTCGTTTCGCTTAGAAAATTCGCTGGAGGTATGTTTGTGACGCCCCCAAAATAAACAGTAGCGTGGATGTATAAGCTCTAAGTCACATGGGTACACCACAGAAAAACATTCAGAAAGAATGTTTGGCTAAAAGAAACAGTCATGGGGTGCAAGAAAAGTTTCAAAAAAAGACAAAATTAGTCTCAAGAAACAAAAGTCTCAAACAAAGACAAATATCCCCCATGAAAGACACACAGACCAGTGCAGGGGCCCATGAATGAAAACCGCTCATCATAGCTTCTGTTTATTTTTGGTCTAAAATATTTTTCTTTTAAATATATAACATTCGGTGTATATGATAGTGAATTACGAAAATATCAATGATGTAATTGGTGCTATTAAAATATTAGAACATGACGGCATAAATATATCCGATGAACTAAATCCTGAAAAAAAATCATTTTTGATTTTGAAACACTGCAGGAGACTGAACATGAAGGGAGATATATTCTGCCATCACAATATAGAATTATCCACAGTAGAAGAAACGCGAATAAAGGAATTTGTTTCGTTGTCTCGTGCAATTGAAAATATTAGATCACAATTATCTCTTGGATATGAAGCAAAAAAGATAATTAATTTTCGTGTGAGACAATAAGAAAAATTATGTCAGATCGTGCAGCGATCGAAAACGAAAGTTAGACTCGTTGATTTCCATCAAGTAAGTACGTGGAAATCAAGTAAGTGGAAATAAAATCGAAAGTAAAAAAATAAATTTCTGATTACAGTAAAATATTATATTTTTTTTTTCACTGACAATATATTTTTTCACTGAAAATTGCTGGATTTGCACGATTCTTGCTAACTAAATACTTTCCGAATTAGCAAATCGAATGATTTCCATGATTTTTACTAGCTAAATACTTTCCGAATTAGCAAGTCGACTTATTTCCATGATTTTTACTAGTAAATACCCTATCAGAATTAGCGAATCAGTCGATGTGGACAAAATATATATAAATAAAATATTTTTACTGTTGCTCGTGCACAAAAAATAAAATTATTATGCTTGCTTGTGAAATCAGTCGATGCACATGATTTTGACTACCTAAATACCATTCAGAATTGGGAAATCAGTCGATGTACACGATTTTGACTACCTATTACCCTTCAAAATTGAGAAACTTGATAGAGTTTTAGTACAAAATAAATTTCTTATAATTCTGAGAGACAGTCAGTAAAAAAATATCCACCTTGACTGTCAGGAGAATTATTTTTTTGTGCTATTTTCTTGAATCGGTTATTAGTTTCACGATTGAAGATCTTAAGATGGAAATCTTTACGATTTCACAAGTAAATTATTATGTACCGTTTCAATTCCTCAAATCCAATAAGGGCCTAATTAGTCTGTTAGTTTGAAATTTATTCTTGATAACAGTGGATTATGGCGTCGTAGATAGACCGGATTGATCGGCTTTTGCAGAATCAAAAATCCAGGTGAATGAATCCTTGCTGGACTTGATTTGACATTGTTGTGTCCGTGCTATAGCTGTTATCGATTACATCACATATAAGATTGAACGCGACCTTTGGGTTATATTTACGATTTCCGGGGATACATGTCATCCTTACCCCTGTGGATCATTATTGTACCGGAGAATAGTTGCCGGTGGTAGTGTTTCTTTTTACCGTGCAAGTATAACAGAAAAGGACTGATGAATAATATCGTTTGTTGATTTTTTTTAGTTCGTATACCCTGGAAATTTAAAATTTGGCAGCGACACTTCTGTTATTTTATATTCAGTTAGAAATCATTGTTTGTGGCGATGTGTGATGTTAGTGTGATCAATTATTACCTGAATTAATAACTGGTTAATGTAGTCCATGTCGGATACGAGCTGATTAAGTATTTCAATGTGAGATTTTAATCAGACTAATTTTGTTAACGATATCAGGAATTCCACTTACGATATCTTCTTGTGTTTTCTTGATTGTGTCAATGTTAGTTTTGATAGAAAGTTTTGCGTCAAAGGTCTATGGGGTACCAAAGAATTCCTCTGCGGTTTCATTAATTTTCATAAAGTTTCTACGGAGATTTGTAAACGCGTTTACGTGAACGTCATACTCGGCCCGCAACGTGGATAAGTTACCGTCAACGGTGTTGTAGTTAACGTCAACATACTTTTTCGTCGCGGCATCTTCGTCGGATGTTGGATCCGCTAACACCACTATTTTATTTCTGTTCATGTTGAGTTCACCTGTCATTGTGTCACCGGTTTTTTTAAACGAGAAGGGAATATGGTTCCGACGGTTGTAAATAGCGCGTCAACATACTTTTTCGTCGCGGCATCTTCCGGGGATGTTGGATCTCTTAAAACTACTATCTTGTTTCCATTCATGCTGAGTTCACCTGTCATTGTGTCAGTGGTATTTTTCACGCGATAGCAACACTTTTTGCAATTTCATCTTTGATGCTGGCAATTGACATACCTGAGTCTCTGATTTTTTCGCTGTCAGTGAACACAGGGATGTTACCCGGGGTAGCTCCAATAACCCTACGAATTATTTCATGCCATTTCATATCACTAGTTTTTTACTTGCCATGCCGGTCCTGAAAAATTATGACCTCATCTGGGTCTATCCGGAGAGAGATAAAAGATTGTCAACGTCATCTTTAGTTGAGTATTTTGATAAATCTACATCGTGGAGCTTTTTACTTTTACTCGTGTTGATAGATCGTCCGTAAATATCAACCATTATTTTTTTTAGGGATTGTTTAATTTATCCGTGGTATACTATTGCACAACATTGTGTGGTGGTTTGGATGATTTTGATAACGCTGCAAGTACATTAATTACTTCACGGCCACATATTGGTGGATCGGTTAATGTTTGTGTTGGTAGCGTTGAATACCAGACTGGAATGGAGTGCTTTGCACGTATTTTAGGAATTCAACTGGCGGTGCTAATCCATACGAATCGAAATAAACAATTCCACGTGGATGTATCGCGTAAGCAACCCAATGAGTTCCTGGACCATCGCTGTTATCGAGATTAATAATTCCAGTTTCTGGATTATTCGGTTCACGCGGTAACTGATCTCTCATAAAACACCTCTGACATTTTTATATTTAATATTTTAGCGGCATCGAGTAAATCCAAATTTGACATAGGTGAAACACTCTGTGTTTTTGTTAAAAAATTTTCGCTTGACCAGGAGTCAGAGGGACATTAACGTGACCATATGACATTTTTATAATTAACGCGATTGATCTAATTGTCTACATGTTTTTTCACTAGGGCATCAATGACTCTCATTCGCCCACCAACACCTTCAAGTAACATTGTTTTATCGCTGAGTATAACAGCAATTGCTCTGTAATTAATACCACCTGAGTTTACGTTAGTTCGAAAATGTATATCAACGACTGATTGCTTAACTAAATCAAGATGTTCCAGCGAAAAGTAATAAATCGGATACAACGATGTAAAATCTAACTGCGATATTTGTAAACCAGTATCAATATTTTGATCGCGTCCCATGAATGTCATCAAACGACACATAATTTTCGTCAAAATTCAATAATACATCCTCGGATGGTTCTTGATGACTGTTTATTCTTAAAGATACTTCAGAGACAACAAGTTTGACAAATACTATTGGATTTCTTTCTTGATTCTTTAATCGTGCAGCATCTTGAAAAGCAACAAAGATATATCTTGGTGCAGAAACACCTTGCTGTGATGATATATGCCAAGTAAATAAACGTCGACGGGATTTTGTTGTTGTTAACCACGATAATATTGATTTGCCCCCTTGGTCCATAAAAGAAAGTAGCCGCTCTTCTTCAGCGAGTGAGTCATTACCGGCATCCACAATGAGAGTTTAAATAATGTTACTTTACCATCAGCAGCGCCATATTCTCGCCATATAGCATCATTATCTTCTTTTCGATGAAGAACAATTGTATGTTTGGCTCCAAAAATGACCTTTCTGACATTTCTGCAAAATCCAAAGATATGGGACAGTGGAATTGCACATGAAAATCTTCTACGATCACCTTTTAAAATTAATTGACGTGTTCTAAATCCTAAGTTGTAATTTGGATTGCTATGAACCAACGGCCATAATCAGCGTCAGCGTTATCGGCAAAGTTTCTTGGTCGTCTTACAATATCAGGCCTCCCATCGGGATGTTCAGAATTATCCTTAGCGAACATCATAGTCGGACCAGCTGATCTATTATAATCATCTGAATATCTTGCTAAGCCTATAATCGTCGTAGCATCGTCAACATTATCCTGGATTGTCTCAATTTATTTTCCATCAATCATGTATATGGCACTTTTGAATAACGCCATGATGCCATAATTAACAAATCAAACTCTGACATTAGCTCCGTATGGTGTATTATCGACGACCTTTGTTACAAGTTCACCTCTGACCTCAATAAATGCTTCAGCGGGCAAGAAATTCCTACTTGTATCCTGAACTCGTAATTCATTTCGTCCATTTGGCGATACTGCCTCATAAGAAAAATACTTATAATCACGCACGGACTCATCCTTGAGTACTGGTGCATCCATGTCAAACGCTGGGTCATATACACGTTTAAACATTTTATTATAATTGTTATCTTCTAAAACGAAGACTACTTCCTGAATCAGACACGTATTTATCTGTTCAGCCCCTTGATTTATCAGCACTGCTAGCTTTTGATTTGCGGCTTGATTTATTACTTTGCTGACATTTGCAGGCATCACCTCAGTGCTTGGTAATTTGACTGGCTGTGGTGGTCTGCGTATTAATCGTGCTAGTCTATCCTTGATTGCCAAGAACGCTTTCTGGCAACGTTACCAATAAGACCAGGAGCTTTATCACGAACAACGTCAATAGCTTTCATTGATAATTGTTTAGCGGTACTCCTTTGGGAGCTATCCTTCTGAATAAACCCTGAACAACATCACCGAGTCCATCTCCGTAAATTATTGTATAGGTTGGCAATCGCGAGTTTATCACCCTGACCGGTACGGGTCCACGATGAGAATTTTGGACGATCATTTTTATTTAATTATTCATTTATCTAACAACTAGTCACGGTGATATTCATCAACGATTTCATCAATAAGTTCTCGGTAAACATTAATGTCTATGATACCGCCTTGAAATAATCGTCGACAGATATCAACTGCTTCATTAATTATTTCCGGTGAGTTATTTCCAGCTCGTTTACCCCCATGAGAATTTCTAATCGTTGCACGTCATCGATGATATTGTTAGGACAGGCAATAAAACCATTCCCCAAACCACTGCCAGTAGCACCCGTGTCAGGCTCATCTTCTTCGTCATCTGGATAATACAGCTCCTTCTTCGTTTGTTGCAATGGCGGAGGAGGTTGTGGTTGTTGTTTTTTTCTGTTGCTGGGGAGGAGGTTGTGGTTGTTTTTTCTGTTACTGGGGAGGAGGTTGTGGTTGTTGTTTTTTTTCTGTTGCTGGGGAGGAGGTTTTGGTTGTTGTAGTTGTGCAAAATAATGATCTATTGCTCTAGAAAATTCAATATATCTAGTATCACTGTTTCTAGCCTGATCAGCATCGTAGTATATACGATATATCCACTTTTACCAGTCTTCACGACCCATAGCATCATCGGCATACTCGGATTTTAAAACTCGGCCTCGGTGATCATAACTTCACGCGGCAAACTCAGCTAAACCATTTATGGTTTTAATTGCCTTTATGGATTTAATACCAAGTTCGGTAAATTTATCGTTTACATCAACTTTGGCCCTGGCTTGTTCTGTTTCTCTTTCTGGTATGCGATCTTTTACATCACCGACTGCAATACGAATTTTTCTGACCCCTTCAAGTATTTCTTTATCGAGGGATAGAGGCTGAGCTGCAGCTATATCAGTTGGAAGTTTTCGTAAAATCTATTTTTTGTTTTTTTAGTTCTCGCTGCTATTTATTCAGTCTGCTCAGCGGTTTATTTTAATGCTGGAAGAATACCCTCCTTCGTCTCATCCTTAATATCTCCCCATATAGCTCTTTCAGTAGCTGTTGTTAGGGTTTAAATAACTGCTCTGTGCCGGTTGCGAATTCAGCTTGTACTTGTTGACGTTCTTGAAGTTTTTGTCTTACAGAATCTCTCACGGGAAGAATTTTTTTGATTGCTTCTAGTCGCTCTCGAGCTAATCTAGTGGTATATGCTTCTCCGATATTTGCCATTATTGATATAGCGATGATTTAATTCATAGCAGCAGAGAGGGCGCGCCTCCAAATTGGCACCGACACAATAGCATATTTTCCTTCGATGTATCACGTTTAGAAAAAACCCATCGGCGATAACCGGGTAAGCCAATTTGTCATCGACGGAGTTGTCTTACGCTGGATATCGCGTTTTCTTTGGGGGGAGGGTGCGATTTTTTAGGAAGGCTTATTTTGCGAAAATACGGGTGGTCGCTTTAGAGTCTGTTCGCCCTCTCTGCTGCTCCATCAGCATTGCAACTTTCTTTATTACTTATACTGTGTCTTTAATGCTGCTGCTGCTGACGACGACGATGATGATGATGATGACGACGACGACGACGACGATGATGATGATGATTTTTATTATTATTATTATTATTATTATTACTATTTTATTATTATATTTCAATTATACATCTATTTATTATTATTATTTTTCCAATTCGATATCTATGGCCCAGAGGGGCATGAATAAATAAGCAATGTTTGAATAATAATAACAAGAAGAAGAAGAACCGCTATCATCATTATCATTAAAGACACAATATAAAGAGTAAAAAGGAAGATGTAATGTTGATGGTGGTTGTGGTTTCTTAACTCCAATTTCCTTAGGTTCGTGTCCGAACCAGATGGAGACTTCCTTGTCAAACCCAAAACACTTTTATCAAGTATACAACTGTTCACCAAATAATACATATATATATATATATATATATATATATATATATATATATATATATATATATATATATATATATATATATATATATATATATATATTCATGATCTCTTACTACTTTAAAGATACAGTCGGTTCAGAAATATCATAATGCTTGACAAGCTCAAGTAACACGCCCTTTTTAAAGGACTCTAACCCTCCTATGTAGTCTCTACAATGAATTTCCCTACTTTAGATGTCATGGTGAACGCTTGATGGTCTAGCTATAAATTTCTTAAATATATTAAAATAAAATACCCGAGAGTAAGAAAATTTCAAACCAAAAAGAAATTTAAATTTCGAGCGATTATGATCTCTCTGAATTATTAAAATCTATGTAATGTAAAAATCTGGTAATATTCAAATCAATTCGAATCTCTTATATATTCAAAAGAATCTTAAATCTCTGAAATATTCTAACAAATTCAAATCGCGAAGCAGTGGTCATTTTTTTATTTTTTTAACGATTCTAGGATCATAAACTAGGTAACAAGAAAGAGGAAACCCAACAGGTGTTGCATAATTGAAAAATATCATTCGCTTCCATAAAATACAGAGAGAAAGAATTAAAAATAACTTACGGTATGAAGGATTAATCCCTGAAATCGTAAAAGTTCTTTTAAAATCTATAGTTCGAGAAATCCCAATAAATTCCAAAGGCATTCACAATGATGTCACAACCGTGCTATGTGTCAACAGTACAGAAAAAATATCTGACCTTGTACCAGCACCAATATCTTTATCGAATCACGTGCTGCTTACTTGTACTTTGAATACTACTTGACCTTTAAACTTATTAATGAAATAACGTCCACTGTATACATGAGTTATCTTTGGCGTGACGACTACGATCATAGGATATTAGTTTTTACTAAATGAGCAGTAACAAAACTTTTGTCAATAAAACTTTATATGTATATGTGTGTATGTATCTATGTATATATATATATATATATATATATATATATATATATATATAGAGAGAGAGAGAGAGAGAGAGAGAGAGAGAGAGAGAGAGAGAGAGAGAGAGAGAGATACATACATACATACATACATACATAACAAGGACCGTTATCTGCATCAGCGTTTCTTCTTTCGTCAATTTTTGGATCTAAAGAGAGAGGAAAAATTGTTTATTTCTATCGTTAAGATCCTTCTACATGTTAATATTTAATAGTTTTGTGTGGTTGACCTTTGTCCATAATTGAGAGTAGGAGTTTGGGCGTCCCTGACTAATGTCCTCTTTTCCAAACAACGTCTTACATAGCTAAGTTTTTGCCTATGAATGAGGATTATATACTAATACTATTATTATTTGTAGATAAACATGTTTACTTTGTTCTGTGTTCTAAATACAACCTTCATGCCGACCTTATACACTTCTAGAAACGAATTATATTGACAATTTGATGGAAATTTCCATTACAATGACCCTCATGCTGATTCTCTTTTTTTACTTAGCTTTTAATATTCGGGTTACTTATGTCAAAATTACTCATCTTGTTCAGTTTGATTTGAAAGGATTTTTTAAAAATTAATTTAGCTATTGGTTATATATTTAAATTATTCAATGGAATTGCAAAGTACTCTTTGACTTAGGACTTAATCGCTATTTCGAGATTACTGTGAATTCATACATCAAGACTGTTAAAACATCAACGCTATTCCAGGCTATCTGTATTTCAGCACATGCAAGATTGGAATTCGTTCCGAATATCACTGGATTTTATTCGGAATTCTATACCATTGGACTCATGATAGAACGTTAAGGCCTATTTGTGATTTAATCCACAATACTGTCAGTTCTTCTTAAATTTCCACTTTGTATTCTATGAAAATAAAATATTTGTTAAATTTTAGAAAACTTGGTATTCGCTCTTTTCTGTTACTTAATTTGAGACCTTAAAGTCGTAACACAACTAACACTGGTAAATTCAGAATATATGTTTGTGTTAACATTATCTCGTTTTGATCTGTTATAATAGAGCCTTTGTCCAAAGCTAATTTTTAAATTGTTTTTTTCCGTGACATTGCTTGTGTTCAAGTTATAAAATATATACATTTTTCTAGCCTATTACCTGACACCCACCTTTTGATATTCCTGAACCCATTTGTGTTGAATACTGTACTTTGAAGTTATTGTTACTATATATCGATTTCTAAGTGGATAGTTTTGAAGGTTCTTGAGACAAAATACTCTCTAATCTGGTTTTCATTTTATAACTTCTGCAAAGAAATTCAAAGAAAGATTCAAGTACTTTATATCTAAGTATAACTGTCAGAGTGCCCCTAAAGGGCTGAATGTCAACTAACAAATGATATTCAAGTGTTGCATACATTTCGTTTATAAGCCGTATCTCTAACTTACCTAACGTCACAGACACGTTATAAAGGAGGAAAGAGTTGTTAAATTTCCAACTGCTTTTTTCCACTTTCTTGAAATAAGTTGTTTAAGTTGCTGTTAATTGGGGTTTTACACCTTTTCTCACTGCAGTACATCTGGTGAATGAAAACTCCTGGTAATAATCATCGACGCACGGAAAGCTACTGGCAAGCATTTTCATATACCCACATTTGCTGAACCCTAGACTCTAACCCACGCAGACAGGTTAGGTGGCAGTGATCGACAAAGGCGAGCGCTCTTGAACACTAGGACACCCAGCCTCTCTCGAAATAAGTGAATTATCTCACATATAAATTATACATGTATTGAAAGAATTGACATTCGATGAATACCATTCGAAATTAAGAATATATCCAGTTTAAATATTTTATATAGGACCCTCTCTAAGTATACTGTCTTTTCTTTGGGTTATTCTCTCTCCAGATATCTATCAAATCAAAGCTCTCCGTGACAGAGTATTTTTTAATTTGAGTTAATATTAATTTGATGAAACTAACTAACGGTATGTATCCCAATGAATTGGAGAACATTGTTTCTTGCTATATGAATTGAAACGTTACCCATGATTTTGGATTGTATAGACATAATCTGGTTTATCTTTGTTTGATCCGTATGCTGCATATAAAAGCATTCTATAACTTTTGATGGAGATTTACAAAATAAGACAATTACCCATGTTTGATATTGTATTATGAAGTTGATGCTGAAAAGTGGTATTAAAACTTTTCATCAACCCTTGGAATGTCTCTGAAATGACCTGAAAAGAAAGCCTTTATAGCCCCACTGTTTAAAAGTACTTTTCAATCTCGTTTGTAAAATTTACGTCCATTAGAATTAACACACCGTAATGTTGTCTGAATCCATTAAATATATTACTTCATTTGGAATTGTCAATTTTAAGCCTCTGCAGTTCAAACTAATAATAGTGAAATAATTAGTCAAAGATAACAGGTAATAAAATAAGAAAAAATATTGTTAGTTGCATCTATGAAATGAAAATATACGTCAGAGTCAGCAAGCTTTTTAAAATGAGAAAAGTGCTCTTTAACAATCATTCATACTTGTTCATTCATCCATTTATCTCCACAATCAATCAAAATGTCCATAACGCTAAGACTCGTATCAAATACATCAATAATTTATAAAGGAAAATATTGTCAAAAGTTTAGTCTAGTAGGTAGAAACTGATCATTTTCTAATGTTGCTACTTGAAACTTAGTATCGTAATCGAGTAAGGATGAAATGGGAAAAACACTGAAACCTTCACATCAATGAACTGTAAGTAAGTACGAAAGCAAATGGTATACACTGTTCCAAGAACTGTACAGACTGCTTATATACTCAAAAATACTGTCGTAGTTTGCGCGTGGTATTGTAATTTAAACACAACCACGCACATACGCAATCACACTCACTCTTGCAACTTTGCCATATAAATAAGTTAAAGAAGTATGTTAATAGAGATAGCCAAGTTAATCATGCAATCATTTTAGTGTAACTGTCAGATTCAGATATGCGCTGGAAAGCAATCGGAATGTAGTGACTCTGGTGTAACCAGGCTTCGTAATTCAGAAATTATGAATAATCTGGGTCAGAAACATTCACATATGCTTCAATAAGAAAAGAACGAATTAAAACAGCTATTACTTGAATATGAGCCTTTGTTTCCAGACGCTCCTACACGTACAAATAAAATCTGTCAAGATGTTGAAATTCTAGATCCCACGCCTGGGAAAAATATCCGAACAGAATAAACTTTCTCAAACAGCAATGTTTGAACTAAGAAATTCCGTATTTTTTGGAGAATGATTTCAAAGAACCTAGTAAAAGTGACTGAAGTTCACCATGTATACGTGTTCCGTAACCGGATAATACTTTTCGATGTGTACCGAAGATCGAAAGGTGAACAGCGTGATTAAAACAAATTTCATTTTTTTCGGGGTGGGGGAGGGGCAAGATTCGATGACTGCATTGATAAAATTGAAAATGCAAGTTATATCACCAGATATGACCTTTTGAAATGTTTCTGAAAAATTCCATTGACGCAAAGGGCTAAGGAAAGTTTGGCCTTCATGACTCCAGATGGACTTTGTCAATATAAAGTTTGGGATGAAAGGTTTGCCTTGAACTTTTCAACGTTTAATGAGCATGATTACATCTGGTCAAGATAAGTGCAGTGCTTAAGTCGATGGTATCATCTACAATGACACCTTTACATATCATTTAGAGACAATTCAGAAATTCTTTGACAGACCGACTAATGCAAATTTGACAATCTATCCAAAAGTGAGTTGTGTTACATTTCTAGGACATATCGTGGGACATGGACAAGTGAAACGTATAGTAGCTACGGTCAAGACAATCGCTAAATTCTCTGTGCCTATCAGTAAAAAGCAACTGATTTTGGTAGCGCTTAGTACTATCAAAAGGTTTGTTCCAATTTTTTCATAATTGCTGAAGCCCTACCAATTTATAGAGCAAAAACGCCACGTTTTATTGGTCTGAAAAAAATGTTAGGTGGCTTTTGATAAGTTAAAGGCCATACTTAAGAGTGCATCAGTTCTTTCACCTCCAAATTTCAGACAATCATTTAAAATGCCAGTGCAAGTGATTTAGGGGCTGGTGCAGCATTGATTCAAGAAGATAAAACGGTGTAGATTATCCAGTGTGCTTTTTTTTCTAAAACATTTAATAAGCCCATGAGAAATTATTCGACAATCCAGAAGAAATGTTTGGCTTTCATATAGGCATTGCAACACTTTGAAGTGTAAATTAATTGGATGTTTTCTCCGATGATTGTCCAGTGATCACAACCCCTTAGTTTCATTGGTAAGGTGAAAAACAAAAATCAGAGATTACTAACGTTGAGTTTGATGTTGTAGGAATACAACATTGACATTAGGCACGTTAAGAAAATACAGTTAAATACCAGTTACACTTTCACGTGTACAGAAATATTGAACTCTTTCATATATATTTTGTTTCATTCATAGCATTGTACCTTATGTATTTTTTATCACATGTGTATTTCACTAATAGCTCATAATATAGCTTTATTGCATAACGTTTTCTATTTCTGTTGGAGGGGTATTGTTATGTCTATTTAATGTTCTTTGTTTGTTAGTTATTTAATTATTTTTATTTCATTACGTGCTATTGTAATGTAACAATGAATATTGGACTTAACCTTGTCCAAGGTCAAGTTAATATTCTACTTGATCTTAACCGATGATTTTTATTAATATTATTTTGTGACCAACTAGTGCGTAGTTAAATATTATTTATGCGTATGGGTTTATTGTCAGAATCATTATTAATAGAACTAAATATGTTTATTTGGGTCTGTGTCTAGATTATTGGGATTCACATACAATTTATCTGGTGAACCTGGCATTTTCCAGGTCATATATATCAAAATTGTATTGAAATATTGCTATTATATCTTATTTGTTTGTAAACATTAAAAAAATTCCAGAAGTTTTTTTCTCCATTAGGTAATGCTTTTTTAAGAAAACAAAATGTTAAGTGTGCCCTGAGGTCAAGTAGAAGACGATATACTTTTGTTACCTGAAAAAATATTCATTCGAACTGAAGATCTATCAGAATCAATTTGTATTATTGTGCGTCTAATATGCATTGGGCTGAAATTTATATGTTCAAGTTGTTCAAGTGAATTTTCTCTGGAAATACAAAATGTTGTTTGACAAATAATATTCTTGGACAGAGACAATCACGGATATTTATAGTAAATTCAAACCTGGAATTGTTTTACTGTATTTTAACAAATTACTGTTGCACATCAGCATTATGCAGCTCTTCATAGGCACATCAACACTTCAGCGTTGGACGTAATTTCAATTTCTACGAATGTTTATTCAAAAATTTAAATTGTCAGGACTTGTTTCTGTGAATCTAGGATTATTTTGGGATTTAATTCTTAATACCGTACGTTCTTTTGTTGATTTTGACTTTGTATTATAGCGAAATAAATTAACTGTTGAATATCACAAAACTTGTTGCTTTTCACTCTTTTCTGCTACCTATTTTAAAGTCATAGTCTCATAACAAACAACTTCATTGGTCTTCGGACAGTTTGTCTAAAAACTAGTTCAAAGTGACTGACTAAATCTTAGATTCTTAAACTCATTCCATAAGAGCAAATAACACTAAATGAACATCTTCCCAATTTTTTTCCAGTATCAAAACAATATGAGCAAGTCACATTTTCAAATTGTAGTGAAATCTTTCTAAAGGCACATACATTTCACGGTGATAGTATTACGAGTCTACGCTCTTCAAATAAGTAACAGAAAAGAGTGAAAGACAACAAGCTTTATAAAATTTCACAAATATTTTATTTCCCTAGAACACAAAGTGAAAAGGGGAAAAAAGAACTTATGGTATTGCGAATTAAATCCCAAAATAATTAAAGAATTACAGACACAAGTATTAATAATATAAAGTCCTCAGCAGACCTCAGAACAAGTCCTGAATAAAACCAAAACTGAAGGAGATGACGTATCTATTATAGTTTATGAAGTGCTGATGAGTCCACAGTCTTTTGTTGAATCACATAAATATAATTCAAGGTTTGAATATATTATAAATTCCATCGAATGTCTCTAAGAGTCTTATCAGAGCACTTGTGTATTTGCAGAGAAAATAATCACTTCAATTCAATAATTTGAAGAAAATAAAATTCAACCCAAAATGGTCACAGCATAATACAACTCGAAGGTGCTAGACGTTAAAGAACGAATGACCAAGTCCTCACAATTATAAGATTGTATAATTATCTACCTGACCTCAGATCACAATCAGCATTTGCTATATTAAAAAATACTAATGAAAAATAACCTCCTAGAATGATCTAATGAACCTTGTTTACTTACAACACAATAACCTGTCAAATTCACTTAGAAAATTCCAAAAACCCGACCCAAATAAACATATTTACTCCTTCTTGCTTACCTGAATAATAATCCTGACATTAGGCTCGTACACATTGAGAATAATTTAGCTATGTTTAAGTTGCTGACATAAAATGAAATAAAAATGTTTTGAAAACGTCAGTCAGATCAAGCAGAAATGAACTCAATTTTGGACAAGGTCAAGTGTAACATACAATATTACATGACAATAGCATGTAATGAAACATTATTTTTAAACTAACAAACAATTACTTTAAATACACATAACAATATGCAGACGACTTAAATTGGTGAATACCTAATTCATACACAACTTGCTGGAAACTTCCAGACAAAACATTTGACCCTGATTCGATTGGACAGATTAGGGAAGGCCAAATATAATAAGAAAAACGTTATCAAAGCTTTAACTACGGTTTTAGTTTAAATATTCCTTAAAGGAATTTCCTCAGTTAATTATGATCAACATGTATTGGTTGCATAGCTTGGTCTAAAATAAGGAACCGACACAGTTCATCATGTTGTACTAAATGGTACACCAAATGCAGGAAGAGACTGCACATATATCTTATGTACCTACTGATTGGGTTTTGCTGTAATCTGACAAGTGTGATAACATATACAGGATTTAACTTTTAATTATCGTCTGATAAAGATGATTCAAAATCTTGTGATAAGCCTTACTGACCCCTAAATTACTAGCCAAAGAGGTTTCATGGGCGAAGCTAAACATTTCCTGTCTATACGACTTATGAACAAACAACAATTTAATATCTCACTGACCACTCGTCACAAGAGGGCACCAAAAGTGATCATCATTTCTTCATACAGACCCCATTTGTAACAAAATAACAAGCAGCTATTAATGTGGCATCAGCTTCTCTAATAGCAGCCCTCTGAAACAAAACAGAAGATCCCAGGGTCTTGTTCCTATTCGACGACAAGTGACTGTTTTTTGACAACCTTTTTAGAAAAAAGAAAATGAGTAGTAAAAAGAGGATCACTGTGATCAATAACTGTTGATTGATCAATTCGAGGAGCAAAATGTGACCTCATCAAAAGCCTGGTGAATGCATGTGTCAGCTAAAGGAATAATTACCTGATCAATATAATTCTTAGGAGCTGTCTTTTCGATACATGACAGTGACCATGACCGCTTGGAAAAAAAGAGCATTTGGAATAGATCTTTCATGATGCTTTTGCTTATTTTCCATTTTGTAGCAATTAGATATAACGCGCCCTTTCTTCTTGCAATATGTACACGTAGGAAGAGATAGGGATTTCTTTTCATTCTTATCAGAAACTTGTGGCAGATTAAGAGTTCGAAGTACTCGTATGTGACTGAAATAGTCTTTTTCTTACCAGAAAACATGCTGATTGGAAGACTTACTGACAAAAGAAACTTTATGCGCTAAGGAATACTCGTCATCTGTACGAACGGCGTATTCTAACTTCTAAACCTTGTGCTCATCATGATAAGGCTTAAGGTCACTATAGATTATTGAAATTTACAAATAATTATGGGTTTAAAGTAGGGTTGTTTTTTTTTTTTGATATCTTACTGTGGTATAAACTCACAAGTAAAGAACGTTCTTTCCTAAACAGGAGGTACCAAGAAATATTTTAGTAACATCAGAGCCTGTACTAATATTAAAGTGTGGACATGCAATTCACCTGCCAGATCTAAGTCCATTTAATCTAGATTGAAATTGCCTTTCTTCCTATTCTCTTTCTCTCTGCATATGCATTTATTTATATTCCTGATTTTCTTGCATCTTTATTTACGCCAGCCCATCTTTCTCTCTCTCACTTTACTCTTTATTCAAATGCAATTGCTTTTCTATTTCCTCTCTCTACAGCTGCAATTGTCTTTCTTCTTTCTGAAGATTCATTTTTCTCTCTCCTCTTTCTCCATCTTCATTCGCCACTCACTCTCTCTCTCTCTCTCCTCTTTCTCTATTTGCATTTGCTTCTCTTCTTTCTCTTCTGAAGTTCAAGCTTTCTTAACACCCTTTCAATCTTGTAGTTTTATTTCAAGTCTATAACCATGAAGTTAAAGCCAGATGTAGACTTACTAATCAAACCCAAGTCACTTTTATCTAAAATATTCTTTTCAACCAGTTACGGGACCAATTAGTTTTGTTTTATTTCTTGCTTTGTTAAAGAAGCCTTTGTCTCAGAAAGATCATAGTTTCTGGCAAGCTGGAGCAGTTAGTCCTTTCTCAAGCATTCTAGCCGTTCCTGCGAAGGATTCAAAATAAAGTTCTCCACTGTAGATGAAGTTGTAAATGCTCGTTGGTTTTTATTAATCATTTATTCGAAATATTTCCTGGGACCTAGAAAACTCCAAAACAAAGTGAATTTATATTCTAAAAACACAGTTTTCTGCAATAGTTTAGATAAATTCGTTCCACGCAAGAGCCCAAAATTTTCTGTTACGAATGTATTGTCTTAAACAAAATAGCAGAAAAGAGCAAAATACAACAAGTTTTCTACAATTCAACAAATACTTTATTTCCATAAAATACAGAGTGAAGAAATATATTTTAATTATGGTTTAGCGAATTGAATCCAAAATAATCTTAGAATTACTAATACAAGTCTTAATGAAAGATGCTCTGAACAAACTTTAGTTTTATGCCAAAATTATTTCCAACGCTGAATGTGATGATGTGCCTATTTTTAACTTGTAAAGTGGAGGTATACAAATAGTTTTGTTTTGAATTGCTCACATAATCCAAAGTTTCCTAGTTTGAATTCACTATAATTTTCATTTAATGTCTATTTAAAAGAATATTATGATACAGCACTTTGTATTACCAGAGAAAAATAAATAATTTCCCCCAAATCAAAATACTTCACAACAGTAATAAACGGTTTTTGCCCAGATTTTATCGCAAGAACAATTTTTTCCTGGTAAACAAGATGTTATACTCCTCTACTTGACATAGGTCACAATTATCATTTTCTAAAATAAAATTATTACTTAATGGAAAATTGTATTCTAGAAGATTCCAAATGTTTAAAATATAAAATATGTTACTAAAATTATAATATAGAATGTGGTAAACACGATGAAGTGAAAGAAGAAAAAAACACCATCGCAAATCCTAACGTTTTTCAGTGTAAGCACAAAATATGGCGAAAAAATGTCACCGTAATTGCAATGTTCCAATATTTTATCATTTGCACACCACCACCACCACCACCATCATCACCACCACCACCATCTCGAGATACCAGGGAAAAAAATCAGAAAACCATCTCACAGATGGTCAACAAATGGAGAACTTAATTTTCATGTTTAGTGAATTTCCATTCATCTGTTTGGGAAAAGTCGTTAAGAACAGGATAGGCGGTTGATCTTAATATTCCTGTTAATGTTTTGTAAAGCAAGGGGATAGTAGTAGTATTACTACTAGTAGTAGTAGTAGTTGTTGTTGTTGTTGTTTTAATAATCATTAGTAGTAGTTATCGTATTATTGGTTTTTATTTACACTGTGTTATATTAATTCACACCCATACTGGTCCAAAAGGCTGTAGCTTAGACTCAATGGATCACACTTTCATGTCGTTTGACGCGATTAATTGAGGAGAACAGTGATGAAGTTCAAGGTGTGAAAGTCTTGGATTTTTCAGAATTTTAGTCAATTTCGAGAATTTTAGTTTTTGACAATTTACACATACATATCAAAAGGATGGTAAAAAATTTACTTCGTGGTCATCCGTATCAAAATATTCTCTAACAATACATTGCGTTCATTAATGGAACAGTAGGTTCATTCGTTCACTCCATCTTTCATAATACTACCTTTCAAATAACTGTTTTACTCTAAACAAAATCTTCTCATAATGTGGCCCTAACTCTTGTTCATAAGTCGTATGTATCCTACATAGAATGAGCAAGTGATGTAGAAAATAAACTACGAAACAAATGAAAGTTGATTCTAACAACAAATTCAAAATTCAGATGTCCTTTAAATCTACAAACAGAAAAGTGTTTGTTCAAATCCAGGCAAATAAACTAACACAGAATCGATCAAGCTAATACAAAGGCCACAAATATAACAAACTTTTGCCAGTGAAAGTGTGATCCACAATTTACTTCCTTGTTTGCTTTTTCATAACTAAGTCCTTATTGGCTTGAGTAAGTGAAACAACCTCCAGTAATATGTAAAATTATAACCATGCTACTTCCAGAGAGGCAATTTGATAACAGAGTCCTTTTAAGCTGATCAGAGATACTTTCCAGCTCAAAGTTCCACCCGTCTGTTTGATATATATGGGCACAGGAGTCTGACGTTTTATCAATAAGTACGGCTATATCTCTGACAACATGAAATCACCTTATCGGTTATATAAATAAACATGAAGTGTTCATTTATATAACCGATAAGGTGATTTCGTGTTGTCAGAGATTTCGCCGTACTTTATTGATAAATGTCAGACTTCTGAGATATGGGGATCTAAGTAGTCATCGTTGACCTTGACGCTGCAGTGAGATTGACTGGTTCTTATTACTATAAGGAATGCGCGCACCAAGGCGATTTGAATTCAAAACCGAGCATACACAGAAGTACGCAACGTAACTCTCGCCATAATTAACACAGATTTTAAAGAAGGGAAATATTTAAGCAAATGCGCCCAAGAGCTGTAGTAGTAGAAGCAATTGTTTTTATTGTGGATGTGTGGGTTTTTGTAATAGTAGCAGTAGTAATCGTGATTGTAATTGTGTTATGACAGTAGTATTAGTAGCAACAGCAGTTGTAATGATAATTATGGTAGTAGTAGAAGTAGTAATGGTAGTAGTACTAATGATTGTAGTACCCATTAGTATTAGTAATAGTAGTAGTAGCGAACTAACGGGGATCTTGGGGCTCCAAAACCCCTTTCGGCCATCATTTTTGCCCCGACGCCATTTGCCTACGCCACTGAGTAATATTCACGTTTATAGTTTTAGTCAAAGGTGTAGTAATGACATTAGCAGGAAGATGTAGAGAAGGAGGCGGAGAAATGTTCACACAAAAAAGTTCAAAGAGAAGATAACCCTATGTCTTTAATTGCGCATAAGATATGTTACTTTTTTATTGATGCTTGAAACGCCATAAAGTACGCAACAATATTTGTGGGTAGCTTATTAGTTTCAATGTCCACATTAACTTGGGTATGCAAATAATTATTAAAAGAATATGCAAACAAAACTTGATTCTGAATGTACTACCCCATAAAGATCAATAGACGCCGATATTTACAAAATAGTCAGTTTCACAGAACTTAACATTGCCATCTATTTGCTGCTGAATAACTGATTTTAATTAATAATAATAATAATAATAATAGTATTGATGATGATGATCTATGTTAATAATAATAATAATAATAATAATAATAATTATTATTATTATTATTATTATTATTATTATTATTATTATTATTATTATTATTATAAAACTAATAATAATATCATTATTATTAATTTTTATATAATTTGTATCTTTATTAATATCACAGGTCGTCTGTAATAATAACATTATTATTATTATTATTATTATTATTATTATGATCATTATTATTATTATTATTATTATTATTATTATTATTACACTGTTTTATTAATGCTGTTGTTGATGATGATGCATTATTGATAAATAGTGGTTGAAATGTACCTCTACGTCGACTTCAACTGCACCAACACAATACATAGATTAATTTTCTAAATCAATCATCTCTAGTAATACAATCTGAATTATACATTACTTTGAAAACTCTGTTTCCTCAAAGCTACTTCCAATACGGTGGTATTCTTTGTATTTCTTAGCTATATTTATTCTGTCCAGTCGAATGACGTTAGTTAATAAACAAAGGCATAATTACAATTCAATTTATTCAACGGATTTTAAAAATTCAGTGATTCTTCTAATCTATAGAGATAAAAGACGAATCCGTAAAAGAAACAAAGTCAGGTGCATTCAGAAAGAGATTAAGAAAATCATAAACTAAAGAAATCATTGACCAACGAAATGTAAAAGTAACTTACTGTCTGATTTCTTTGGATTAAAATAACTCCTTAATTAGTGACATGGAAACCTGAATATATTTCCCATTCACAGTACTGATTGGTTAGAGGCATTTTTTTTTTCTTCTCCAATATAAATCATTGACGAAAGTCTCTCTCACCTCGACACGTCAGCAAGCCTTCTGAAATAACATTTACCATTGGTTATTTTATCTGTGATTCATTTGTAACCCTCATGACTGTATGGTCTTATCCGGAAGACTTATTGTTACGATTAGCTTCGGTCATTTCAGTAGCACGAAACGTTACTATATTTCCCTCAAAAGTTATTAGATCCAGTTAATTTCAGACATTTTACGTAAATATTGAATGGAATTTTACATAGTTGTTAATATCATTGCTATGCGACGCAACTTTAATTTTTTAAAACTCCGAATATATCAATATCAGCATATTACGTTATATATTAGCTTTTTCGTATGCCTGTGCCTTTATTGTTATGTGCTTGTAATTTTTTTTAAAACTCCTCATTCCCATTTAGTACCCATATTTAGTCTTACAACTTGGTATTATATTACATTCAGAGTTATATAAGCTGTTTGTCTAGGTCGAATGTGAATGTCTGTGAAGTATCGTACAAACTGTTGTCTTGAGTTTTAGTTGGTGTCGGCAGAGCTTTTCTGTAGAATTTGTGTAAGACATTAATCTATTCAACTTGAAATAAAATGCACTTGAATTGTAAGCAATTCTCGCAATTAAGTGATTTCTATCAAACACCATGCACAGAATGCACAACTAAATATCTGCCACCAGAAATCAAGTCGATACATGTTGAAACAACGTAAGACAAAAATATCTGATGAGCATTTCCACTAGATAGAGAACCTGAATTAATCAGAAATGTAAAGGATAACACATTTTCAGGAGAATAAAATCACATATTAACATATTAACAATGAACGGTTCAATGGAACACTTCTGTTACACACATAGACACACACACACAAACACAAACACATACACACGAACATATATAAAGATAGGGAGATAGATAGATAGATAGATAGATAGATAGATAGATAGATAGATATTATTTATATATGTAATGCGTATATTGTTTCCATAGTAATACTCTTTGTAAGGTTCATTTAGTTGATGACATTTTTAATGCCAATATGGTATGAATGAATTTATACTGTAAACTGAGTCATGTATAGCGCGTAGGTCGATTTGATTCATAAGTTTCAAGGTTGAATAGATTTAACAGTGGAAGTAAACATCATGTGATCTAACAAGTACACGCATTTTGTGAATGTGGGTTGCGAGTTTCTTAAAAACGTAACTGACCTACTTCCTGATTGGATAGAACTGGAACAATTGGCTTGTTTACTGTAAGTATCTCTAAATAGCAAGAATAATTTATTCAAAACCTTGTATTCCATTAAAGTTATTGCGTGTTAAATGTCTATTCAAGTTAAATATTTTAGAAATCCTTAATTCTTAAGGGTGTTACTGGTTACTGAGAACTGATTCATTTACTTTTTTATCATTTGTTGGAAATGTAGTGCTATAACATTGATTATTTAAAGACAATATCTGTACGGATTTACTTTGAAATATTCAAAGACATTTTGGATTTTCAGCTGTATTGGAATTATCATGAATTCAAATAAAGTACATTTGGATTTGTAACATAGTGACTCTTCTGGATTGTTGTTACAGCAGTAGACAGTAGTTATAGTTTGGAACGTTTGGAACGTATTCGGATTATTTGGAACTATTGGAATGATACCACTTATTTATTTTTAATTATTTCACTTTGTACTTTAGGGAAATAAATATATATTTAAATTTATTATTATATTTTAATTTTTTACTTGTTGCTTTTGCTCTGTTGTATACATAGTTTATGACCTTTGAACATAACTATATATATATATATATATATATATATATATATATATATATATATATATATATATATATATATATATATATATATATATATATATATATATATATGTGTGTGTGTGTGTGTGTGTGTGTGTGTGTTTGTGTGTGTGTGTGTGTATTAAATATGCATAAAATCAATATACATAACATATATTCCATTAAGAGTAATTTCTCAAACAAATTTAAATCTCAGGCAGAGAGCAAACCACAAAGAAATTGGGACATTCAAAAATGCAGGCTAAAATAGCAATAATAATACAAAGTAGAACTATATTTCAGATTTACGTACATAGACAAAATCAAACATTTTATATACGAAATGAAAAAATAATAGTACACCAATTTGCTTTGCTCCAACGACCAATTATTGATTAATTAAGGCAGCATGCTAAGTGAAGCATTTCTTTCCTGAGTCTGTTGTTTCCACTTGTGAGTTTATTTCTAAATAAATACACTTTCTTCCATAGCAATACGCGAAGGCTCTTAACACCGCTATTCATAAACATTTCCGACAACGTGTGGCGACCTTCGTAACCAAGTAGAAATCTAAACCCATTTTTGTAACAGATATTTAACCATATCCTTGCAGAATATGACAAATTTGTCCAGTGGAACGCAGTATGAATTTTAACAATAGGATATGAAAAGTAATATTTTTACAACTAAAGAACGTGCTTCAAAAGACTTTAAAATCACAAGTAGTCAAAGTCAATGATATTATCATTATCTATTACTATAAACTCTGAACGAATGGCGTGCACTAGGTACACATATTCATTGACAACCCGCAGAGTTTCTCTGCAAAGCCTCAGCTCAGGAATTGATACTTTGTTCCAATTTTGTGGTTTAAAACACACGCATTGTCCGTTTTGTTAATTCAAAATACTCACATGTTGCTAATAAGTGTCGTAATTCACCAATATATGGAACACGTAGAAAAATATCGTCAGCAAAACTGAAGCTATTCTTAAATAAACTACTGATGTTGCATCCAATACATGATCAATTCATATCACGATTAAGGTCACAATATATACATTGTTATGTACATTTTAATTTATTTTGTGTGCTTGCCCTTTGTCCATGAATGAATATATAGCTTAGGTGCATACTTGCTTTTTTTCTGCTTGTAAGTTATAAATAGGTTATTACTGACGTCTGAGTTCAAGGTCGAGTTCTTTTCAGAAAATTTATATGGTGCTGGAAGCGAACCTTTGTGTCTTATATTTTTATATAATCTTGAAAAAAATATTTAATTCCTCCTTTAAGTTCCGTCTCTGGATTTATTTACTGTTGTGTCTCTAATATAATTTTCGAGGAATGCTTTATTTAAAATCACTATTTTTGAACTATAGTGATATCATTTAAAGACATGCTGTATTACATCACTGTTGTACATCACGACTGATGGCACTTCAGCTCATCCAAGACTATTGACAAGTCAGTTCATTAAATACCTGAATTCATTTCTGAACACTATACTTTTTATATAACTTTTAGGATTATATGGGATCTAATTCACAATACCGTAATTCCTCTTATAGTTTGACTTTGTTACTCGAAAAATAGATTTAGTTGTTAATTTTCCTAAATTTGGTTTCGTGTCTTTCTGTAAGTAGCTTAAAAGCATAATGTCGTAACAATATTTAACAGAAATGGGGATATAATACATCCTTGGCGCACACCATTAATCATACGGAAATATAGTTTTGTTATCTGACCCTAGTGTACACTAAATTGTTGGTTGCAATATCATTTAAAAGCGAACTAACAAACAAGACAAAACTTTATTACGCTCAGGTTATAAAGTTTACAACATATGGAGTATATAAGAAAAAGAACATAAATATAGCATGTAATACCAACGTACAATGTTTAACAGGATTTTAGAAAACGGAAAAGAATCAATCTAACAATCAGCAAATATTTTTTTCAAGAGCATTATGTTACCTGTGCTCATCAATTGATTACATTAATAACGTTAGTCCTGGAAATGTAAAATGAGATATATATTTTTATTTCATCATGAAAATAAGAACACGACAGAAGATAGTGACGTTCTTCATTTATTTTATACGTCTGACAGAGTATACAAATTATTTTCTTATCATAAACTTTATCCAATCAACCATTTTCAAAAGAACACCTGTGATTTACATCTCTAAACTTAATTGACCTTTGCAATATATATTTCGGAAAAGAGAAAAGATCTTTTCTAAATTCAGAATAGTTTTCAATAACCAGTAATTAAGACATTTAGGTGGCGTGTTGGTGTTAGAAGCCCAAACTTGGTTGTGTTCATATTTTAGTCACAGTTCTATAGATTTTGCTAGCCAATTAACTGAAACACAGCTTTGATTTATCCATATATAGCTTAATCCAGCATCTTCGAATATAGATTTTACTTCTAGCATCCATTTATTGTCAACAAAATACGACGAGAATTTCTATTATTACGTTCTGAATAGAGTCCAGTGATTTGTTTGGTTAAGAACCTTCATAGCATTGAAGAAACTCCACCTTTGTTATCGATATAACAATTAATGACTTCCTTGGAAAAGACATACGCACATCAGTGGAGTGATGTCACCTAAGGGCAAACTAATTGTCTTGGACTTCTATTTCACATCTTCGAAACAAAATTATATCTAAAGCTTTGGATATCACAGTGACCATGCTAATAGTTCCATAATTATTTTAACATCTGCCTGCCACTTGATTATTGATACTAGAGTTACTATTTTGGCGTCAAAAAGGATACAAATGATGAACACGCATGCTGGTGAAAGCAAAGCATAAGTATATAGCACAAACAACCTTCCACGAGCATATTTCAGGTTCTCCTCTTGAAGAAAATCGCCACCCGGTGAACGGTTGGTTAACTTAGCAATATTAGCCCCTTCAATTGTACAAGATCAATATCGCCATGTTTGTTCAAGCCATTACACTATTGCTGTGTCTTTGCACGTTTAACTGAATTATTTCACAATTATGATATTGCCACATTACAACAATATCTTGCTGGTCTGTCATGTTGCCCACAAAATTTGCTAGGGGAGAACGTTTTCTTGTCTCTATGCAAACATCTTTCCAAAATGAATTAGCATCGTTATTGTTCATCTTTTAGGTATAGGAGTCGACCCTGCGTCTAATTTATTCCGTCTAAAATACTTAAACTGGGCCATGGATTTTCCCATTCGCTCCGACAAAAGACTACAAGACAGCAATAGACTACGCCAAGACATCCCAAGACTGTCCCAAAACACTCTCACCAACCCCAGAATACACACACACACACATAAATATATATATATATATATATATATATATATATATATATATATATATATATATATATATATATATATATATATATATATAACATCAGATAAAAAAGTGATCAGTATAGTATTTCATTGTCTAATTATCGAGTAACACTAGTACAGTTTTTTCCTTGTCGGTAATCGCCAAAGGAATTACTCAAGACTCTTGAAACCACCATATGATACCCAGATTATGTTTGCAGCTGAAATACTTTTATCACTTGGCCAAAATCAACGAAATGTTTTAAGCTGATTACCTAGTCAACAACAGTGACGAGTTATCGTTCTTGCATCTGATTCTAAGTACTCAGTAAGAGACCTATGGATAAATGAACACCAAATGCACTGCACAATAACTGAATACTTCCTTTATTTTCATTCATCCATACGGATCCATGCCACACCACGAGGAAACACTCTTTACATGGCCCATTGTTATTGACTTTCTACGTTTCTGTTGGGTTTTTTAAATTTTGTTTGCTTTTTTTGTTGTTTTTTTATATGTTTTGTATTCTTCCTTTTTCAGTACATATTTACACACATACATAGTACTTTTGTCATTGTTTCTTTTACTTTTTGATATCATTTTATGATGAAGTCTCAAAAAACACAATCAGCTCTTTTTGTCCTTTCGTACACGGGAATCAATTGCTCTCCCGGTTAGCGTGCGATTCCTTTTGCCTTATAAATAACTAAAAATTAAATTTCCCATCTTAGGATTTTATGAAATTAGAATTTGCCTATGTTTTGAGTCCACGAGAAAATTTTGAAAGAGTTTTTTTTCTTCTTCTCCAGACTTGCAACGCCAGACTGCATTCTGCACATGGTAGACTGGTTCTTTATTAGTCAGTTGATAATTTCTTGTGTCATGTAGAAAACATTTAATCCTTCTGATGCAAGCCTGTGACCCCGTAAAGTTTGTTTATTCAATCTCGAGTATCTTTAGGCTTCCAGTCAACCAACGTTTCAAAATGTTAATGATGGACTCGACGTTGTTATTGGTACAGTGTTTGTTCATTATTCTGCCTATTAAATTCAAACACGAATTTTCTAAATATTGGCTTTGGATTATTTACATAGTAATGTCAAAGCTGTTGTACTTTTCTTTTGTTAAAAACTCAAGTTTTTCAGAGCTGCTTTCAAACTTTATTTTTGTATTGGCCTCCAAGATTGCTTCGCTACTAAACATAAACCTTATGTCTGTATCACGCTCGACATTTTCAATTCCTACCTTGTTTAAACTTAATATTGTCTTTTACATGTTTTGTGCGCAGATATTGTCTTGCAGTAGGAAACACTGAGTTCGATAGCCTTGGTCAAAGCTTTCTCGTCTTTCGTGCCGAATTCCATAAACTCTAACATTCGCCTTTCAATAGTCTCCATATCACTGTAAAGTTTTGTTGTCACATGTTCCAGAAATGTTTTGCATGTATTACAGGACGCGTCTTTGTGCAGAAGGAGACGACCAAGAAAGAGACAATGGTCATTTGTACTTTCTTTCACAACTCTGATTTTTGTAGACTAAGAAAGTCACATAAAAGTTTATAATGCCGAATGTTCGGTTAATGCCAATCGGTTGATTATTAGTGGTTGTAAACAAGTGTTTCGAATCCTTGATTTGTTCTTTAGTATAGCACTTGCAATTTGTTGTATCACAATCTGTACGTAAGGGTGTTCATTTAACATTCCACACACATCTAAAATCTCATCAACTACGTTGTTGTTTTGGTACGGTTGATTTTGTCTCTTTTTCTGATATTATGCTTCTAGTTTCTTATAACTCTGACGTCACGTGCACAATTCACGTGCTCAATGTTTGGTCAACATTATTTACAAAGTAAGAGACCCTCGTCTTAAATGTTATATCTCTTTTGAGCGTTGCGTACCACATGCATAAGACGGCAATGGTCTCATCGGCTGGTTTGATTCATGAAGTTCCCAGTATACATGACCTTTGCGCCTATTTTAAGGCATTACGTTTGATTTGTGTGCTCATAATTATCCAGTGTCCATTTTTAAACCACAAATATTGAATTAATTTTGTTTGTCTTTACAGCATCACATATTCCACAACGGTAGTAAAATTCGCATTTCTTTCCTTGATTTCAATCGACTTTCGTTCCTCGAGTTATCCACTAAAAACAGCAATTAGACTTATTACCAGGTGGCACATGACCGTGTACGTGTTCTTTTCTAGTGGTTAGATTGTATGCTTCATGACCAGAATGCCATTGACCTGATATTAATTGTTTCACATTCATAAAAACAAGCAAATCGACTGGTTTAGAATCAGGTTTAAGTTTTTCATCAATGTTGTCACGATTCATTTCAAGTGACATGACAATTTCAACTTTTTCATCGATGTTGTCACGATTGATTTCAACTGACACGAGAGAGCTATCATTGGTGATTAATCGCTCCGTAGTGTGCATACATCAATGGCAACAATCTACAGATTTTTCAGCGTTCCGCTCTTTGTCACAGAAAAAGATTAGAAAAAACTTTAAAAGAATTTCTGAAACGTTTATGTAGCGGCGCGTGAATCTGACTTAATACGTGTGCAGCTCTTTGTCCTATAAACGTCAGAGAGAAAGACAGAGACACAGAGAGAGAATTGATAATTGTATACATGTGTTTCCGACAAGGTCAAACCGTTACTGATGTTACTCGATAATTATACAATATAGAATTATACTGATCAGTCATTTTTTAAAAAAACTTTGATTTTATTCAATTGTATATATGTATTTTGGGTAGGTGAGAAATTTGTAGGACAGTCTAGTAGTGTTTTGAGGTAGTCTTGGGGCAGTCTTTCGGTCTTTCCTTGGGCGATTAAGAACTCTATTAATGCTATTCTATAATTAAACAATGAAGAATTTTACAGATCAGTGTCTTTTAGTTTCGTTTTATATCATTCTATCCTGGGTAGGTGAGTGTTTTAGAACAGTCTTGTGGTGTTTTGGGGTAGTCTTGGTATGTCTTGGGGTCTTTTTTTTCACAAACTCTAGTGATGTTACCCGAAAATTATACACTGCAGAATTATACTAATCAGTCTTTGTTGTGGTTATTTTTCTTTCTTTCTTCTTATTTTGTTTTCTTTTTTGCTTTCACTTTATTTTATTGCATATATGTATTTGGTTAGGTGAGTGTTTTAGGACAGTCTTGTGGTGTTTTGGGGTAGTTTTGGTATGTACTGGGGTCTTTTCGTTGGCCATTAAAAACTGATGTTATCCGATAATTATACAATGCCGAATTATAATGATCAGTCTGCTTCTTTTTTTGCTTTGATTTTTTTTATTACATATATGTATCCTGGGTAGGTGAGTGTTTTTGGGACAGTCTGGTGGTGTTTAGTAGTAGTCTTGAGGTGTCTCGGGGGCTTCCCTTTGCCGATTACCAACAAGGGAAAAAAATGCTGATGTTTCTCTATAACTTTACAATGCAAAATTATAATGATCACTTTTTTATTTATTTTATTTAATTCTATATTTGTACTCTGGGCAGGTGAGAATGTTTCAGGACAGTCTTGGCGTGTCTTGGGCTAGTCGTGGGGTGATTAGTCGCTCCCTTTTTACATCATATGACATATATAAACGTGTCTAGATTTACCTTATCACGCCATAAGGTATAATAATTTCTGGCTTTTTATGCAAATCTTTTGCACAGTCATTCGATCCTGATACCACATCATTTGTACAATTGCACTGCAGCAAAAGTATTACGGGAGACTGCAATAACCTTCCAAACAGCACAATGCAAATTTTATTAATATCCAACCGATGATCGACATACTGTGCTTTGTTCACAGTAGAGCCAAAGTCTGAAGATACTGGGCAAAGTTGGACCAAAATTACTGAACGAGTTTAGAGGGAGAAAAATGAACCAAAGATCAGCTTGCCCAGGAGTTGGAAATCTCTTTACATGGAAATCGATTTTATTGTTTGAACCACAATAATGTTGACCTTGGGCTTTTTTATACTAAAATCTATAGATTTGTATCTTACTTCATGTGCAAGCCATCGATAATGTTTGATCAAAGATTTGGGTCTAGAACTAACGTCAGTATGTGAAAACTATTTTCTTTGTTAGGGTTACAGTGCCCTTAGCATTGATTTTTTGACTTCAAAACCGAGGCACCTGAGGCTTATCGTCAAAAGTTTAGGAACTATAAAAAAGAAACTGGACAAACTCATGTCACATTTTCAAGAGAAAAGGAGTAGTTATCTGATAGGTGTCGCTTAACCAATTAAGGTGGTCAAGATTACGAAAATCTCAGACAACTCATATTAGTTGAAAAGTTTAAGAATTACGTCCATTGTGACGTTAAAGCTGAGCATAAGGTCCAAACTTTAGAAAATGCTGCTCGTACAGATGATTATTTCTTAGCTCATAAAGTTTCTCTTGTTACTAAATCTTTCACTCCACTATCCTCTGGTAAAAAATAAACTATTTCAACCTAACAAGAGCACGTCCACATTTCAAACTGGCACAGATTTTGGAAATAGAGTTTCTGATAACTTTTATCAGAAATCTTAGTAGTGAATAGGGATAGTATAGCGTCAATGGGACTTAGCATTAAAAACACCCCTGGGAACATATAGCGTCAAGGGAAATTTAACATGGAGAAAAATCGTGGGAACATATAGCGTCAAGGGAAATTAACATGGAGAAAAATCGTGGGACTGTTGAGCGTCAAGGGAATTTAAACAGGGTGGGACTGTATAGCGTCAAAGGAATTTAAACAGGGTGGGACTGTATAGCGTCAAGGGAAATTGAACATGGGATTTTTTTTTAAATTTTTTTTAAAAAAAGGGGTAGGCAATGGAAAGGATATCTCTGAAAAGGGCCTTTGGGTTTATGTTAATGTATTCATTAACATAAAGGGCACCGCATTGGTCTTCTTCTTGTCCTTAGGCTGCGTCTCACTGTTGGTCCGTAAATCAGCACTCTTTTCAGGCATCCTTGTCTTTCGACGTAGATCCTACGTATCCACAGGCTGGTGTTTGTCCTGTGGACAACGGTCCATTTGGATCGGACATACATGAGCATGTCCGTCCGGAACATCATGGAAGACACAAGCGTAGAAGATTGCACATCGGTCCACATCTTGAAGCGACGAGAACAGGTGAATCAATGCACTGAACTGCGCTTATTTATAGGTACAGGTAGGATTGAAACGGATTGAGTTCATTCACCAATCCGAACACGCGTTACAAAATTCAGTCAGCCCGCATCCAATCCGAAGAGAGCAGTCTGTGACGTCTGTTGGTCTATATAGATTCGCTAGCGCTTGTGTGCAGTCAATCTATGCGTCAGTGATTCAACATGACGGAAACTCAGAAAACGATCCATTGGGCTGCACCAACAGGGGAGACTGCCCAAGGGAACCCGGACTTACTTTCAGAAGAGGTGAATTGGGATTTTGTGGATTTTCTCTCCTCGCAAGAATTTGTTCCGGAACCTGCGTTACCTTCTTCATTACCGCAAGTGGAGAATTTTAGACAGATACAGAAAGAAGAATTGGAGAAATTTATACAACGACAAAAGGAAGCGGAACAAGCTTTTCTCCTACAGCAACAGCAAGAAGAAGAGGTAAGAAAAAAACAACAGCAGCAACAGCAAGAAGAAGTAGCAGCAAAGAAACAAGAGGGTGAAAATCAAACGGTCACGGTACTGTTGGACATTTTAGCGGAGTTAAGAAGTCTGAAACAAATGTATCAGACTTCTTTATTACGACCGAAGAGAATACGACCTTCCCGAGCTAAACACGTCAACCCTGTGACTAAGCCTACCTTACCACCCTTAGTGATTTCAACCCAATCATTATCATCATCATCAACATTACGCAGTCCAGAAGTAGGCCTTGGCCGTGGCAAAGGCTTAAGGCAGTTAAAGTTGATTGATTAAACTCACCCCTTCACCATGAAGAAAAAGGCCCTTTTCAGGGCCACCCACATTTCTCGAAAAGAAATACAATTTCAATTTGCCAATAACTCAAAAAAACCCACCCATTTTACCCTTATAGTACGTGTCTGTGTATGAGTGCGTGAGTGTACGTTCTTATTTTAAAATCAAAACTCAAAGACACTTACCTTATATCATTAATTTATTCTTTTATCCATTTTTTACAATCCAATTCACAATTCACAACACAACACTTTAATAAAAAGTTCATTGACTTCTTCTTTCTCCTTGTTTAGTCTCTCTGTTTTTTAAATTTCTTCACTGTCTTTTCCTCATTATCTTCCCTTCTTCTTTTCTTCTTCTCCTGTTTCTTTGCCTCTTGTAAATAGAATTGTCTTCTTTCTTCCTCTTCTTCCTCTGAAGAATCCCTCTCTTCTTCCGAAGAATCCCTCTCTTCTTCTGAAGAATCCCTCTTTTCTTCTGACTCCTCTTGTTTCTTTTTTGGGCAATCTGGAGACCAATGTCCTTTTTCTTTACAATAATAACAGGTATCTTGACTTTTGTCTTTTTTAGTCCCTGTTTTTGTTCTTTTTTGACGGTCTGGACACTCTGAAGACCAATGCCCTTTCTTCTGACAGATATAGCAAGTATCTTGACTTTTATCTCTAAAGGAAGGAGAGTAGTCCGTAGGCTGGTCTGAAGAGAATTTTCTAATGACCCCTCGCAAAGCTCTGACGAAACGTTCCATCTGGTTAGTCTCTTCCATCGTTGTGCTCGGCTTGAGAGTGAAATGAATAGTGAAGGGACAAGACACACACCCTTTTATATACGCTGGTCTGCTATGACTATAAAGTAGCTCATGGTGTTTGAACTTGAGTCATTTGACTTTTTGCTTTCAAGATGAAACGATCTAATTCATTCGAGAAGAAAGAAGAAGAAGAAAGTAAGAGGCAGAAACGTGATCTATCGCCTCGTACCAGGGATGAAATCTTGGCACAAATTCATGCCAGTGATTTTGAAGAGGACATGAGTTAACCAGAATCAAAACCCTCTAAACCAAGTTCACCACCCTTAGTCAACCCTGAAAAGTACTATTCCATTCGAGAGACGGAAAAGCGCTCCTCTAGAAAATTTAGAACCACGGCTTACAAATACACAGTGAAGTTTAAAGATTTCAAGGCTGAAGTGCCGTTAGAGAAAGCAGAAGTGTTCATCACTGAGGTGTGGGATTCTTTGCTCACTGCACTCAAGCAACAATGTCAACCCAAAGAAGACGATCGCTTGAGACTTTCCATACAACACGACGGTTTGAAATCCCCTGTTTGGATCGAGTTTAGCACCCCTGCAGAATTGACCGCTTCCAAAGTCATGGACAAGATTCAACACGTGCAACAATCTAATGACCAGTTTGACATCACCGATGGAAAAGCCACATTGGACATGACCCACGTCTCTCCTCCTCAAGGGACCGGACGCAAAAAGATGTTATTGGTGAACGACCTTCGCAGCATTAAGCGTAGCCTTGTCCAAATTCACAATCCTCATGACCAGATGTGTTTAGCCCGTGCCTTCGTGGTGGGACGAACCTATGCCAACAAGAACGACACGGTAGAATGGAAAAGAACCTGGAAAACTATTCAACAATCGGACCGAGCCAAACAACAAAATGAAGCAGAACTCCTGTTGCAACAAGCTGGCCTGTCCAAAGACACACCCTGTGGCATTCCTGAGATGCAAAAATTGCAAGATGCCCTAGCTCCACGATACACCTTGAAAGTGCACCCTCAAGAAGTGCGCGGGCCTCTGTTGTTTCGAGGGCAAGATTTTAAGGACGGAAAATACATTCATGTTTATCATCACGATGACCATTTCGATACCATTACCAGTATCACCGGATTCCTGGGATACGGTTATTACTGTGAGAAATGTGACCATGGTTATAATAATCGAGAGCAACACAAGCATTGTGGATTGAAATGCTCAGGATGTTTGGCCTCTTCACCCTGTCTGAGCGAAGAACCAGTGCCTTGTTCAACTTGTCTGCGCACGTTTGTCAGCCCTACCTGTTACCAACAACATCTGAAAACGCAAGGTTCACAGAAGAAATGTGCTTGTCAACTCCTGAGATTGTGCCCTACGTGTGAACAAGTCATATGTACCAATGCTGCCAAGGCACACGTATGTCGAGGAAAGAAAAAATGTCACATTTGTCACCACATCGTGGACTTGGAACACCAATGTTACGTGCAAAAATACCAACCCCCACCAGAGAAAGAGGATGGTCACAAGAAGAAAGGCAATTTCGTCTTTTTCGATTTCGAATGCATGCAAGAAACCGGCATTCACATTCCTAATTTCTGCGTGGCTCATCGAGCGTGCGAGAAGTGCATTCAAGAACCTATCTTCAGTCATTGCCCTCACTGCAGCAAGATTCCTGGAGGGCGTGAAAAAATCTTTCGGGGACCGAACACGCTAGCCGATTTTGCCCAATGGGTCTTAGACCCCGTCGACAAGACGTGGAGCCAAGAGGACATCGAACGTTACGGAGATTGTCATCGTCATGCCACGGTGATGGCTCACAATTTCTCCGGATACGATGGACAGTTTCTTTTGAGGTACTATACGGAACAAGGCACCGAGCGTCCTAAAGTGACTTTGAACGGAGCCAAAATCATTTTCATGCAAGTGGGACAAGTACAGTTTAAAGATTCGATGAGTTACTTGGCCATGCCTTTGAGTCGAATGCCTAAAACGTTTGGAATGACAGAAATGGCTAAAGGGTACTTTCCACACTTTTTCAATACGGAAGCCAATCAACACGCCGTTCTACCCCATTTACCTGAGGCTCACTATTACGACCCCGACAACATGCGTACCGAACAACGAGAAGCTTTCTACGCTTGGTACCAGGCTCACGCCTCGGACCCTTTCGACTTTCAGGAAGAAATGCTAAAGTATTGTCGTTCCGACGTGGACATTTTACGGCGTTGCTGTGGAAAATTTCGAGAACTGTTCATGGAACACGGAGGGGTCGATCCTTTGAAAGAAGCTTGCACCATTGCCAAAGCGTGTTCCTTAGTGTATCGACAACGATTCATGCCTGAAAACACCGTGGCTGTCATCAGTCCTCAAACGACCCACTATGTCAAACGTCAATACTCGGTCAAAGCCCTACGTTGGTTACATTACTTGTGCGACAAGGAAGACAAATGGATTCAGCATGCCCGCAACGGAGGGGGCGAAAAGACCATCGGAACGTATTCTGTCGATGGCTGGGACTTAGAAAACCCCAAGATCGTGTACGAGTTTAACGGTTGCTTATTTCACGGATGTCCCGTCTGTTACCCTGACCGTGGCACTAAAAATCAGTTTTTACAACGAACCATGGAAGACTTGTACCAGGACACTTGTCAGCGACACCTAAAGTTAGAACAGCAAGGATACCAAGTGGTGGAAATGTGGGAACACGAGTACGATCACCTTATGAAAACCGATCCCGAGTTTAAACGCCTCGTGGAAAGTTACCAGTTCATGGACCCGTTGAACCCGAGGGATAGTTTGTACGGAGGAAGGACCAATGCCACCTGTTTGCTGTACCAAGCCGACGAAGAGAAAGGAGAAGAAATCAAATACTTGGACGTGTGTTCGCTGTATCCCTACGTGTGCAAATATTGTCGCTTTCCTGTAGGGCACCCACAATTGCTAACGGAACACATCGACCTGAAAAACATTCGACAATACGACAATACGAAGTATCTGGGAGGACCGACAACTGAAGAATTAGCCTGAGCCGGATTTTTCTACTTGGGCGAAGGAGATAAAGTCAAGTGCTTCAGTTGCGGTGTGTCACTTCACCACTGGGAACCGCAAGATTCGGCCTACGTAGAACATGCTCGATGGTCACCGAATTGTGATTACTTACCTTTAGTGGGACCGAGACATTGAAGTAACTTCTTACCATAATAATCTGTTCATGGATACTTTACAAGAGAACATTCTTGCTTTGCCTGTGGAGTTGAGAGAACGCATTTATCGAGAACTGGTCAAAATACAAGTGAAACGTAAAGAACAATTGCATCCGTTACGTCACCGGTGTTTGAACCACTGGTACCTGAAGGCTATACAAGGATTAATTCAATTGAAAGTGTTCCATCGGACAGACATTGATCAACGATCCTCTAGTTTTGAAAAGGATTGGTTTGGTATGGACGATTCTACCTACATCATTGTAAACGTACTGCATCGAATTCCAGAGGAAGAGTTAACGAATTACCAACATCTTTCACGCAATGTCAACTTGGTGAAAGAGGAAACTTCTGAACGAATTGTAATGTGTAGATTAGTGACTCAACGATTTAAATTTGACACTGAAGTAAAACCATGTTTGTGCAAACAGTACATTTCTTGTGTCAGACCAAAGAGGATTTAGTATGACCTATTCATGGATACTTTGCTAGAGAACATTCGTGCTTTGCCTGTGGAGTTGAGAGAACGCATTTACCGAGAACTGATCAAAATACAAATGAAACGCAAACTCAAAGTGATTCGTCCGGTTTTAAATTATGCTCTGTTCCAAAGTACAAGAAGACTGATTATGAGTGGATATTACATTAGGCACAAAGTTAAACGAGGCTATTGGTCACCACCCAACGATTCCAAAAACAGTGTATATACTTATGGATACTTTACAAGAGAACATTTTGGGCTTGCCTGTGGAGTTGAGAGAAAGGATTTACCGAAAGCTGGTGAAAATACAAGTGAAACGTAAAGAACAATTGCATCCGTTACGTCACCAGATCTTTAACCACTGGTACCTGAATGGTATAAGAGAACTGATTCGTCAGAAATTCTTTCAATGGTCAGACATTGTTCAACACTTTGAGGTCGCTAATGATCGACATGTTCATAATTATGGTTACTTCGAGATTCACCTACAGCAATACATTGAGGAAGACAAGGTAAAGGATTACCAACATTTGTTACGTGGAATCTACTTAGCGGAAGAGGAAATTTCTAAACGAACTCTGACGTTTCGGTTACAGTATGCAAGATTTAGATTCCCTACTGGAGAACGAAGATCTCTGGCTAGAAAGTACGTGTATTGCATCCGAAAAAAAGAGAATATAAAAACAGGCTGCCATGCCACGGTTTATGTCACATGTCATCCAACAGATTCCGTGGAAGGAACTCAATGACCATATTCAAACCGTGGATCATTACCATCAATTATTACAAGAACTGTATCCATTCAATTTGGGACGACAAGTGGTGTGTGTCTTAGTGACTTGTTTTCTGGGATTTCGTTTACCAGCCGATTCTTTGTGGACTCTTTACGATCAGTACTCACCACCTCAATGGCCTTAAACGGTCACGAAAAACTCCTTTTGCTCAAAGCCTTGCGTTTTCATCTGGATACTTCTCAACCTCAACAGGAAAAAAAGATTCGTCAACTTTTAGCTACCCAAGACGTGTATGACGATGTGTGTGTAGCTTGTGACTTACATCCCCATTGGACAGATGTCCGTGCCTGGAAAGAATGGGGCTTTGAGGTTTGGACCCAAGAAGTGGCCCAGTATGCACGAGAGTTGTTCAAGGAAAAAAGTTACTTTTCAACCCGTGCTAGTGACGGTGCCAGAAGAACCCGTCACTCAGGACAGGACTGTCGTGGACAGACCTGAAAGACCCTTTCGGAAGGACACTTGTGTGACCTTACCCCATACTATAGAACTGGTTAGAACATTACCCAAAACATGTTGTACAGACACTTGTGTTTATTCCACGTTCATCGTTATCATGTGCCTTT
This sequence comes from Sinohyriopsis cumingii, assembly GCA_028554795.2. Lineage (NCBI taxonomy): Eukaryota > Metazoa > Mollusca > Bivalvia > Unionida > Unionidae > Sinohyriopsis > Sinohyriopsis cumingii. The sequence continues at coordinate 54,415,178 of CM068841.1, forward strand.
TATCCTTGTACTTAAGCCTTTGGCTTTTATGTATTTTTGTCTTTCGTATTCATGTTTGAAAAAAAACATTCAATAAACGTGTTCTGAAAAAGTATATAAACTCTTGTCTTGTTTGTTTTTCGTGTCACAAGTGACATTTCTCACACCATGGCTACCTCTACTGTCTCTGCTCCCTCTTCCTCTACTGTCAAAGTCATCGACGAACACTTAGATCGTGCCAGTTGGGAGGCTTTGTATCTTCGCCATCCCTTTAACATGCTCATTGCTGGACCTAGCGGTTCTGGCAAAACCGAATTCGTCAAACGTTTGATCGAACATAAACATCATTTGATCGATCGGCCCCCTCAACGGATCGTGTGGTGTTACAAAGAGTGGCAATCGGCGTACAGCCTCTTGCGAGAAAGTCAAGGCGATTCCATCGTGTTTGTGGAAGGCATTCCTAAAGAAGACGACGGCATCGTCTCTGACTCCCGTCAAACCCATTTGGTCATTTTCGACGACATGTTAGGAGAAGACGACGAAGAAATTAAATTGTGGTTCACGCGCAAAGGGCATCACCGTAATGCCAGTGTCATTTACATCACCCAAAATTTGTTTCAACAAAGTAAAGCCCATCGCATCATCAGTCTCAATGCGCATTACGTGGTCTTGTTTAAAAGCCCTCGAGATAAATCGCAAGTGCAAGTCTTAGCCAAACAGTTAGGAACGCCTTGGCTGACTCAGGCGTACGACGATGCCACTCAAACGCCACACGCCTATTTACTCGTCGATTTGAAACCTACGAACCCCGAGGATTTGCGATTTCGTACCCACTTGTTTCACCACTGGTGCCAAGACGGAGGGCCTGTCCTGTACACGTCTCCGTCCTCGACTTCATTTCACTCCCCATCAAAAAATCTATAAAAACCTCAGACCCTTTTTCGTCTGTCTCACACAGTGTGAACATGACGTCCCTTCAGTCGCATCTTCCCGTCAAATTGATTCGTGCCTTGTATGGCATCAGTCGAGAAAAAAATCCACAAACACGAGCTCGTGTCTTAGAAGCTAGTCTCAAAGAAGTCTTACGATGGTTCACGGTGACGGCACGTCAAATACTCCAAGGAATCATTCAGATTCCTCATCAAACCAAACGCTTTTTCGATCGAAACAAAGTCGCTTTGGTCCAACTGGCCGATCCCCGCATCGACACTCAAACCAAAAAACAAATCATTTTGAAACCTGGAGGGAGCGGTACTCTAGGAGGGGTCATCATTCGCTCACTCTTAAGATGGGATCCTAATGCCCCCAAAGTTATCCCCAAGACAAAAGTCCAACGAAGCCCCAAGAAGAAAAAGAAAAAGACCAGGTCCCCAAGAAGAACTTCTCCAGTGGCAGGACCCTCCTCTTACCAGACACCACCCCGGAAAAAGAAAAGAAGCCCCCAGAAAAAGAAACAGAGAAAAAGTCCTCAGAAAAAGAAAAGTCCACAGAAGAAAACTAGTCGCAAGAGAGGCACTTCGGCCAGGACGCAACCTTACACTCGCAAACCACGACCTGCCACAGCGGTGACTGCGTCTCCGGCAGCCTCACGTTTGTCCACTTCTCCGTTAATGACACCCAGAACTGAAGAGTACTTGGAGACGTTGATCACACCAAGAACTTCTCCGTTGATGACCCCCAAAAGAACTTCCTCAGTGGCAGGACCTTCCAATTTAGCGGCAGTGGCTGCTGCTCACAAAGTACCTTCTCCCAAAATCAAAGTCCAAGAAAGATCGGGCATGTTACAAAGTTTACTGGATTTGTCCAAGCAAGAACTGGCTCGATTTAGTTCGTTGCGTACCCCTGCACGACGTGTCATGCCTGTCCTCAAACTGTTACGACGTAAAGACAATCAGTGGCGACGCGTTCCAGTATAAAAAAGGCCTGTGACCAAGTCGGGGTATCAGTGAACTTGTAAAAGATGTCACCTCCAAGAAGCCACAAAAGAAAGAGACAAAGGCAGACGCGTCATCCGACAAAGCGCTTAGCCAAGCATCGACATTACCCTAAGAAAAGACACAGTCGTTCCAAGAAAAAGAGGCGTCAACGAAGGGGAGGATTCCTTGGCGATTTTGGGAAAAACATTGTCACCTTTATGACAAAGCGATAGTCCCAAAAAAAAGATAAAAGGTTGTGTGTTAAGTCATCGACGTTAGTGTCTGTTTGGTGAATGTCCCGGAACCCACAAGCAAAGATGTCACCCTCCAGAAAACCCCAAGGAAAGAAAAGGAAAGGACTACCACCACGTTTAGCCAAACATGGGGACATGTTATCTGTCCTGTCCAAAGCTTCTCCACCCCTACGAAAAAAACTCATTCAAACGGCCTCCAAAGAGGTCATCGATACCGTGTGCGAATGTTGTTTGAACGTTTTGAAAGGCACGATCCCTTTGTCCAAACACCAGAAACAATGCTTAAGCAAACATCGTCACTTTCTTCGGAAAATGGTTCAAAAGAAAATTCCCATTCGTCAAAAAAAGAAGATGTTGGTCCAACGTGGAGGCATTTTACCTCTCTTTGTTAGGCCCCATACTGAAAGGAGTCTTGGGAACCATGTTGGGAGGACTGGTGGGAGCAAGATAAAAAGGCCTCGGAAGTTCCAAGATCTCAGAATCGACCCCTGACAACCCCATGGAAGGACGAAAACTAGTTTTAGTGCCTTACAAACGATGGATGGAATACCATCGGTGGCAAGAACAACGCACCCCGCATTTACCTCCCAATCCCAATTCGAGCGAGATGTCCCAGTTACAACACGAATTGCAATCCTTGATGGATCGCCAAGATTTGTCCGAAACAGAAAAATCGCAAAAGTACGGTCAACTCTTGCAAAGACTGCAACTCTTTCACCAGAAAGCTTTAGACGAAACAGCTTTACCCACTCTAAAAGATTTTAAGACCTTGATGAAAAGTCCAGTACCATCATCATCATTACCACCACCACTACCATCCCCAAGGGTCACCAGAGATGCTACCCCACAAAGACCTGAGGAAGAAGAGATGCGCGAAGTGTTTCAAACACGTCAGCAGCTCCCATTTCGAGTAAGATTGCAGCATCCTTGTTGACCCCGTCCCCCACACCCCAACGAGAAGAAATGAAAGCTTGGGTTAAAAAGATGATGTCCACGCCTCCTTCGACAGAAGTGAAAAAGAAAGAAGGCAAACCAGAAGCGAAAAAAGAAAAGAAAACCAAAGCCATTCCATTGCCACCTCCACCACCACCACCACTACCTTCGACTTCTACTCCCGTAGCCCATCGGACACGTAAATCCGTTTCCAAACCACCTTTTCGACCCACCCAAAGTAGCATCACCGAAGAGTGGGTGACTTATTAATACACCAACAAAATGGAAAAAGTCTTAGCCAGCATTTACTACGATCCCTCGCATCCTGCAGGTTACGCAGGAGTTTAAAAATTGTATCGTGCTGCCAAAACGCGACTGAAAAGTCTCCGTTTACCTCAAGTGCAACGATGGTTACAAGAACAAGCTACCTACACTTTACACAAACCCATTCGACGCAAGTTTGCCAGAAGTCGCACCCGAGTGGAAGGCATCGATCATCAATGGCAAGCCGATTTAGCCGATGTCTCTCATTTGGCCAGCTACAATCGTGGTTACAAATATTTGTTTTGTGTCATCGACGTCTTTTCCAAATTTGCCTGGGTCGTGCCCTTGACTTCCAAATCAAGCAGCGAGTTAGTGCGAGCCCTGCAACGGGTGTTGAAACAAAGCGGTCGTCACCCTCTTCGATGGCAAACGGACAAAGGCACCGAATTTCTGAACCAAGCTTTCCAAAAAGAATTAAAGAAACGTGACATTCATTTTTTTACCACCGAGAATCCCGAAACCAAAGCCAGCATCGTGGAACGTTTTCAACGCACTTTGAAAGAATGCATGTGGAAATATCTTACGCATCACCACACTCTGAAGTACATCGACATCTTACCGCACCTGGTGCAAGCGTACAACCAATCTTACCATCGAAGCATCGGACGTGCCCCGCAAGACGTGACTCCCGACAACGAAGTGCTGGTGTTTGAGCGTCTGTTTGGTACGTCCCCGACGAGGGCTGTCCCCAAGAAAAGTGGAGAGTTGGCCGTAGGAGATTGGGTGCGCATTGGCAAAACCAAACGCACTTTCGACAAAAGTTACTTACCTAACTGGACGACCGAATTGTTTCGCGTCACTGGACGAGTGCATGGCCGTCATCCTGCCGTCTATAAATTGGAAGACATGAACGGAGAAGTGCTCAAAGGAACGTTTTATTTGCCCGAGTTACAACGTGTCACCAAAAAAGAAGACGACGTGTACGACACCGAAAGCATTCTCGAACGCAGAACCCGTAAAGTGGGCAAACGACGTGTCAAAGAAGTCAAAGTACGTTGGAAAGGATATCCACCCAGTTTCGATTCTTGGATCGACGCTTCGCAAGTCATCGACTATAAAAAGAAGAAGTGACCATCATGCCCTTTCACACAGCAGACGCAGCTACGTCGACCAGTCCTTCTTCACCTAGTTCTTCTGTGCAAGATTTACAAAAACAACCCTTGTGGGTGTGGTGTGGAGAACGTGTGCCTAAAACGCAAATCGTCTTTTTCTGCCAAATCTTCGTGGTGTATTGTGTCATCGGGGCAGCCATCGCCAATTTGAGTTTGCAACAAGGAGACAAACAATTGTGGACCATTTTATTGAGCTGTTGCATCGGTTACCTGCTTCCCAATCCCTCCCTGAAATTCTTCTCGAACGGGAACGTTGTGTCCAGTGCCAGTGCCAGTCACCACTCCAACAACAACAACCACAACCAGAACCCCATTTTGGGCGGAGACACGCCTCTGACATCCACTAACCCCTCGGACAGCCACAGAACTCTGGAATTATGAGTCACCAAAACCAATTTTACTTAACCTTACCCAGTGACAGTTCCATGGAGGTGTTTCCCAACAACACGTTGTGCTGTTACACAGCCAAATTACCTCAAGCCATCCCCTTAGATCACGAAGCCCATTGGGAAGTGGCTTTAGTGGAAATGATTCACCCGACCCAAGTCCTCAATGTCCTTCCCAATCAAAATAAATTTAATGTGGAAGTTTATGACGAACAATTGCAACAGTGGATGGATACCCATCGCAAATATGACAAGAAAACCCGTTTACAAAATCAAAAGTACACCACCTATCACTTGTTCATTCCCTCAGGCTATTATTTTAGTGGTCAACATTTGGTCAACACCATAGCCACCAGGTTTAATGGTGTGTTTCTGAATGCTTTGAATCATGTCAAAAAAAGTGTCACCCTAGAGTACCACAAAACAGCTCGTCGCTTTCTGATGAAATTTTCTGAGGGGGGTAAATTCATGTCTTTCTTATTTTGTCCTGAATTGTTTGACATGTTGGGCGGAGACATGAACATGAGAATGTCCATACTCAAGAACAAAGAATTACCCATCGTTTACGACAACGAGTCTTTTAACAAGTTATTTCGTACCCCAGTAGAACTGAACCAAGGACTGAATTTGATGTTTGTGTACTCCGATGTGGTGGAGTACAACGTGGTGGGACACACCTCCGTGCCGTTACTGCGTGTCATTCCTTTCAAAGTGGATTCTGCCGCGAACGCTGACGAGAAAGGTGGAAACACTTACCACGTTCACCGCGAATTTGTCCATCCTCACTATTTGCCGGTCAGCAAGTCGTATTTGGACACGGTCAACATTACTATAAAAGGAGATTTGGGACAAAATATTCCATTCACCAAAGGAAAAGTCACGGTGAAACTCCAATTTCGAAAACGGTTCTCTCACGACTCGTAAGTAAGTCATGTATCCAGTGTACCGAGGGGTGGCTCGACAGCGAGGACACGGTTTAGGAGATATGTTAAAATCGGCCTTTCGTTCGGTGGCACCGGTGTTGAAACCGATGGTGACACGCGGATTGCACGCCTTGAAAGATGCGGCACTGACGCAAGGCAAAGAATTTCTCCAAAATGTCATCATCGACAAACAAAACCCTAAAGAAGCCTTCATGAGGGCAGGCAAAAATGTCTTGCTGCAAACGGGCAAAGACATTTTGGGCCGACGAGACACACCTATAAATGCCCTGCACGCTACCGAGTCAGGCATTCAGCAAGGACAAGGTAGAAAGAGACGACGAAGAAAACACCCTTTCACCAGACTTCAAGCGAGAAAGTCCAAGAAAAGAAGAACCGTTCCAGACTTAGACGTTTTCGATTATTGAGAAAGAACAGAAAAAAATGATGCACCGAGAATCTTGCGCTTGTTCCAAGACGGAATTGGACCTGTTTGCCATGCCCCCCACCATGATGACGATGCAAGAATCCCAGTGGGTGGAATTTCACCCCGTCTCCTCTTTGACGGAATCAGCTCCCATCAAGTTTGAAATCAAAGGACAGCCCGAAGATTACATCGATCTAAATAGCAGTTACCTGTACTTGAAAGTCAAAGTGATCAAAACGGACAACACCAGTCCTGGAGCCAATGATAGGGTAGCTCCTGTTAACAATTTCATGCATCCCTTGTTCAGCGAAGTGGACTTGTACTTGAATAACAAACTGGTCAGCAGCAGCATGGATACTTACCCGTATCGTGCCTACTTGGAAAATCACTTGACGTATGGAAACGAAGCCAAGGATACTCATCTGGATGCTTGCGTGGTATGGAAACCTGACACGGCCGGTGCAAACACGTTTAGCGACACAGCCCTGACAGAAGATAACAATCTTCACAATTTGGGGTTGAACACACGTAGAACTAAAATTCTGCAAGGGCGAAGTTTAGAACTGATGGATCGTTTGCATTTGGACATGTGGTTACAAGAAAAGTATTTGCTGAACGGGGTGGATATCCGTCTGAGACTGAATCGTAGCAGTGCCGCTTTCCATTTGATGGCCAATGCCAATGAATACAAAACTATCATCCAAGAAGCCAGACTCTACGTGCGTCGTGTGGAAGTGTTACCTAAAGTGGGAAACGACGTAAGTCAAACGTTGAGCAGAACGACCGCCAAGTATCCGATACGACGTGTGGAAGTGAAAACCTTCACCATTCCCACTGGACAGCGATCCATGATCGAAGATCATCTGTTCCAAGGACAGTTACCCAAACGTTTGATCGTTGGTATCGTCAGGAATTCAGCCTTCAGTGGAGTCCACGATCAAAATCCTTTTGAGTTTCAACATTCCAATGTGTCCAAGATCGAAGTCAGTCGCGACGGCAAGACCTTGTGTACCCGACCCTTTGAGCCTAACTTTGCCCAGAACAATTACTTGAGATCGTACTTGTCCCTGTACGAAGCCACCGGACAGTTAAGAACCAACACCAGTCACGGCATTACGTACAAGGATTATGTAGGAGGCTACGCTTTGTGGGCTTTCGATTTCACTCCTGACCAAGGCAGCGACGAGGGACATTTCCACCCTATAAAATCTGGCCAGATTCGTGTGGAACTTCAGTTTGCAGAAGCACTGCCAGCGACAGTGAACATCATCCTGTATGCAGAATTCGATAATACCATAGAAATCAACAGTTTGAGAGAAGTCATTCTAGATTATTAGAAGTCATGGAAGACTGTTATCCCTCTTTACCTAGTGGAGAAACTTTGGACATGAAATGTGAGGAGACTGTGGAAGAAGAAATGATCATGATGAAGTCAAGATGGCCAGAACAAGAAGCCCATTTAGTCTCCTGTTTTGCCAAACACTTGGTCGACAAAATAACAGAATTGATCAAGAAAAACTGCTATGGATGTCAAAACGATCATCCCAGTCAAATTCAACACGATAAATACCTGATGTTAAGTCAAGAAGAAAAATTGGACGAGTATCTGGACGAAGCTTGGAGTCTCATCTCAAACAAAGACGTGTTGCACCAGTGGTATAAAGACTTGCGTGTACATTCTTGTCCACCATTAACCACTCAAGAGATCCATCGTATCGAAGCTCTCCTGAATCAGAGTGAGGAAACAGAACGAATAACCGTTTATTCGTCAGACATTTTCAAGCAAAAAGTCAGGATCGAATTGACGACTTATTATTACCTGTGAAGAAGAAGAAGAAAAAAAACCCACACAAATGGATACCTGGGAACTTTATTACCTTTTGAACCACAGTTCGTATACGGCTTCTTGGAATCCTGTCGTCTGTGCTAAAGATGAACTCCCTCATCGCAAACCTAAAGACCATCAAGCTTACGTGATCAACACGGATGACAGTCATCTCCCAGGAACCCACTGGGTAGCCGTCTACTTTCCTCAAGAAGGATGTGTGGAATATTTCGATTCGTACGGATTGCCCCCTTTGGAAGACGATATCATTGACTTTATGAGAAGAAATGCTCAAACCACCCGATTCAATAATGTGAAATTACAAGGCACAGATTCCTTGGTGTGTGGACAATATTGTGTGTATTTTCTGCATCATCGCAGCCTGGGCTATTCCTTAGAACATTTAGTGACTCATTTTGATCCTCGTTCTTCTGCTAGAAACGATGTGAAAGTAGATCGATGGTTTTGTGACCATTATGCATATCTTTTGTCTCAAGCTAGGAAACGTAGTGTCCATCAATGGCCTAATGATTTCCAACAGTGGAAATCACAATTTCATTCACAACGTTGTCAGCCCTGTTTAAAGTAGATTGTCCATTGAGAAAAAAATATTTGTGATTTGAAAAGATTGTTTGATGTTATAGTGTTGGATTATTGTTAAAAATGTTAGAGTTGTTGTTGATGTTTAGTGTTAAGTGATTTTTGAAAAAAAAATGTTGTGTTTTGAAAAAATGCCTTTGTCTTTTGTTTAGCTATAAGAATGTTGGATTGACGCTCTTTCATTTCTTACCATCCCTCTCATGAACGTTGCGGCTCGAAAACCGTGTGGGGATGTTTTCCTTCACGTCCGCGCTTTGACTTTAAGAACCGGGGTTGTTTCAAGTCTAACCATCCATTGTCGACTCATCCTCCTACGAAGATGTGCTCCAAACTAGCTAAGCTCAACGAAGCCTACGTGAATTTGCATAGGGTCAGACACAGTCTGATACCGAAGCCAGAAGAAATAGAGAATGTGAGAATGTTAAAAATCACTGAAGACCTGATAGAAGAGCTCTTCAGAGAAGAAATGAACAGGGAAAAAGAAGAATGGACAGAGAAGTACAGACTTCAGAGACAGCAGCAACAACAGCAACAACAGCAACAGCAGCAGCAGCAACAACCTGAAGCTGACAGAGGCTTTGTCGATTGCCGTATCGACACCAAAGAGTTCTTCTTCTCTTTCCGAAGAAGCAGACCTATCGCCAGAAAGTCTATCCTCAGAGGACATCGCATTCTTAGAAACTAAAAAAGAATGCCATAGCAAACAAAAAAAACAGCCCTTTTAAGGGCTACACAATACTCTAGAAAAGAAATAACGATCAATTTGCCAATGTGTGTAGGTAGAGTAGTGTGAATATAAACACTAACTCTTTTTTAAAAAATGTGAGGGTATGTGTTTGTGTGTTTGTAAGTGCTTAAGTAAGTTGGTATAAATAGTAGATTAAAATCATGTTGTTTTTTTTTGGTGTTTGAGGTGTATATTTGGAGTTAGATTGGATTGCTTTGAGTATGTGGATAGTCTATTGAAGTGATTTATAAAAAATTTTAAAATAGTGATGGGTAGCATAAAAAGTGAGTGAGTGTTTCTTTTAGGTCCGCGCGTTGTTGTTTTTTTGGTCATGATCTAGGTAAGATCCATTTTATGTTTTAGGGGGATGTTTTCCATCACGTCCGCGCTTTCACTATAAATTGAAACTCGCTGGGCAGTCTAGCTACCCTTGTTGATTGATCAACACAAGAATGAATAGCAGAATAGTGAAACTGTTAGAACTCCAGATGCACCTGGAATATGCCAGGCGCATAGTAAATGAACTATCAGCGGAGGCTATCGTAGAAGAAGCAAGAATAAAGAAGGAAGAGGAGGAGAGAAGACAGAGGGAAGAGGAGGAAAAAAAACTAGAAGAGAGGATGTCGTACAATATTCCCGAGACAGAGGATTGGGGTGCTGAAGCGAATCATCCCGCCTCTGCACTCTCAAGACAAAAAGTAAAAAGAGACTGGAGTCAAAGATGCGTGTGTGGCGCCAGGCCTGGAAGGTGCAACCATTAGATAGGTGCATCTGGAGTTCAAAAAATAAAAACCAACAGCCCTTTTAAGGGCTACCCAATACTCTAGAAAAGAAATAACTATCCATTTGCCAATGTGTGTAGGTAGAGTAGTGTGAATATAAACACTAACTCTTTATTAATAGTAGAAGTGTATGTGTTTGTGTGTTTGTGTTTGTGTTTTGTAACTAATCAAGTAAGTTTGTGTGAATAGTAGATTATGGGTTTTTTTATTGTTTCTAAGCGTATGTGAAGAGTATAGTTTGGGTTTTATTATATGAAATGAAAACGTAGGGGGATGTTTTCCTTCACGTCCGCGCGTTGTTTGGTCATGATCTAGGTAAGATCAATTTTATGTTTTTTAGGGGGATGTTTTCCATCACGTACGCGCTTTCACTATAAAACTAACAGTGTTGGTCATTGGAGCCCATTCTACGGAATAAGCAAACAAGAAGATGCCAGCAGCTTCAGCTTTATACAACGATCTTATGGGAAGTTGGTATTGGATGGTAGATGGATTGAGTGTAGCAGAAAGGGTTGAACAGGAATGGAGGTATGCAGTAACAAAAGACTTCGTCTCAAGACAAGTAACCAGCCTACACTTATCCGTAAATATTGTAAAAGAAATGATAGAGGATGAGGAGAAGAGAATCAGAGGTTTAATTAACCCACCGTATGTGAAAGTGGGTAAGTTAAAAGAAGCAATAGATCATGTGACGAGTGCAAGGTGCTTTCTAGAAGACATTGCAGAATGGACAGATTGGTGTTTCGCGAAGTGGGGGTTAGAAAAACTTAAGAAAGCTGAAGAACTAATGAGGAATGTGCTGACCGAAGAGGTCAAGAAGATCAAAGAAAAGTGGTCAAAGGAAAGAAAAGAAGAAGAAAATAGAAAAAAAAGGAAGAACTAGAAAAACTGAACACAAACTGGATGAAAATCCAAGAGAAGTTCCGGGCCATGGGCCACCCGGACTGGATGCCGGAAACAGAAAAGAAGAAGAAGAAAGGAATGATGGACAAAATAAGAGGATGGTGGAAAAAGTTAAGAAGTTAAAAGAAGAAAAAACCCAAAGGCCCTTTTCAGGGCCAGCCATATTTCTCGAAAAGAGATAGCCTTTCCATTGCCTACCCCTTTTTTTAAAAAAAAGTTTTAAAAAAAAATCCCATGTTCAATTTCCCTTGACGCTATACAGTCCCACCCTGTTTAAATTCCTTTGACGCTATACAGTCCCACCCTGTTTAAATTCCCTTGACGCTCAACAGTCCCACGATTTTTCTCCATGTTAATTTCCCTTGACGCTATATGTTCCCACGATTTTTCTCCATGTTAAATTTCCCTTGACGCTATATGTTCCCAGGGGTGTTTTTAATGCTAAGTCCCATTGACGCTATACTATCCCTATTCACTACTAATCTTTCTCTCTTCCTACGTGTATTGTTTCTAGAAGAAAGAACGCTTTATTTCTGATTGCTACAAATAGAGAAATAAGCATCAGAATCAAGACAGACCTATTATAAATACTCTTACTTCTAACAGGTCAAGACCACGTTATGTACTGAAAGCAATATATTTGTTGGGTCAAACAATTTCCAGTCTGATTTTATTATGTATAATTATGACCCATTCATGTCAATGGGTTATATATCACTCATTAGTAATTCTGCCAATTATATCCCTAATCAAATTTTAATGGTCACATTAACTTCGCCAAGTCTTTTATTAGTAGGTACTGTGTCATCTTCTGAGATGTCTTCTTCTAATGAGTGTTATTATTCAGGGTGTACAGTGCAGCTCTGTTACTGTAATCTCGATGGTATAAATTTGTCATCAGACTATATCCCAGGACCCGTGACAGTCGAAACAGTGTCGTCTTTACCCATATAAGGTATTCATTTATTACTAGGCAATTACCCAGCACGAGATAAGGCTGTGGTTAAACCACTAGTAACTGACAGGCCTTGTCTATATCCCTTCTTATACCAAGCTTGTGCAGTTACTATAGCTATGTCACAGAAAACTCTAGATAATGATGTTGATCAGGAAATTATTCCTTTAGCTGACACATTTATTGGTCAAGTATTTTATGTGGTAACGGTTGCTCCTTGTATTGAATAATGAAAACGTATTGATCACATTGATCCTACTTTTATTACTCATTCTCTTTATTCTAATCAGGGAAACAAACGACAATCTCTCGATGTCGAACAGGAACAAGATCCCGAGGTCTTCCGTTTGTTTCAGAGGTCTCTTAGACAAATGTGCTAATGTGCCAATTTTACAAAATTTTTTGATGTTCCCTCTTTTTTATTACTTAGCGTAAGACCAAAACATTCAACAAAATTTAAAAGGTCTTTATGCCAGGATGTTTTTGTTAACAAATCTGTCAAATTCTGTTGAGCAGGTTTAGCGAAGTCATTTCAATTTTTTATATTCTTAGCAACATAGGACATTTGTAATTGCGGAGTGAAATCATTTGAAAAAACAGAAGAAAGCTTCATTTTAGGTTGCTTTCTGTCAAATTTGTCTGACATCTATTGTTTATTTGAAAGAAATGAAGTTAAGGTTGTTTATTAACATCAACAATACTGACTGGCAAATCAGTATAGTTTATACAGAATGAAAGCCACCAATGCAATGATGCTTTATGTCATATCTGATGATGACACATCATCTGAACAACCTTCAAACCAAAATTCTTTGTTTCACAATTGGATCTAAATCTGACAAGTGATTTTGCTGAAAGAGTAATTAAAGCATTTTTCAACCTCTAGTGACAGTGGCCATATTTGATGGCAGATTGTAACCATTCAAACACATTTTAAGGTGCATGCCTGGATACTTTGTTTCAAATTGTGTTGAGAGTTTTTGGAGAAATTGTAAATAATAACTGTGAATGGACAATGAAAGACATATGATGAACAAAGAATGAAACATAAGCTCACTTTGAAAGGTTATGTAAAACTAGGACAGTGACCATGCCAATAAGATAAAAACCTGATTTCACTGCATGAGATGCCATGAAACCGAGATGAATGGTCTATTCATGTACTTCCAACAGCTATAACGTTATGGAGCTTAAGCGAAAATGTCATGGAAAACTTAAAATACTGAGCCATGCCCTTGACCTTAATGATAGGACCTCCAATATTGTATATAACAAACCCTACAGCTATGACTTACCAAGTTTCATCCCTCAAAATCAAAAGGCTTTAAAGTTCTTGAGGATGGGAAAGTGTGATCAAAATGTAAAATATTTAACTGTAACCATGGCCTTGAAGACATGACACTCATTGCTGTATGTGACAAATATTCTAAAACTGAAGCATGAGTATGCTCATTTTCATCCTTAATATTGAACTGAATTAACATTATAGAACTAAAGGAAAATGTTATGAAAAATTTAAAATGTGGCATCATGACCTTCACCTTGAAGACAGGGTACCGAAGTGATATACAAAACACCTTCTAAGGTTGATTCATAAATATACCCAGATTTATTTCTTAATTATAAATACCTTTAAAAGTTATAGAGTGGAAAGGAAAGGCTAACGTGGACATTTGGAAACACAGATACCAGAATTATATCTTTATATATCACAGACTTTTCATCATAAGAACACAAAAATCTTTATTAGGGTACATTTGCTATTAATGAAACTGTAAAACTTCTCTTTCAAGGTAAATCATAAATAAGACTGGAATAAAGATGGTTGTACTGTATAAGCAACCTCTCTCTCCACACACACACATTATGTTCTACTTGTATTCACGTCCTGAGAGACTGGGTAATTTAAAAACTAGATATGTTGATGGAACCTGAATATCACCCCACAATGACCATGAATAAGGACATACAAGGTCAACGTGGACAAGAATAACAGTAAATGCTGCTTTCTCATTGATGGAGGGGAAAAACCAATAGAAAATGTTAACTTCTGTCTAGGTGCAATTTAAAATAAATTGTGGATTACTGCTGGAAGTTGAAAAAGGCAATGGGTGACAAGATGTTATTTATATATTTATTTCAGAGCAGTTGTTTAAACAAATGTAAAATCAAATAAGATTAAATGTATTCCACATATAAGAATCACACAAACTGCAATTTATTTGCCTATGTACTAGTGACAGCATGCAGAATCATGCCCTGTACAAGAACCACACAAACTGCAATTTATTTGCCTATGTAATTGTGACAGCATACAGAATCATTCCCTGTACAAGAACCACACAAACTGCAATTTATTTACCTTTATACTACTGAAAGTATACAGCTCTGTCTATTGAATATCAGAACATTTATATACATATATTCAAAGACATATATAAGTCATGTAAGAAAAGATTTTTCTTTTATACAAAAAACAAAAAGCAACAAGGGGCCCAAGTGCACCTGATGTAGCCCACATGGATGACATCAGCTTCATAATCAAATGCAAGCTTTATGAATTGACCAAGTCATCTGGGTCAGCCAGATGCTTACTGTAAAAATCTCTTTCAATGCTAATGATTACATACGCCATGTAAACAATTATTATAAAGTTGTTGTATTTTTTATCTAATCCATCCTTAATGGCACATCAGAATCAATTTTTAACATACTGAAGGACCACCTTTTTAAGATGCCATTTGTTGATGTTTGTCAAATTCTGTTGTTTTTTTTAATTCATAAAGTTGTATAACAGTTCTTCCATGTTTATTTACATTAGCCATAATTTGGTAATGGGTCAGCATCACTGGTATAAATCTGACAGGCCTTCAAGCTTGCTTACTTTCTGTTAATTTAACAGGTTCTTTTCGTGAAGAAGAAATTAATGATATTTCCATATTTAGTAACAGCAGCCATATTTATATCAGCCTGCCATAAATTGTTTAAAAACTCTTTGATGCCAGGATTCACTGTCAAATTAGGTCCATTTTTGTTGAGCAACTTCTTAGAAACAATAGCAATCAAAGTTTTTCCATTTAGTCAAAGAGCATTAATTTAGATCACGACCATGTGCATAACTCTGAAAGGTCTTTATATCAATATGCTTGTGCATAACTCTGAAAGGTATTTATATCACTATGCTTGTGCATAACTCTGAAAGGTCTTTATATCACTATGCTTGTGCACAACTCTGAAAGGCCTTTATATCACTATGCTTGTGCATAACTCTGAAAGGCCTTCATATCACTATGCTTGTGCATAACTCTGAAAGGCCTTTATATCAATATGCTTGTGCATAACTCTGAAAGGTCTTTATATCACTATGCTTGTGCATAACTCTGAAAGGCCTTTATATCAATATGCTTGTGCATAACTCTGAAAGGTCTTTATATCACTATGCTTGTGCATAACTCTGAAAGGCCTTTATATCAATATGCTTGTGCATAACTCTGAAAGGTCTTTATATCACATGCTTGTGCATAACACTGAAAGGCCTTCATATCACTATGCTTGTGCATAACTCTGAAAGGCCTTTATATCAATATGCTTGTGCATAACTCTGAAAGGTCTTTATACCACTATGCTTGTGCATAACTCTGAAAGGTCTTTATATCACTATGCTTGTGCATAACTCTGAAAGGCCTTCATATCACTATGCTTGTGCATAACTCTGAAAGGCCTTCATATCACTATGCTTGTGCATAACTCTGAAAGGCCTTTATATCAATATGCTTGTGCATAACTCTGAAAGGTCTTTATATCACTATGCTTGTGCATAACTCTGAAAGGCCTTTATATCAATATGCTTGTGCATAACTCTGAAAGGCCTTTATATCAATATGCTTGTGCATAACTCTGAAAGGCCTTTATATCAATATGCTTGTGCATAACTCTGAAAGGTCTTTATATCACTATGCTTGTGCATAACTCTGAAAGGCCTTCATATCACTATGCTTGTGCATAACTCTGAAAGGCCTTCATATCAATATGCTTATGCATAACTCTGAAAGGCCTTTATATCAATATGCTTGTGCATAACTCTGAAAGGTCTTTATACCACTATGCTTGTGCATAACTCTGAAAGGCCTTCATATCACTATGCTTGTGCATAACTCTGAAAGGTCTTCATATCACTATGCTTGTGCATAACTCTGAAAGGCCTTCATATCACTATGCTTGTGCATAACTCTGAAAGGCCTTTATATCAATATGCTTGTGCATAGCTCTGAAAGGTCTTTATATCACTATGCTTGTGCATAACTCTGAAAGGTCTTTATATCACTATGCTTGTGCATAACTCTGAAAGGCCTTCATATCACTATGCTTGTGCATAACTCTGAAAGGCCTTTATATCAATATGCTTGTGCATAACTCTGAAAGGCCTTTATATCAATATGCTTGTGCATAACTCTGAAAGGTATTTATATCACTATGCTTGTGCATAACTCTGAAAGGTCTTTATATCACTATGCTTGTGCACAACTCTGAAAGGTCTTTATATCACTATGCTTGTGCATAACTCTGAAAGGCCTTCATATCACTATGCTTGTGCATAACTCTGAAAGGCCTTTATATCAATATGCTTGTGCATAACTCTGAAAGGTCTTTATATCACTATGCTTGTGCATAACTCTGAAAGGTCTTTATATCACTATGCTTGTGCACAACTCTGAAAGGTCTTTATATCACTATGCTTGTGCATAACTCTGAAAGGCCTTTATATCAATATGCTTGTGCATAACTCTGAAAGGTCTTTATATCACTATGCTTGTGCATAACTCTGAAAGGCCTTTATATCAATATGCTTGTGCATCACTCTGAAAGGTCTTTATATCACATGCTTGTGCATAACACTGAAAGGCCTTCATATCACTATGCTTGTGCATAACTCTGAAAGGCCTTCATATCAATATGCTTGTGCATAACTCTGAAAGGCCTTTATATCAATATGCTTGTGCATAACTCTGAAAGGTCTTTATATCACTATGCTTGTGCATAACTATGAAAGGCCTTCATATCACTATGCTTGTGCATAACTCTGAAAGGCCTTTATATCAATATGCTTGTGCATAACTCTGAAAGGTCTTTATATCACTATGCTTGTGCATAACTCTGAAAGGTCTTTATATCACTATGCTTGTGCATAACTCTGAAAGGCCTTCATATCACTATGCTTGTGCATAACTCTGAAAGGCCTTTATATCGATATGCTTGTGCATAACTCTGAAAGGTCTTTATACCACTATGCTTGTGCATAACTCTGAAAGGCCTTCATATCACTATGCTTGTGCATAACTCTGAAAGGCCTTTATATCAATATGCTTGTGCATAACTCTGAAAGGTCTTTATATCACTATGCTTGTGCATAACTCTGAAAGGCCTTCATATCACTATGCTTGTGCATAACTCTGAAAGGCCTTTATATCAATATGCTTGTGCATAACTCTGAAAGGTCTTTATATCACTATGCTTGTGCATAACTCTGAAAGGTCTTTATATCACTATGCTTGTGCATAACTCTGAAAGGTCTTTATATCACTATGTTTGTGCATAACTCTGAAAGGTCTTTATATCACTATGCTTGTGCATAACTCTGAAAGGTCTTTATATCACTATGATTTTCATAAAATGTTTTCAAATATGTTCAGTGATTTCTAAGATGAAGTAAGTTGAAAGTTTTTCTATCTTTAGTCAGTGGCTGGATTGGCATCATTTATATAAATCTGACAGGCCTTCTTACCAGGAAAGTTCAACGTAGACTACCCACTAGAAACTGAAGCATAATTTTTCTAATTGTACTATTCCTTCTTTTGTTAATCATGGGAAGTCAAAGTAGCTCAGTTGGTAATTGTGTTGGCCTCATAATCTTTAGGTGGTAGGTTTGAATCCTGCCCAGGCCAGTTTTGTTCACATGCCTCATTGTGTTTGTAGGAAATAGACAATAATATGTTACATGTTTTGTTCAAACTAAGCTTATATGCTTGTAGCTCAATCCTCCATGTCTCAACTTAATGCACAAATATATCTTGGTTTCACAAAAATGTAAAAGTTGAAATGTTAGCTAAAATCATTATTATTGGTAAGACACATTAAAATAATGCTGTAAAGAAGCTTAAAAATATTCAAACAGAGTAGATGTAAAAAAAACATTCTCTGGAACACTGTGTTTTGCTTGGAAATGGTGTTATTATCACATAAGTTTCTTACTACACATGTCAGACATCATCTCCCCACAAAATTTAGTTAAAAACTTTAGACATAGCTGATTTATCCAATTTTCAATTAAATATAATAACGAACATGCAGTTACTGAAAAGGGCAACATTAAGTTTACAACAATTTAATCTTAACTTCATTAGACGACAAAACTGCCATTACTGGAAAATTACAAAAATGTAAACATTTTTAATACAACATTGCTATATTGACATAAAACCTAATATACAGTGCAGGGATTAAAACTATATAATATTAAGAAATTACTTTTGTTTTATTCATCCATACTTAATAAAGACATCCAACATGACTGTATTATATTACTAGCCATTCTGAAAAGTGTACACACCGATGTGATAGGGAAATACGTGAGTTACCTCCCATTACCATGTAAACACTTTAACAAGAACATTTTCTGTGTAAAATACTTTCATGCTTTATAGTCTTAAAACACAAAAATCAAACATTAAATTTTTTAACATTTTGTAACATCTTTATTTACCATATTTTATACTGCTAGCAGATATGAACAAATTTCCCAAATAAATGTGAACCTTTACAATTCTGCTTCTCTTGGGGATCATCTCTAAGGTTCCAATATGTAATGTAACTGAACTATCAAATGGGATTCATCTCTAAGGTTCTAATATGCAATGTAACAGCAATATCAGATGGGAATCATCTCTAAGGTTCTAATATGTGATGTAACAGCAATATCAGATGGGAATCATCTCTAAGGTTCTAATATGCAATGTAACAGAACAATCAGATGGGAATCATCTCTAAGGTTCTAATATGCGATATAACAGAACTACATGTTGACTACAAGATACAATATATAAAAGAAATCACATGTATGTGTGTTCTTTACCTACTGCAGTCAATCATTGGCAGAATCATATTACTAATGCAATGAATCATGCACAAAATATCATATTACTAATGCAATGAATCATGCACAGAATATCATAGTATTAATGCAATGAATCATGCACAGAATATCATATTACTATTGCAATGAATCATGCTCAGAATATCATATTACTAATGCAATGAATCATGCACAGAATATCATATTACTATTGCAATGAATCATGCACAGAATATCATATTACTAATGCAATGAATCATGCACAGAATATCATATTACTAATGCAATGAATCATACATAGAATATCATATTACTATTGCAATGAATCATGCACAGAATATCATATTACTAATGCAATGAATCATGCACAGAATATCATATTACTAATGCAATGAATCATGCACAGAATATCATATTACTATTGCAATGAATCATGCACAGAATCACATTACTAATGCAATGAATCATACACAGAATATCATATTACTAATGCAATGAATCATGCACAAAATATCATATTACTAATGCAATGAATCATGCACAAAATATCATATTACTAATGCAATGAATCATGCACAGAATATCATATTACTAATGCAATGAATCATGCACAGAATATCACATTACTAATGCAATGAATCATGCACAGAATCACATTACTAATGCAATGAATCATGCACAGAATCACATTACTAATGCAACGAATAATGCACAGAATCATGTCACTAATGCAATGAATCATGCACAGAATATCATAGTACTATTGCAATGAATCATGCACAGAATATCATATTACTAATGCAATGAATCATGCACAGAATCATATTACTAATGCAATGAATCATGCACAGAATCACATTACTAATGCAACGAATCATGCACAGAATCATGTCACTAATGCAATGAATCATGCACAGAATATCATATTGCCAATGCAATGAATCATGCACAGAATCACATTACTATTGCAATGAATCATGCACAGAATATCATATTACTAATGCAATGAATCATGCACAGCATATCATATTACTATTGCAATGAATCATGCACAGAATCACATTACTAATGCAATGAATCATGCACAGAATCACATTACTAATGCAATGAATCATGCACAGAATCACATTACTAATGCAACGAATCATGCACAGAATCATGTCACTAATGCAATGAATCATGCACAGAATATCATATTGCCAATGCAATGAATCATGCACAGAATCACATTACTAATGCAATGAATCATGCACAGAATCACATTACTAATGCAACGAATCATGCACAGAATCATGTCACTAATGCAATGAATCATGCACAGAATATCATATTGCCAATGCAATGAATCATGCACAGAATCACATTACTATTGCAATGAATCATGCACAGAATCACATTACTATTGCAATGAATCATGCACAGAATATCATATTGCCAATGCAATGAATCATGCACAGAATCACATTACTATTGCAATGAATCATGCACAGAATCACATTACTATTGCAATGAATCATGCACAGAATATCATATTACTAATGGAATGAATCATGCACAGAATATCACATTACTAATGCAATGAATCATGCACAGAATCACATTACTAATGCAATGAATCATGCACAGAATCATATTACTAATGCAATGAATCATGCACAGAATCACATTACTAAAGCAACGAATCATGCACAGAATATCATATTACTCATGCAATGAATCATGCACAGAATCACATTACTATTGCAATGAATCATGCACAGAATCACATTACTAATGCAATGAATCATGCACAGAATCATATTACTCATGCAATGAATCATGCACAGAATCACATTACTATTGCAATGAATCATGCACAGAATCACATTACTAATGCAACGAATCATGCACAGAATCACATTACTAATGCAATGAATCATGCACAGAATATCATAATACTATTGCAATGAATCATGCACAGAATATCATATTACTAATGCAATGAAATCATGCACAGAATATCATATTACTAATGCAATGAATCATGCACAGAATCACATTACTATTGCAATGAATCATGCACAGAATATCATATTACTAATGCAATGAATCATGAACAGAATATCATAGTACTATTGCAATGAATCATGCACAGAATATCATATTACTCATGCAATGAATCATGCACAGAATATCATATTACTCATGCAATGAATCATGCACAGAATCACATTACTAATGCAACGAACCATGCACAGAATCATGTTACTAATGCAACGAATCACGCACAGAATATCATAGTACTATTGCAATGAATCATGCACAGAATATCATATTACTAATGCAATGAAATCATGCACAGAATATCATATTACTAATGCAATGAATCATGCACAGAATCACATTACTATTGCAATGAATCATGCACAGAATCATGTTACTAATGCAATGAATCATGCACAGAATATCATATTACTCATGCAATGAATCATGCACAGAATATCATATTGCCAATGAAATGAATCATGCACAGAATCACATTACTATTGCAATGAATCATGCACAGAATCATATTACTAATGCAATGAATCATAGACAGAATATCATATTACTAATGCAATGAATCATACACAGAATATCATATTACTAATGCAATGAATCATGCACAGAATATCATATTACTCATGCAATGAATCATACACAGAATATCATATTACTATTGCAATGAATCATGCACAGAATCACATTACTAATGCAACGAATCATGCACAGAATCATGTCACTAATGCAATGAATCATTCACAGAATATCATATTACTAATGCAATGAATCATGCACAGAATATCATATTACTAATGCAATGAATCATGCACAGAATATCATATTACTATTGCAATGAATCATGCACAGAATCATGTCACTAATGCAATGAATCATGCACAGAATCACATTACTAATGCAATGAATCATACACAGAATATCATATTACTAATGCAATGAATCATACACAGAATATCATATTACTAATGCAATGAATCATGCACAGAATATCATATTACTCATGCAATGAATCATACACAGAATATCATATTACTAATGCAATGAATCATGCACAGAATATCATATTACTCATGCAATGAATCATACACAGAATGTCATATTACTATTGCAATGAATCATGCACAGAATCACATTACTAATGCAACGAATCATGCACAGAGTCATGTCACTAATGCAACGAATCATGCACAGAATCATGTCACTAATGCAATGAATCATTCACAGAATCACATTACTAATGCAATGAATCATGCACAGAATCACATTACTAATGCATTGAATCATGCACAGAATATCATAGTACTAATGCAATGAATCATTCACAGAATATCATATTACTAATGCAATGAATCATGCACAGAATATCATATTACTATTGCAATGAATCATGCACAGAATCATATTACTAATGCAATGAATCATGCACAGAATCACATTACTATTGCAATGAATCATGCACAGAATATCATATTACTAATGCAATGAATCATACACAGAATATCATATTACTAATGCAATGAATCATACACAGAATATCATATTACTAATGCAATGAATCATGCACAGAATATCATAGCACTAATGCAATGAAATCATGCACAGAATCATGTCACTAATGCAATGAATCATGCACATAATATCATATTACTCATGCAATGAATCATGCACAGAATATCATATTACTAATGCAATGAATCATGCACAGAATATCATATTGCCAATGCAATGAATCATACACAGAATATCATATTACTAATGCAATGAATCATGCACAGAATATCATATTGCCAATGCAATGAATCATACACAGAATATCATATTGCCAATGCAATGAATCATACACAGAATATCATATTACTAATGCAATGAATCATACACAGAATATCATATTACTAATGCAATGAATCATGCACAGAATATCATATTACTAATGCAATGAATCATGCACAGAATCACATTACTATTGCAATAAATCATGCACAGAATCATATTACTAATGCAATGAATCATGCACAGAATCACATTACTATTGCAATGAATCATGCACAGAATATCATATTACTAATGCAATGAATCATACACAGAATATCATATTACTAATGCAATGAATCATACACAGAATATCATATTACTAATGCAATGAATCATACACAGAATATCATATTACTAATGCAATGAATCATGCACAGAATATCATAGCACTAATGCAATGAAATCATGCACAGAATCACATTACTAATGCAATGAATCATGCACAGAATCACATTACTGTTGCATTGAATCATGCACAGAATATCATAGTACTAATGCAATGAATCATGCACAGAATATCATAGTATTAATGCAATGAATCATGCACAGAATCACATTGCTGTTGCATTGAATCATGCACAGAATATCATAGTACTAATGCAATGAATCATGCACAGAATATCATAGTACTAATGCAATGAATCATGCACAGAATATCATAGTACTAATGCAATGAATCATACACAGAATATCATAGTACTAATGCAATGAATCATGCACAGAATATCATAGTACTAATGCAATGAAATCATGCACAGTATCACATTACTAATGCAATGAATCATGCACAGAATCATGTTACAAAAATGCAATGAATCATGCACAGAATCACGTTACTATTGCAATGAATCATGCACATAATCATATTACTAATGCAATGAATCATGCACAGAATCACATTACTATAAGCAGACACATTTAGATAACATTTACTGATTGCCAATTTAATGGTACAATGTAAATGGATGTATGGCTTTATTACAAACCTTGTATAATGTGTATTCATTATATTTCATCTGGTACCAATATTTTACATTTTGTTTCTATAAATGATGAACTGATCTTTATGTCACTTTAAAGCTAACAGAGTCTGAGAAAATGTTCTAAATGCCAACATTTAATCTTGAGAAACTGACCTCAATACAACTGTATGCACTAATCAATGAACCAGTAGGACCTGAAAAACCCTGAAAGCTGAATAAAAGACTAAATGTTAAACACAGTGACACAATTTTCACTGAATGCGTAGTTCTCCAAATGATACATCTAAATATGAACTCCTCTGGCTCAACAAATGAGTTCTACTCACATATAAATGCACATTGCTCATCACAGAAATATAGGTTACATTGACCTAGATTTCACTGTTGACTGTAGTTCTTATGATGCAATGACATACAAGGTTATGTGACTACAAGAAAAAGTTCCCAAGAAAATTATCTAAGTACAAAGATTTACCAATGCCACTGACTACACAATGCAGGTTACTGTGATCTAATATTTATGGAAAGGTTTAATCTGAATGATATATCTAATAACTTGTATGACTCTCTGCACAAAAAAGTCTAAAAATGATATAAAAACAAACCCTAACATTAAGAAACAGAACTCTATACAAAGGTAGGTACAAATCACTGAACCATAAAATACAGTTCAATGACCTAGTTTTCATTGATGGTTTGCAGGACTCCTCATGATGCATTTACACACCAAGCTACAACTATGTATACAATGGTGCTCCCCCCAATTTTTTTTATTATCTAAAAGGTGCAAAGGTTCCACAAAATCAGTGGTCAGTGGAGTATATCTCATTATGAAAACATTTCATTTAATGGTTTAGTGCTTAAAGTAATACAACTGTTCAAGTTTTGTGACTCTCTGTAATAGTGCATGATAAAGTGGTAATTCCTATACAGTTTTCATTGACGGACAGTTTTTCCTATGACACAATCACATACCAAGTTATATGGTTTCATAAGCTACAGCACATGAGAAAACGAATTAAATACAAAGGTTAAGCAAAATCATTGGACCATGAAAAACAGTTTGCAGGGAATTAATTTTCAATTAAATGTGTTGTTCTTAAAATGACCCATCTAAATGACAATGAAAATAATGGGAAAATGACTAAAATGCACACCATAACCTTGAGAAATTGAACTTAACCCAAAGGTAAACATCAATCACCAAATCATGGTAATATAGGTCACAGTGATCTAGTTTTCACTTACTAGTTTTCCTTATGGCACAATTACATATCAAATTTTGTGACTCCATAAGCAATATTACCATAGTTGTTAGGGTACAAGTCAATACTTTTTGACCAGGAACTTTGGGCTTCATCTCATACACTGAACAGACTTGCATATTGATTATGTCACTGAAATTGCTTTAAGTGCCTGTAGTACCATGATTATGAGATACAAATGGCAAAATCGACAACAAGTCACATATATGTACCAATTCGTTTTCACTTACCATGCCAATAAACTGTAATACTGGCAAACATGGCTGCATTTATATCATAATTTTCATTGCTATTTTGTACGCATTTGTATTTGCTTGTATCTTCCGATTTCTTTGACAAGTAGTGTACTATACTTATGCAAACCATATCATTTGTCCCTAAAAAGAAACCAATAATTGATTGCTTTAATACTATTTTTCTATACTACATTCTTCCTGATCACATTTTAGCCATTGGTCCATTGATATTTGAGTTACCAGTATCTAATTTGAGGCATTCACATGAGTACACCTTCTCTCCTTGATATAACTGATCCAACAAAGATGAAGTAGCACTCAGAATAAGTCATACTTTTGGTTCAGATCAAGAAATGAACTTTCCATAATACAATGCAATACTATGGCACAGAAACTAGCTGTGGACTTACGGGACAAGTTGGACAATTTCCATGAATATGTGCATGCCACAATTCTGGAGAAGTTGGACATTTGACATGAATATGTGCATGACAAAAGTCTGAAGAAGTTGGACATTTGACATGAGTATGCGCATGACAAAAGTCTGGAGAGGCTGGACATTTGACATGAGTATATGCATGACAAAAGTCTGAAGAAGTTGGACATTTGACATGAGTATGTGCATGACAAAAGTCTGGAGAGGCTGGACATTTGACACGAGTATATGCATGACAAAAGTCTGGAGAAGTTGGACATCTGACATGAGTATGCATGACAAAATTCTGGAGAAGTTGAACATCTGACATGAGTATATGCATGACTAGATTCAGTTGGAAAATTTGTGAATAAATTCTTGATGAGATTCAGGAGAAGTTCGACTATTTCTATGAATACAGGAATGACAGAATTCTGGAGAAGTTAAATATTTCCATCAATACAGACAAAACAGGATTCAGGAAAAGCTGGACAATTTCTGAGAATATTTTGTGCATGACAAGATTCAATACATGTTGGACAATTTCCTTGAATACATGCATTACAAGATTCTGGAGGAGCTGGAAAATTGTTTTTGAATATGGCCATGACGAGATTTTTGTCTTCCCTGTATCTCTGCATCAAATATTATACAGCCAGTAATGTTAACAGAAAAGAAGTCTTACCACATGACTCTTCAAATATTAGACATCAAATAGTAACGTATCACAGTTCCTGTTGAAGACAGCATTGAGGTAGACATTACATGACTTTAAAACCTTGAACATAAAATCAAAAAACTGTTACTAATAACACCAATAATGACACTTGAAAGGCAGTACCTAGTTCTTGTCATTCTTAGTTAAGACAGAAAAGCAGGATTTGGGTGTCAACATTCTTAGGCAAGACAGAAAAACAGTACTTAGTTCCTGACATTCTTAGCAAAGAAAACAAAAACAGTACCTAGTTCATGACATTCTTTGGCAAGACAGAAAAACAGTACCTAGTTCCTGACATTCTTAGGAAAGAAAACAAAAACAGTACCTAGTTCCTGACATTCTTAGGAAAGAAAACAAAAACAGTACCTAGTTCCTGACATTCTTAGGAAAGGCAGAAAAACACTACCTAGTTCCTGACATTCTTAGGAAAGGCAGAAAAACAGTACCTAGTTCCTGACATTCTTAGGAAAAACAGAAAAACAGTACCTAGTTCCTGACATTCTTACGAAAAACAGAAAAACAGTACAGTGTGACCATGCTATAGCACGGTAGTTGCGAGCCTTAGAACCTGACCGTGTTATCGACTAAACCATGTTATAAGCAACCAGGTCAGTTAGCTTAAGAAAATGATGCATGTACCCCAAAAAAATTATGTGTATGTGTGTG
The DNA here is from genome assembly GCA_028554795.2 of Sinohyriopsis cumingii. NCBI lineage: Eukaryota > Metazoa > Mollusca > Bivalvia > Unionida > Unionidae > Sinohyriopsis > Sinohyriopsis cumingii. Next base: position 54,442,485 of record CM068841.1, read on the forward strand.
TGTGTGTGTGTGTGTGTGTGTGTGTGTGTGTAGGTCATAAACGCAGCTATTAAAATACATGCTTCATCGGCACAGTTACCATCTTAAATTGATGCATATTAAATGAGAAATACACCTATAGTGAAAACAGAGAAGACATATATAATAGTTTACTTTATTTAGAGAACCACGAATTGGTACATATATGTGAATACTGTTTATATATACATGTCTAATGCATAACATGAATAGTATCAACACCGTGTACTCATCCACGAACCTCATGATATACACTGAATCCACATACAAGTGATTCCATAAAAAAATATGCACACATACAGCTTTAAAATATTCAATAATTATGTTGCAGGTCATACTGGTCTGAATTCAGTGGAAAAACATAGTACAATCAAGTAATGAATGACGAAGCACATTTACTTTTCAGTATGTTCCAAGTCAGAAAAAGTTTGCGTTTTAAGCTGCCGTTGGTAGCATTTGTAAGCATAAACTTTTTCCCTACAAAAAGGAAACTTTCACGGCACAGTTAACGTGTTCCAGTCATGTTAGAAAATGCAAAATCCATCAGATTTGATCACTTTTATTTAAGTTTGGTACTGACTTCCTTTGATGAAAAGTTCTTTGTTTTTATTGACAGATTGTAGTTGGCTTTCTGTGATGAAGGGTGCATGCGTTATTGAAGTCACCACTAAAGGACAGCTTTGGAGAACCAACCAAATGCCCAATTCTTATTATGGCAGCAACATCAAATAATTGTATTGCATGACTGAGACTGATTTTTTTTCCATTTGCTGAGTACATGTTGATAACAATCAGTGCTTTAAAGGCAATCTGTTTCCTTTGAAATTTCAGCAAACTTTTTATCTGGGTACATTTTTAAAAAGGAATTGGCCATCATTTTGGACTATCGCAGTTACTGTCCATCAATGCCTATTGAATAAACCAACAAGTAACATGTAGTTTTTGTTTTTTATTTTTTAATATTTTTTTACATTTGTGGTCGCAGCATGATGCTGCCTTCCATGCATGTGTTTGAAAATTAACAAAGGGTCAAAGGACGATAGAGACGCAGGTGTTCTGGTTTGATGAAAGATTATTACATAAAATGTGAGTGTTCTGAAGGATTTAATTCTGAGTGAAAAGAAGAGGAATTTTACTTAACACCCATATACAAATGTCAGTCTTTGTAAATATATTAATTACTAGCGAGCTGCTGAAAATCCGACAAAAGATAGATTACAAGATAATACCTCATCTGGTTGATCTCCATTACCAGAAATGTCAACAACAAAAAAAGTGGATACTTCACAACATATAGTACTTATGCTAGATGTCAAGATAAGCAGAATTTAATATAACAATGCACTGTTTAGATGGTTTGTCAATATGGACAAAGAATTTGTTTACGTAACAATAAATAAATTTCAGCACATTTTATATTTAGTTTGCGGCTTCCTTTCATGGGGCCTCTGAATTTCTGCACTCCAAACCAGTGGTTGTATGTAAAAGTTTAAACAGCCAACAACGTCGCCAATAAATAAAAAATTACCACATGGTATGTTTTGCAGCCAATAAGGAAAAACAATCCAAGTCTGTGACATTGGAGAAGACCTATGCAATGCCAGAATAAACTTTTTATGCATTTTTTGGTACTTTTAAGAAGAAAAAACTACTTTTTCATGTACGCGATAAATGCATATAAAATTTCAGAATCTACTCCATGATCATCTTGTATTATTCATACATGATCTCTTCCCCAAAGATTTTTTTTGTGTACAAGAAAAATACATGTATATGAAATTTCAGGAGCCACACCATGACCGTGTTATATCTAAATTCGTGTTATAGCGGAGCGCACTAAAGCGGGGTCACACTGTACCTAGTTTCTAACATTCTTAGAAAAAAAGAAAAACAGTACCTAGTTCCTGACATTCTTAGGAAACATAAAAAACAGTACCCAGTTCCTGACCTTCTTAGGAAAGATAGAAAAACAATACCTGGTCATTGACCTTCTTAGGAAAGATAGAAAAACAGTACCTAGTTCTTGACATTCTTTGGCAAGACAGAAAAACAGTACCTAGTTCTTGACATTCTTTGGCAAGACAGAAAAACAGAACCTAGTTCTTGACATTCTTAGGAATGATAGAAAAACAGTACCTAATTCTTGACATTCTTTGGCAAGACAAAAAAACAGTACCTAGTTCTTGACATTCTTTGGCAAGACAGAAAAACAGAACCTAGTTCTTGACATTCTTAGGTAAGACTGAAAAACAGTACCTAGTTCTTGACATTCTTTGGCAAGACAGAAAAGCAGATCCTAGGTCTTGGCATTCTTAGTCAAGATCAAACTGTGTATAATTTACATATCACAAAACTAATTATCTGAACTGGACATAAAGCTAAAGATTAGTGACAGGCTTGATTAAATCAGGTTTCACTCAACAGGAGTAATGTAAACTACCATACCATATATCAACTATCTGTACAGTTCACATAAGGTGAACACTTTCTTGCATGGTTTACCAATAGTAAATTACATGATTTCTGCAAGATAAAACTGTGTACCAATAGTAAATAGCATGATTGCTACAAGATAAAACTGTGTACCAATAGTAAATAGCATGATTGCTATACCAATAGCAAAGATCATGATTGCTACAAGAAAATTGTGTACCAATAGTAAATAACATGATTGCTATACCAATAGTAAATAGCATGCTTGCTACAAGATACAACCATGTACCAATAGTAAATAGCATGATTGCTACAATATAAAACTTAGTACCAATAGTAAATAGCATGATCACTATAAGATGAAACCATGTGTCAATAGTAAAAAGCATGAATGCTACAAGATAAAACTGTGTACCAATAGTAAATAGCATGATTGCTATACCAATAGCAAAGATCACGATTGCTTCAAGAAAATTGTGTACCAATAGGAAATAACATGATTGCTAATCCCAATAATAAATAGAATGATTGCTATACCAATAGTAAATAGCATGATTGCTACACGATAAAACTGTACCAATGGTAAATAGCGTGATTGCTACAAGATACAACCATGTACCAGTAGTAAATAGCATGATTGCTACAATATAAAACTTAGTACCAATAGTAAATAGCATGATCACTACAAGATAAAACCATGTGTCAATAGTGAATAGCATGATTGCTACAAGATAAACTGTGTACCTTTAGTAACTAGCATGATTGTTACAAGATAAAACTGTACCAATAGTAAATAGCATGATTGCTACAAGATAAAACTGTGTACCTTTAGTAACTAGCATGATTGCTACAAGATAAAACTGTACCAATAGTAAATAGCATGATTGCTACAAGATAAAACTGTGTACCAATAGTAAATAGCATGATTGCTACAAGATAAAACCATGTATCAATAGTAAATAGCATGATTTCTACAAGATAAAACTGCGTATCAATAGTAAATAGCATGACTGCTACAAGATAAAACTGTACAAATGGTAAATAGCATAACTGCTACAAAATACAATCATGTATCAATAGTAAATAGCATGATTGCTACAAGATAAAACTGTGTACCAATAGTAAAAAACACGATTTCTACAAAACTGTGTACCAATAGTAAATATCATTTCTACAAGATAAAACTATGTACTAATAGTAAATAGCACGATTTCTACAGTATAAAACTGTGTAACAGTAGTAAACAGCATGATTTATGCAAGATAAAACTGTGTACCAATATAAATAGCATGATTTCTACATGACAAAATTGTGTACCAATAGTAAATACGATAAATTTAAAGACTCTGCAAAAAAGAATCCCATATCAACCAAGTAAATTCAAACTGACCTTGAATAACTTTACTTGGAACAATGTTTTTGAATCATTAACTTCACAAGATTATGTCTTGCTATAATTCTACATATTTGGTAAAATATCAGTGCAACAAAAAGATACTAATTATAGCTTTGAATTCTGGACCATTGATTTGGAATTCAGTTTTTATGCTCAGTTTCCTGATAATATGGCTTGCCCCTCACCCCACCCTGCATCATAAAACCTACTAGACTTCAAATAAATCTTATAAGGAAATATCCAAACCAATCAAAAAGCTTTAAATTTCTTACAGAGTTGAGTACTATTTTCCATTCCGGAGTATCATTTATTAATAGAAATACTGTATAATTATGTATGATGGAAGCCATATTATGGATTATCTTCCAAAGGGCTCACAGCAGATGTCAGCTCTGGTTTGGCTAAACAAAAGTTTAACACTGTACGGCACAATATTAAGTAGTAGTATCACCAATTTTCATAGGGGACCAATTTTCGTGGTTTTCGTTGTTGCCCCGAACCACGAATTTAAATCCCCAACGAAAAATGAGTCATGTAGGATGATGACCCCTTCCCCCATTTTCTTACAGTGTTTCATTCCTAGAGATTGACACAGATACTATTATTTGATAAATGAAGGCCAATACTGTAATATGGTAATTAAATATTAGCTTTTACATGTTTGTTTTATTTTTTATTTTAACCTTTTGAAACAAGAATTATAAATAATTTTATATTGTTTCAATGCACACATTCGAAAAGGTATCTGATAGCTGTTATTTTAGACTCATTTCCTTAATTTGATATGTGATGTAAGTAAGGATAGAGATAAAATGGAAGAAAAAGCATAAGGTACCGGTATTCAAACAATAGTAATACAGTAGTCCCCCTCTTATAAGGCAGCAGGAAAGTGGCCTTATAATGAGGGTGGCCTTTCTAGAGGGGGATGACAAATGCAAATAGTAAATACATATGAAGAAAGTCACAAGTACATTTAATTCTAAAACATTTCATATTTTCATTAAAAAATCACATGCATGTTGTGAAATAAATGTAAAACAAACTGTGTCATCATTTTCAAAAGAATGTTATGAATAACCATTGATACAGTTTTAAAACTGTCTTTATAATTATGTTACAAATCACATCATCTGTCACTTTCTTGGTAACAGTCTAAAAACCAAACTAGTCTCGTCACAATTAAAAATATCTTTGCTGTCATATCCCATGCATATATCATTTAGTCTTTTGTTCCAATCTTTGACAACTTCATTATTAACATCAGCTGATTCTCCACTAAGGACAGAACACTTAATATTGTGTCACACTTGAAATCTGTGCAACCATCCATTACTTGCGGTTAAGTCATCATATCCCAATCCAACTGACAAAACTGTTGCTTTTTCTTGTCATTCAAATCAGGACACAAACATTTCCTGGCTCAAACTATCTTCCATTCTCCGGCCATTTCACCTTCCCACTTCTGCAGAATTGCTTCCTTATCTGTCAAGATATTGTTATCCAAGTCTTTCCGACATTAGTTTTCTGCAAGGATCATCAAACCCTCCCCCCCTTGATCAGTTGAATTAATTTCACTCTCTCTTCTAAACTGAGAATTTTTATTTTCCTCGATGACATGTTGATCTTTCTGCAGTATATTATTCATCTGGCCAACTACAATACTGATAAAACAATTTTTTTATGCAACTAAACCAACTGATGTGTGTTTATTAAAGGAAGTGATCTTGTCACGTGATTTGTTAGTCGCAGTCTGGTACCCTATTGTTTATATACATTTTTTTACACTAAGTGAGAGAAGAAAAAACAGCTTCAATATGTACCATTAACAACACGCAGATTTTACCTCACGGCTGTTAGGATTTGTAATTTTGACAATAGTAATAGCCACTAATTATCAAAGTGGACAAACTCAACATCTTACTAAAGGAAGCCATAAAGGCTATCAAACCGTTTTCCCGCTGACTTGTATTGTACATTGATACTGCCACTTCTCAGCTGTTACTACTGCTCAATAATTGTAATCTTAACAATTATCAGAGTGACTAAACCAGACATCTTATGATAACACAGCAGTAAAGCTAATTGGATAACATGTACTTACCCTTTTTTATCGATTAAAATTTGAGTCTTTCTCAGCTTTATGGAATAAATGTGGCTTCTCGTGAGGTGTAAATGATATAATATTAACCTTAGTGGTACATGTACATAGTCAACACTTCTTTCAATAACGAGAACCTGACATCGGGAAACATAAATCAGATTACTTAACACATGTCATGAATCAAATACTGGTTCTGGATACATATTAAAATAAAATGCTGCCACTTGTGAGGGGTACATTTTATATTATTGCACTAATATGCTGGCCACTGTCATGTTAGCCAGGTGGCCTTTTGCGAGGGGTACTTTTGAACACAAACTCGTTGGTGCCAATGGATTCTGGCAGCAAGGAGCAGATGGCCGCTGGTCAGGGGGCCATTCAAGAGGGGGGCTACTGTACTGAAAACAAAAGAATAAATAATACAAAATAACATGAAAATGACATTCAATACTTATTCAAATCAATCCTTCATCTGAGTACAACTGTAACTTGTTGAAACACTTAAATCCTTCTGAAAGCACATTTAATATTATCCATGCATTTTTAATCCAAAAGAACAACAATCCTGTAAAATACTATTTACTATTTCTTGAAACACTATTATTAATGAAACACTGTGTATATACACTAATCACAGCAGAATATTAAAGTTCACACTTCAAAGATTTTTGGACAAAGCCACTGTATCAACATCATATCAAGTCTCATGGTACTCACAAATGCTTCTCAGGTAAATAATCCCCAAATTGTTGAATTAAACAGATTTCTCAAAACCACCAATACTTTGGTCTAATATTTCACTCACTGTTGTGTAAGCTGCAATTATCCATTCAGCAGGGGGGTCTAAGTTCAATTCTACCACTCCTAAGCCACTGTGTTAACACCATGATCATCAGAAAGTACTAATGGTGCAACTTGATGGACCGTGGTTTGAATAAAAGATCATTCATATGTACTTTAATAACCAATCTGCTTCATCTGATATTGAGCATTCAAACTAAAACATGGCAAAAGTGATTAATCTAGACAGATGTTTTATTTGTGCTCATAGAGATGGAAATGTTTTAGTGTTGTTGGCTGTGTTGTCTTCAACTGATGTTATTCACTTGGTTGAAAACACAGTGTAAGTATTTAACTTTTTGCCAGGTCTTTGATTTGTGCTCATACAGGTGGTAGTGTTGTCTTAAACATTAAAGTGACCGCTGTTTGCATCAGCATAGCTTTATTCTTTTGTATTCTTTATTTTGAGTATTTGTAGAGGTTAAACCATGAAATTAAATACCTACTAATATGCAAATTTCGACAGGCAAAACCATGAATATAAGTACCCATAAAAGTGCCTTTTTTATAACAAAACCACAAAAACTGAACCCAACAAAAATAAATGATATTACAGTATTTGAAATCTGTCATCAGTTCAATTTTCAATTTGGTGCATGTCTGAAATCTGTCATCAGTTCAATTTTCAATTTCAAAGGAATAAACCGATTTATCATCTTTTTCCTATTCTTATAAATATTCAATAGATGATGAATGGTGAATATAAAAAAAAATAAGGCTGGAAAATTTGAACTTGTCCTATCTCAAACTAAGCCAGACTAACAGTAAATACAAGTTTTTAAAAGCTGGATTCTCTCAAACTAAGCCAGAGTAGCTAATAATAAAACTGTAAAATCCTGGTCAGATTGCAAAATTTAGCAAATCTCTCATGTAACTGATGACCATCAACACATGTGGCTATCGTAATACTGCATCCAAGTCAGAGGGGCGTTTGATCAAGAACTGGGGTAGTGGTGGTTGCCATTTTGTAACACAGCACTGAACTCTGAGAGGTATTTGATTTATAGCTGTGGTAGTGAACTGAGCCATATTGTAATATTTTAGACAAGTCAAAAGTTTCTTTGATTTAGATGCCGAAATCTACTTATTCATAACTTCTCTTCAATTTTAGATATGTGCAAGTCAAATGAGCCACTGAACGTAAACTCTAAAGCAGACTGTAAAAAAGTTAAATATATGTGTACATGTTTTGCTAAATTTAAACAATGTGTTTTTACATTTCTCAAATATATAATTTTTGAACACATTTCAACTACAGATGTACACACTTTGAACACATTTCAACTACAGATGTATAATCCTTAAATGCACATTACAACTAGAGATGTATACTCTATTAACACATGTACAATCTTGTAACACAATTCAACTACAGGTGTACAATCTTGTGACTTATTTGAACTACAGATGTACAATCTTTTAACACATTTCAACTACAGATGTATACTCTATTAACACATTTCAACTACAGATGTACAATCTTGTAACACATTTCAACTACAGATGTACAATCTTGTAACACAATTCAACTACAGATGTTAAGGACAAAGCCTTTCAATAATCCAACCATCTTCTCCTCTGTGCATCAATGCTTCATCAAGCATTTCTCCATCTGTTAATTTTCGGAAGCGCAGTCGATCATGAAGCCTGTTGGTCTGTCCTTGCCAGAATTCATAAGCAAATGGCTTTACTAAATAGCCTCCCCTGAAAATATAAAGAAAACAAAGGATGCAGGAAGTGAGAGAGACATGACTGTGTTGTGCTGAAATGCAGCAACATGCATAAAATGCATGCAACATGATGTATTGCTCGTAAGTTTGCTATGATGTTTTAATTCAGGTACAAATAGTGTGGCAGAGTGTTATGATGTGGTAATTTGGGTAAAAAGTAGTGTGGTAGAGTGTTATGATGTGGTGTATGTGTGTGATATACATTTTTAATGCAGCTTTAACAATTTTTCAGTCATATCCCTATGATGTCTGCAGTGTCGCAGCTTACAGTGATGTCTAGCACTAGGGCATCATGCCACAGACATGTAGCATGATATCCCACCCTGTCACATTATCCTGACATCAGGCCGACCAGTCCTAACACTAACCTCTTAATGCTGAGCAGCTAGTGAGGCAGCTGTTAGGATCATGATGTGGTAAGTCAGGTACGAAGTAGTGTGGTAGTGTGTTTTAATGTGGTAATTCAGGTACAAAGTAGTGGGATAGAGTGTTATGATGTGGTAATTCAGGTACAAAGTAATGTGGTAGAGTGTTATGATGTGGTAGTGTTATGATGTGGTAATTCAGGTACAAAGTAATGGGGTAGAGTGTTATGATGTGGTAATTCAGGTACAAAGTAATGTGATAGAGTGTTATGATGTGGTAGAGTGTTATGTGGTAATTCAGGTACAAAGTAGTGGGGTAGAGTGTTATGATGTTGTAATTCAGGTACAAAGTAGTGGGGTAGAGTGTTATGATGTGGTAGAGTGTTATGATGTGGTAATTCAGGTACAAAGTAGTGGGGTAGAGTGCTATGATGTGGTAATTTGGGTACAAAGTAGTGTGGTTGAGTGCAATGATGTGGTAATCCTGGTACAAAATAGTCGGGTAGAATGTTATGATGTGGTAGAGTGCTATGATGTGGTAATTTGGGTACAATGTAGTGTGGTTGAGGGCAAAGATGTAGTAATTCAAGTACAAAGTAATGGGGTAGAGTGTTATGATGTGGTAATTTGGGTACAAAGTAGTGTGGTTGAGGGTAATTATGTGGTAATTCAGGTACAAAATAGTGGAGTAAAAAGTAGTGTGGTAGAGTGTTATGATGTGGTAATCCTGGTACAAAGTAGTGTGGTAGAGTGTTATGATGTGGTAATCCTGGTACAAAGTAATGGGGTAAAGTGTTATGATGTGGTAATCCTGGTACAAAGTAGTGTGGTAGAGGGTTATGATGTGGTAATTCAGGTACAAAATAGTGGGGTACAAAGTAGTGTGGTAGAGTGTTATGATGTGGTAATCCTGGTACAAAGTAATGGGGTAGAGTGTTATGAGGTGGTAATCCTGGTACAAAGTAGTGTGGTAGAGTGTTATGATGTGGTAATCCTGGTACAAAGTAGTGGGGTAGAGTGTTATGATGTGGTAATTCAGGTACAAAGTAGTGGGGTACAAAGTAGTGTGGTAGAGTGTTATGATGTGGTAATCCTGGTACAAAGTGGGGGGTAGAGTGTTATGATGTGGTAATCCTGGTACAAAATAGTGTGGTAGAGTGTTATGATGTGGTAATTCAGGTACAAAGTAGTGGGGTACAAAGTAGTGTGGTAGAGTGTTATGATGTGATAAAGTGTTATGTTGTGGTAATCCTGGTACAAAGTAGTGGGGTAGAGTGTTATGATGTGATAAAGTGTTATGATGTGGTAATCCTGGTACAAAGTAGTGGGGTAGAGTGTTATGTGGTAATTCAGGTACAAAGTAGTGGGGTACAATGTAGTATGGTAGTATGCAATGACATGGTAGTTCAGGTACAAAGTAGTGTGGTAGAATGTTATGATGGGGTAATTCAGGTACGAAGTAGTGGGGTAGAATGTTATCATGTGCTAATTTCGGTACAAACTAGCGTGGTTGAGGGCAATGATGTGATAATCAAGGTACAAAATAGTGAGGTAGAGTGTTATAACATTTCAGGTACAAATTAGTGTGGTAGAGTGTTATGATGTGGTAATTCAGGTACAAAGCAGTGTGGTAGAGTGTTATGATGTGGCAATTTAGGTACAAAGTAGTGTGGTAGAGTGCAATGATGTGGTAATTCAGGTACATACTAGTGTGGTACAAAGTAGTGTGGTGGAGTGTTATGACGTGGTAATTCAGGTACAAAGAAGTGTCACATTGGTAGAATGTTATGATGTGATAATTCAGGAACAAAGTAGTGTCTTAAAGTGTTAATTCAGGTACAAAGTTGTGTGGTACAAAGTAGTGTCACACAGTGGTAGAGTGAAATTATGTGTTAATTCAGGTACAAAGTTGTGTTGTACAAAGTAGTGTCACACAGTGGTAGAGTGAAATGATGTGTTAATTCAGGTACAAAGTTGTGTTGTACATAGTAGTGTCACACAGTGGTAGAGTGAAATGATGTGTTAATTCAGGCACAAAGTAGTGTGGTAGAATGCTCTGATGTAGTAATTCAGGTATAAGGTAGTGTGGTAGAGTCTAATAATTTGCTATAATGGTGTAATTCAGGTACAAAATAGTGTCATTGAGTATTATGATTTGGTAATGCAGATACAGGGTAGTGATGTAGAGTGCAATAATGTGGTAATTTAGTACAAGGTCGTGTGGTAGGGCGCTATTATTTTCATCAACAGTGCAAATAGTTATCATGGAATTTGAAATATACTTAGTTTCTACACTTGCTTCATGCCATGTTGCATTGCCAGTAGTTGGCTGTAAACAGTGCAAAATCAAAGACCATTTACATTTTTCCAGCACTCCATCATATAGCATCACTCAACAACACTACACTGTAAATGATTGGAATGGGGTCTTGGTCCATGATTGGAATGAGGCTTTTATCAATGACTGAAATGCAGCTTTGGTCCATGATTGGAATGGGGCTTTGGTCCATGATTGGAATGGGGCTTTTATCAATGACTGATATGGGGCTTTTGGTCCATGAATGGAATGGGGTCTTGGTCCATGATTGGAATGGGGACTGCATCGAGCACTTTGATCCAATGTTCATGATACTGATAACCTGGTTAAATTGCACCCATGGTAACCTTGGACTGGCAAGTAACTGATGGATGTTCCAGTCCTGGCAGGCAGAGGGGAGATTAACTACATTTAGTCATATAATAACTATTTTTGAAATTTTCTGAGAATAAATCCTGATGTGACACTGGAACCATAATTTCAATTCATCATCCATGGATTTAGATCATCTTTAAAATAATTAATCCACTAAAAACTGTAGGATATTAGAGACCCACATCCTTAAATTTAATCCAAGTTAGCTTTGATACCAGTCAGAGAATATCCTAAGTGTGATCTGTAGCTTAAATTCTCCTTCTCTGACCTATTTATGTCATGGATATTGAATTATATTATGCTACACAGATATAGCTACAGGTGTCTGAAATGCTGTATATGCAGCTGATGATCATTTTACAGAATGTTGGTTTTGTTGATTGATGGGCATTCAATTTATTGACAGGTTCAAAGAGACAAAAACTTACAAGAACATATTTAGATCTTTTTACATACCTTTCACATTCCAAGTTCATCTGTTTCATCTAACTCACTAAATGTGTTCATCTGTTTCATCTAACTCACTAAATGTGTTCACCTGTTTCATCTAACTCACTAAATGTGCTCACCTGTTTAATCCTACTCACTAAATGTATTTACCTGTTTCATCCCAATCACAAAATATGCTCACCTGTTTCATCCCACTCACTAAATGTGTTCACCTGTTTCATTCCACTCACTAAATGTGTTAACCTGTTTCTTCCCACTCACTAAATGGGTTCACCTGTTTGATCCCACTCACAAAATGTGTTTACCTGTTTCATCCCATCCAATAAATGTGTTCATGTTTCATCCTACTCACTAAATGTGTTAACATGTTTCATCCCACTCACTAAATGTGCTCACCTGTTTCATCCTACTCACTAAATGTGTTTGCCTGTTTCATCCTACTCACTCATTGTGTTCACCTGTTTCATCCTACTCTATAAATGTGCTCAGCTGTTTCATCCCACTCACTAAATGTGCTCACCTGTTTCATCCCACTCACTAAATGTGCTCACCTGTTTTATCCCGCTCAGTGAATATGGCCCAGGACTAAATCACTGCAGTAAGGATTGGCCCTTGGACCAATCTCAGTTGCAAACCTGATTTGATTGGACCATGCCCATTAAATGCATGCATGGTACCAAAAGTGTGTTATAAAGCAAGGACCACAAATGTATGCCTCCAGCAAATGGCCCTGGGATCTCTTTCAAAACTACAATGGATATCCTTTGATTCCTGGCTCAATCATTTTGAAAACACACACACACATATTAGATGAATAAGAGTCCCCTCCAATGGCCAAAGTATTTCATCTGATTTCACTTTATGTCCCTCCATATTTCTATCTCTCTTGGAGTCTTGAAGAAAGTTAGCTCAGTGCAAGTATAACAAAGACTTGGTATCAGCTAGAGAGAAGAATGTGTGTACAGACATCAACAAATCAATAGCTGGGGTAATTTTGTGGTATGACAACAAAGCAGATCACTGTGGCATACTTTGGTATGAGAAAGTAGTGCTTTTCAAAATGAACAGGTCCATTTCGTTTCATCAAGGAATGTGCAAACTTTAAGTAATGGAAAAATTAGAAACCATCGCAATAATGTCATATTATCAACCCTACCTTTAAGTCAATCCTGATTAGCACCCAGAGATGAATGAACCCACTAAAATTCATATATAGTTACAGAATCCACATAAAAAACAATAATCTGGAGGAAACCAGCAACAACTACATCTTAAAAGCTATATTGTTTTGTCATGCATGCTTTGCTGGAAAGAAAAAAATACTTGTAGTGAGTCTCACCAGTATTCTGGTTTTGGTACCGAGTCCTCCTGGGCATATTGTTCTTGAAGTTCCTGGTATTTAGACAGCAAAGCCTGTGAAAAAAATACCCAGAAGGTAATACAAGTTTATACAGCTAACAACTAAGTATCTCAGATCATGTAATTTAATACAGTTAAAAACTCACGAGTGTCTCTGACGAAGGGGACAAAGAAGCTAGTACTATTTAACAATAATTTTAGTTCTATTAATTATGCTTCAGTAAATTATTGTTGTTGTTGTTGTGGGGTTTAATGCCATTTTTCAGCACATGAAAGGCTATGCATGGCGGCCAGTATTAATGGTGGAGGAAGAACCCGGGAACCTTGGGAAGAACCACCGACCCACGAGAAGCTACTGGCAAGCTTTCTCACATACCCACACTGGCCGCAGTAAATTATTGATTATATATAGTATTGATATAAAGAAATTTAATATACCAATACTGCTGGTACCAGTATATCAAATTCTGATCTGCTCATGGTGCATTTATATTGCATAGTAAAACATTGTTTCAACACTAGGTTATGGCTTCTTTGCTCTCTAAATCAGGGATGAATTTCCACTTATTAGTTATTAGTGACAAAAGAAATTAACAACAAAAAAATATTAATCATCCCAAATTCCAAATGAATTAAACAAAGTAATCAATTTCATCAAAATCCTCTCTGCATTTCTTTTCATCTCTCTTTCTCTTGCTCTCTAATGCACAAGGGACAAAATATGGGGAAATCTTTTGAGGGTAAGAAAAAAAAACTTGATCCCATTTTCTTCTGCTTATTTTTGAACTTAATATTTATGCCAGTAGCTTCTCGTGGGTCGGTGGTTCTTCCCTGGGTTTTCCAGGGCTCTTCCTCCACCAGTTATACTGGCCGCCATGTATAGCCTATCTTGTGCTGAAAATGGCGTTTAACCCAAGAACAACAATAACAACAACTTAATAAATGCTCATCTGCAGTATGCATATTGCTTGATCAACCACATATAAAAAAATCACCAAAATCCAATAAGCAGTCTTTCCAGCAGATAGGCATTTCACTATGCAGTTAATTTTCATTTTGAATAAGGGTGACTGTCAACATGCTGCTCTGATGAACACTAATCTCTAAAGGATAACTTTTGAAAACTGGTACTGCCAACCTTAATTTACAATGTTCTATCTTTCAATAATTGGAGATCAAGTTAGGGAGATGGTCTCTTAGATAGGTCAATCCTTATGCCATACTTCCATGTTGCATCCTAAGCTACGAAAAATGGTCTATCATGTTTCACTGGTGTCTGACTCCTTAGTGAAAGTCTAATTATAGAAGTTATATACCGTATTGACAGCCTATAAGTCAATGTGGAGTATAAATCGAATCAGCAAATTTGGCAAACTTTCCATCCTTCATCCTTATATAAGTCAATGCTGAATATAAGATGAGGCCAGATCAACACCTCTGATTGTGTTTTTCACTTCGTTCCACACAGCATCGCGATTTTTATCCTACCGGTAACTCGGTAACCTTTCCAGTCAGGATCATTAACTGTAACTAAAAGTACCTAATTTTTCTTTCACAAGAAGTATTTTAAATGTATTATGTACTTTAGGCTACCTATAATGATGCTGACCCGAAAAGTTTTTGAGTTACAGATATGATAAAACTCACGATGATGTGTATAATTAGATGATAATAACTTCTCGTTTCATAAATATTAAAAATATCAATATATGCTATTTCAGATTACCAGCAATAGGGAAATCGCATCATTAATGCTAAAATACATTTTCTGGGGGTGGGGTGTGTGGGTGGAGGGGAAAAGAGATACAGAGAGAAGGATGCATATGTATTCCAATACATTTTTCTTTTTGCACCTCATGATCAAAATAAAATATGGTCCAATACATGAGAGTGAGAAAGTTCAGCTCTTCATGGATGTTTTTGTTCTGGTTTTTTAAAATAACATTATTGCCCTTGTGTTGCTGAAGCTTTTGTGGAAGAGAGAAACCATTAATAAATGAAACAGTAAATGTAAACTATAAAAATACATACCATACTCTTTCAGGGTTTAAATATTTACAATAGTTATATCCATATAGTCTCCATTAGGTTAAATCCCAAGAATGACCATTTTGCATGCTGTCTAATTTTCTTTGCAAGTATAACGATATCTCCATTCCCAACAATTAAGATTTTGTTTAAAGTGCATATACTCTTCCTGTACTTAGGCAGTAATTGTTTTAATCTTGGCTAATGCTAGATGTACTTTAAATTGGTGTCAGTTCCGTAGGCAATTTAAATAATGTCAATTGCTGTGAAATTTATAACAGTAACTACCTGTCATTTCCGTTAACTATATGTTACAGTATTCATAATACCCATGGGTAGTCTCATTTCCCTATTGGTAGCCTCACTAATCTGATCTGGTCTGCAGAATCTTGACCTCAAACAGGTGTTATCTTGGAATGACTGAATACAGCCATAGCATATTTAATTAGCATGTAAATATCACTACAAAGCAATGTACACAAGTAAAATCTGTCATCAGGTAACACAGACTTGCAATGGTGAAAACATGTCTGTCTGTCTGTCTCTCTCAATGTGGCATACATAATATCTGATCATTAGGTTCAAGAAGAAAATTGTGATGGACTATGTCATGGTTATTTATCTTCTAACATGTAAATTCTAACACACATATATGTAATTAAATTTAAACAATGTATATTACAAACAACGTACATTACAAGTGCATGCTGCTTTAGTGCAATTACATCTGCTCTATGTTAATTTTTAATACTGACAATCATGTGATTGTTTAAAATACTAAATGTGGGAACCTATATTTGTTCATACACTATCTCTTCCCCAAAACAAAATATTTTTACACATTATCTTTTGTACTCTTGGAGAATTATTTTCCCTACGAAAAATATGATAAAGCGATTTGGATGACATAATCCATATATAAGTCGACTGGGAGTAAAAGACGAAGCTAAGATTTTCTGGTCAAAAAGTATTGTCTTATAGACTGGCAAACACGGTACACAACGATGCATGTATATATATATATATATATATATACACACACACACACATACATATATACACACACATATATAGCTATATACACACATATGCATACATACGAACATTCATAAATACATACATATGCATACATACTTAAGCAGACATACATATACATATGCATACATACACATATATGCATACATGGAGCCCCGAGTGGCCGAGTGGTCTAAAGCGTTCTCTGTTACGGATCACTGCCATCTCACCGCTGTCTGCGTGGGTTCGAGTCTCGGATTCGGCTAATGTGGGTATGTCAGAAAGCTTGCCAGTAGCTTCTCATGGGTCGGTGGTTCTTTCCCGGGTTTTCCCGGGTTCTTCCTCCGCCATTAATACTTGCCGCCATGTATAGCCAATTGCGTGCTGAAAAATGGCGTTAAACCCAACAACAACATATGCATACATACATGCACAGACATATGTATGTATACATACATACATACACACACATATGTATATACATACATCTGCAAACATATGTACACACATATGCATACATACATACATATGCATACATACATACACAAATATGCATATATACATGCACACATGCATACATACACACATATGCATACATACATGCATGCATGCATGCATGCATACATACATACATACATACATACATACATACATACATACATACATACATACATACATATACATATGCTCATACACCTCTCCCTCAATAACTCGCACACATCGGGGTCCAAAAACATAGACCGCACTATAAGCGAGATGTGAGTTACCAAGGGACCTCCAAAAATTATTAAAAAATTGCTTTGACATTGAGAAAACCGTGGGGGGGAGCGGCGTTAGGGAACTGGGCTGTTTAATGACTGAATCCTCATTTTACAATCACGTCGATAATAATTTTTGATAATGCGCTTTTTCTAATGAAGTTGCTCATTATTCTGTTTAAATAACATTTTTTTCTCTCAAAATATCCAACATATGAAAGATCGTTCCAACTGGTTTGAACAACCATCAAGTGTACACAAAAAATCTGTGTATTACGTCACTGGTTTTTGTTTTCTTGACGAGTCTGGTTCCCGTAGTGGTGTTTAATAGTATCTTGCCAAATTGGTAGTCCACAATTTAGGAACTAGACTAACTGTTGATACACCACCAAACAAGATCCCTTTTTTTCAAAAACACGTGACATTTATTTCATGACACGTCTACGTCGAAACTCAATTTTTATTGTTCAGTTAGTACAATGTTAATGTCGTGATTTCAGTGGAAGTAATAATGAAATTTCTTATCATCCCTGAGGATATCTCTAAATGCCAGTTCAAGAATTTTCTGAACCTCACTTGCCCACAAAGGTCTGTATCTATGAAATCAAGCTCGATATTTTACGAAGTATTCATTTTGCTCGGCTGCATTGTTTTCTTTGATCACAGTTATGAAAGAGACAGTTAATATAAGGTAGTTTCTGTTACATACACAATAACGTTTATTACAGTGTTCGATCGATCAAATGAAGTGAGTTCACCCGACATACGACCGAGGCCGCTAGATTTTAAGTTAGTTCGATTTTTGTGCCTTTTAACTTTTCTTTTATTCTACATCCTTTTTTTGATTCAAAAGACATAATTAACATGATAATACAAAGGAAGCCAGCTTTTAATTCAGTGCAACAATACAACAAATACTTCCATAATTCAGTTATAAAACACCGGTGGCACTTAATTAGGTTCTCAGAGAAACCGCTCATGGACATAGCTGTTACAGTAGATTGACGCATTTTATGTTTAATTATAAGAGGACACATTGCATTTATGACGATTACACTTAAAAGGAACTAAAAGATCGAACTAGAACACAAATTTCAATTGATAAAAAATGTATTTAATTTGTATTTATTTATTAAAGAACTGCCTTCACTCGGCGTGACATTTTCAGTGACCGAAATTTCCTTACATATCGTTAATTGTAGTGTACTAGGAATGTCATTTGGAAAGAAAATGTAAAAAATTGTATGAGCTATTTTTAAATTTGATATTTCATAGTGCTGATTAAAATTTCCAGGTCCTATCTACCGTTTTCAATGATAAAACAAACAATACATCAAAATTTCTGTTACCAATTTTGATCGCGATTTTCTTTAAGTTCAACAAACAGGGATAAATTTTGGGGATATTTTCAGGTTTAAAAAATGGGATCCACATCTGACACTGCGTTATAAGCGGGTTCGCAAGTTATCAGGGTGCAAGTTATCGAGGGAGTGGTGTACACATACACACATATATACACACATATATATACACATGTGCATACATATACACATATGCATATATATATATATATATATATATATATATATATATATATATATATATATATATATATATATATATATATATATATATATCCATACTCACAAAAAGTGTCACAGACATGTATGTATATACACACTTATAAGTCAACCTTATGTGGAGTTATTAATAAAACTCTGATTTGTGCACATTAAGGGTCATTGTACAAGTGGAACATACAAACATTTTTATAAATCATTGAGTAATTTTTACACTCAAGATGTTTCGATGTACACAAAAATACTGCCAATTTAAAATATTTTTACATTACTATGCCACTTTTAGAAATGTGTATTATCTTTATCTGCTTCATGATGGTTTTCTTTAAAAAATATTTGTATCTATTGTTATTTGGATTTTAATAACTTGAAAATATTGTGTACAAATTAAGTGTTATCCACCGTAAAATGATGTATCCATCAATGTTGTTTACCATGGATGTCCACTAGCGAGCAGTGTGCTTCCATTTTCATGGAAGTCCTAACAACCTGTTGCATTAATATTTGTGTTTTGCTGAATAAAGTCTGTGTTTGATGTTCCACAAGTTAAATTTAATTCACAAGTGATATTTTCCCATGTTTCTGCCAGTGAACATGACTCGATAAGCCCTTGGCTTAAAAGGGCTTATAAGGCAGCACTCTGTTTTCATACTGGCAGTTCTTTTGATAAAGCTGCAAATTTAGTGCCCAGTAGACTTCTACATCTTCCAGTGAATATCTGACTTTAATCCTTTAGCTTCTAAAGGCAGCACACTCTTTGTTTGCCCATGTGACAACCCTTTGATTGAGCTGCGAGTATGATACTCACTCACTTCTGAGTAACAGAGGGTGGGTATTTGAACCCAAGTGATTATGCCTACAAATCACATGTTCAGTTGCAGCATTAAACAGATTTCACACACCGTATAATCAAAAAGTGTCAGTTACAGAGCACAACCTCGGTCTCTACGTAAGCAACTGCAAATGATAGTGAAGCCTAAGAAACAGAGTCAGATGATATTTATGATGACCAAACAATGATTTACAATGACTGGATGATGGAGGATTTCAGAACTTTATCAGACAAAAAGGATGAATTCTTGGACTTTGTACCAGATATTAGATAGTGATATTAATCAGGATACTGTGAATCATAAAAATGTGGAAACAACTTTCACAGATTTTTTTGTAAGATGCATAGAATGAACACATGATGGAATATTGTGAATCAGATTATTTTTAACTATTGTTATACTGGCATGTGAGCTTTAACAGAATGCTTGGATTTACTATATATAAATTGATTTAAAACGGCAAGCATTATGGATTGAAATGGATTTAATTATGACAAACTGTAAGTTGTTAATTTATTTGTGACATATTCCACTCAAGAATATCATTATATTTTACAATGGTTTTGTCGTTATTTATCTATGTGTAACTATGACTCAATGATGACAAGTCACCGCTTCTGATAGATCTGACTTGTAAAATACACCCCGACTTATAGGAGGGTGAAACAGAAATTGGCTTTTTGTGGCCCTATCAGGGGTGGGAGGTCGACTTATAAGCAACTATACACTGTGCTGACTAGTTCTAAGTTTTGATCCAGAAACAAATCGTGAATGATGGATGGACAAACCAATGGAAAAAAAATATTTAAAAACTGATGAAATCAGAGCAACAAAAGGCAGATCTATATCACAAATCTAATATATGTATATAATTTCATATAGATATCTTCAAAGGTTTTGAGGCTTTGATCTGGAAAAACAGTGTGAATGATGGATGGTTGGACAGAGGGGTGGATGGAGTGTGTGTGTGTGTGTGTGTGTGTGATTTGGATTTTTAACCTAGCTTTAACAATTTTTCAGTCATATCGCTACAATGTTTGCAGTGTGGCAGTTTATAGTGATGTCTAGCACCGTGGCATAATGCCGCAGATATGAAGCATGATGTCCCACCCAGTCACATTATCCTGACACTAAGCCTACCAGTCCTAGCACTAACCTCTTAATGCTGAGCGCCAAGTGAGGCAGATGCTAGTACCATTTTTATAAATCTTTGTTATGACTCAACAGGGGTTCAACCCACACCTCCCAAATCACAGGTGGATAGGCCATTGGAGTGGTCCCCATTTTTAATGAAGTGTTAGTTTGCTAAGAAGAACCAGGAAGATTACTTAAAATTTAAAACACCAGGCCGACCAGTCCTAACACTAACCTCTTAATGCTATGTGCCAAGCAAGGCAGCTGTAAGTACCAATTTTATAAGTCTTTGGTTTGACTTGGACAGGGATCAAACCCATGCCCTCCCGCATCCAAGGCGGACACTCTAACCACTAGGCCACTGGAGTGGTCTGGGGCTGGATGGGACCCAATCCCATAATCTGTTTAAGTTAGCAATATTTCTTTATGATCATGATGGATGGATGGATCATTTTATGGTACCTCAGTATAAAAGTAACTAATTATTCTAGTAACTTGTTTCAAAAAAGCAGTATAAAGACTTCACCTCCCCAATTCACATCCTACTTGAAATATATAGCATAGTTAAATATGGAGACAGAAAATACAAAGTAGAAATTTCTTTTTAAAACATCTGTGCCCCACATATCATAAAGGTGCCATTAAAAATTATTTTACCTCAGTTATAGATTTCTTAAAATCTGAATTTAAAACTCTTCACTGTTACCCAAATAAAAAATATCAACAAGGAAATGTTGTGTATAGCCATACTAATGACTGTCAGCATCAGTTTTGGTTGATAATGTCTTTAACTGAAATGATAACATACACTATGAACCTACCACAAACGTAGTATTTAAACAGTGGAACTTCCTAAAGGGGACTTTATGTAACATGCTCACCCTCTCTCCCCCAAATGGCCACATGTTTTTGTACTACTAAAGCCAATATCTTAGTAACCAAACTTCTCTGTACCAGAATAGTTCATAAAAGAACCAAAAGTTTAGGCACTGAGTCTGTTTTATGATCAATGTACACTGAATACCAAGTTTGTCAAGGGGCATAACTACATCAAACTGTATTCTGTGTGTGAAGCTCAAAATGGAATTCTAACAAAGGAGCTTGTCAAATGTTGAAATTTTTTTATTTGAAAATAACAAAGATGGAAAATTCAAAAGCCACAAGTTCATGAAAAATTACTCAAAAGGAATCGAAATCCAAGGAACCCATAAATTAAAAGAAGAAATCTCACAATTTTTAAAAAATAATTTAATCAGATTTTGCATACTCATGCCAGAAAGCTACGATTATTCAGTATTTTATGACATTTTCATGGATATTTTAATACAGCAGACGACTGATGCATTGTAAACATATGGAAAAATAAAACCTTCACAAAAGCTATGATATGCAGAGTACAACCTTATTATATAGTGTACAACCTTATTATATACAGTGTAATATCTTACATCTCTTCCTGATATGACAGAACTCTGATTACTGGCCAAAGCCCCCAGTTGACTGTCTTTTGGCCTAACGCTGAAATATTCTGTGCTCTTTTCCTCTGGCAGCTTCTCCACTGTCCCGTCTATTCTAACCTGAATCAAATTAATCAGTATTTCAACCATGGAAAGCATTGAAAAAAAATATTACTCCTTGAAACATACATCATCATCACTGTAATATATACTTAGCTATGACAATGAGAAAAGTGAATGCATACATTGTCATTGTAGTATATAGTCAGCGCTGAAGATGAGGAATGTGAATGCATACATTGTCACTGTAGTATATACTTAGTTCTGAAGATCAGGAAAGTGAATTTTCATTAGATAACTACCATCAACACCAACAAAAATAGACAACTTCTAAACGGACTAATACAGTAAGCCCTGTCTGAAGTAAAACCAGTTCATAGCAGTCAAGCAAGGGAGAAAAACAATGTATCATAAATTCTTGAATAAATATATAATGCACAATATTGATGGAAGAGGTGTATAAATAAGACTGTCTCCATGCATCTATGTGGCATTTCTGGCATCATTCATGTCCATGTGTTTTATTACAGTTAAGCGTTTCATGGGCTACAAGCAAGACCAATGCATATATGCAAGAACGGGGATCCACTGGCACAATCTGGAGGACCACCATTACTCTTATCCTGGTAAAAGTTCCCTGAGCTGAGGAAAACTTTACTTCCTACTCATCTCTCAGCAAAATAAAGATGCATATTCACACTTTGAGAATAAATCTGTGTGAAATTTCTACCCTAGATAAGTAGCCAAGTTCAATGTTCCTTTACAGCAAGTGTGCATCAATTATTGATAATTTTTCATTATTGTCTTTCAGCTAAATACATGCTGCAAAGTCAATTTTTTTTAAAACAGGTACTTGCTGCAGATAAATAAGGGTCCAAATCATGAAAATATTATGTTCCTAGTAAAGACAGCAAGTCAAAAACCCTTCTAATATATGATTCCTTCTCTTTGTATAATAAATGAAGAAATTACAGTTTCACACCTTGTCTTCCATCTTACATATAAACACCCATATTTATCTTTCTGTGTGTCATGCCTGCCATACCAGAAGTCACGGGCTTGAAACTCATAGTGGCATCCCAATTTTTAAAATACTTTTTTTATAATTTTATGTTCAAACATCCTTTTTACTCATTCATCCCAATATTTTTTTCATTTTTTTAAATTCCCATCCAACATTAGACTAGTAACCTAGTTTCTTAAATGTATTCATCTTTACAGTGACACTTTTCAGTAATCCTGGCATCATTTTAATGTAAAGAAATTTTCCTTTTCAATATGCTATCACCTATCTTCATGAGATAGACCTATCATAAAATCCATTGTATTTCAAAATTTTTTATAGATTTTTTAAAATCTGTTTACAGTGTTATGCTCACTCAATACAGAAGATATGTGTGCTGTGTTCAGTAAGTCATGAAAGGGATGATCGTCTGTTGAGACTCACTAGGGACAAGTGATTGGAAACAATCTTCCTGATCTCTGACAATAATGGTTGGACACTGCTGATCAAAAGTACAGTTATAAAAACATAAAAGCTAGAGTTGCTAAAATTCTAAGAAAGAGGAACATAAATATGCTAGATAAAAAGCAAAGATCTTAAAAAAGGTTGAAAATTATAAAGGTTAAAACATTACTAAAATCTTCAAATGACATCCATTCCAAAAAAAATTATTCTCTTCCAAGATAAAAAAAGTCAATGATGCCAAAGCTGTGTAAGAGAATTTTAAAGAAAACAAAGTTAATGTCCTTAAAATATAGGACAGAATTTTTTTTATATATGCAAGCAAAACAAATGACACTGCATCCCACAGCTTATGTGTATTGACTAAAACATGCAATCATCTAACATTCTCCAGTTGCAAATGAAGCAAGAAATTTTGCAGGCGAGAAATAAATACACAGTCAAATTCATGTAATTTAAAGCAATTATAGCAATGATGAGAATGTACAAGTGATGTGAGATCATCAACTTGTCTACTCTAAAGCAACCACTGTGTTTTCTAAATATTATTGAAAGCAATACAAATAATGATAAATGTACAAGCAATCTTGTTATGTATATTTAATTTAATTGTTTATTTGTTAGTTTTAAAATATTTTTTTATTCCATCACATGTTACTGTAAATTAACTTTATGTACTGGATTTGACATTGTCCAGAGATTCAGTTCAGTTCTGTTTGACCCGATGTTAGTATTTTTTTTATAAACAACTAATAATAGAAACACTGTTATCTAGTTTCTGACCTTGATTCAGAACCAGTGACAGTTTTAGAAAACAACTTAAAAAAAAAAAATTCAATCTTTCTCAGAGCAAGAATTATTAAGTCAAGGCCATCCCAGAATTACATGATATTTATCATGTAACAAACTTCCATTTCTAGAACGTTGACCCCCATCACAGCATCAGTTTTGCATCTTAGTTAGATTTATTACTGATGTATTGATAAAGAACTGTCAGTTGTGCCTTAACACTTGAGACATCAATTTGTTTATGTTGTGTCCAGTTTGGGCTAATCATTTTATTTTCTTCAAATTATTGAATTTCAAGTGATTGTTTTCCCTGGAAATACTAGTGCTCTAAATTAATTCTTGGACAAGGACATTTATTGAAATTTATACAGAAGTCAAAAACTGGAAAAATATTTTCTGTGATTCAACAAAAGACTGTTGACACTGCAGCACTTCGAAGGTTACAACAGATGTCATCATTTTCCATTTCGGATTTCATCACAATTCAAACTCAGTTTCATTCAGGACTATTTATTACTAGGACTTCTTTTTTCTTTATTCTTGGATTATTTTTTAATTTGATTTGTAAAATTGTAAGTTCCTTTTTCTCATTTTTCACTTGATATTCTAGGGAAATAAATTATTTCTTAAATTTTACAAAGCTTGTTGTCTTCACTTTTTCCTGTTACTTTTTGTAAGAGTCTAGACACATAACAATATGACATTATCAACGTATCTACTCCAACAGCAATCACTGTGTATTATGAACTGCATATCAAACGACAGTACAGAATCTGTGAAATCTAACATAATTATTTCTCCAACATTTGTAAGATATTATTTACCCATATAAACATATTACAATGAACAACCTGCTAAAATGGGCAATTTTGTCACAGAACTTTACAGCTGGCTCCTCTACAAGATTCTCATGTACACTATTGCAGGTGCCTCAACAGCTGAAAGGGTGCACACACATCATCCCAAAAATGAACAAATTAAGGAAATTGGATCAGTGCCATCACTAGGGAAATGTTTAATTTCATCTTAAATTTCAAAGGTTTTGTGTAAGAATAGTAATCATGCATCCTTCTCCTATTTTCATGGCTTTAATGGCACTTGAAATACATTCCTAGCTTTAAGGAAACTTTTAATACATTCCTGGCTTTAGAGGCACTTTAAATACATTCCTGGCCTTAAGGGCATTTTAATACATTCCTGGGCACTTTTACTACATTCATGGCTTTAAGGGCACTTTTCATATTTTCCTGACTTTAATGGCAATTTTAGTATATTCCTGGCTTTAAGGGCACTTTTCATACATTCCTGGCTTTAATGGCATTTTGGATATATTCCTAGCTTTAAGGTCATTTTAATACATTCCTGGCTTTGAGGGCACTTTTCATACATTCCTGATTTTAAGGGCACTTTGGATATATTCATAACCTTAAGGACATTTTACTACAATCCTGGCTTTAAGGGCACTTTTCATACATTTCTGGCTTTAATGGCACTTTGGATATATTCCTGGCTTTAAGGGCACTTTTCATACATTCCTGAATACATCATGTAGAGGTACTGGGAGTCAAGTGTCTTTGCTAAGACCACACAAGGACAGCTGACCTTGGGTCAACTGGGCAGGTAGAGAACCCATGACCCATGATTATGAGTCTGGCATTCTACCCTGTATGAAAGAGTATCATTAATATCAAGTCACATGACTGAAAAAGATGGCTGTATTAGCAGGCTTTACTTCAGACAGGCACATGGTGCTAGCAAAATCTGGTTTAGCTCTGCCTTTCAAATAAGATTTTTACATTTTTAATTGGTCTTGAAGATGCTGTGACAGCCTTAAGTGTTTTAAAAGTGCAGTCTTTTTCTAGAACAAATATAATCATATAAACATGTCTATTTTTTGAAAGAATAATAATCATACAAACATCTCTGTTTTTCTAGAAGAACAATAATAATCATACCAGTTTCACATTTCTATTTTTGTTGAACAATAATAATTCAAACATGACTGTCTATTTGTCTATGGAAAAATCTGGTAACTACCTGTAAAATTCCAAATCTGGTAACTACCTATAAAATTTTAGATCTGGTAACTTCCTGTAAAATTCTGATTCTGGTAACTACTCGTAAAATTCTAAATCTGGTAACTACCTCTAAAATTCTTGATCTGGTAACTACCTCTAAAATTCTAAATTTGGTTAACTAACCGTAAAATTCAAGATCTGGTAACTACCTGTAAAATTCTAGTTCCAATAGAGGCTCAACAAGGCAAAACAAAACTAGAATTATGTGTGTATAAAACATGTATCCTCATGCTTTCTGATTTGACCTCCAATGCTCAACTTGTGCCTCTTGGGTTGGTCACTGAGGCTAAGGCCTGACCCAGGGCCAAATGTTAGTTGGATATATGCATATTTCTTATCATGTCCAGCAAGAAAGTATGTGGTTACAGGGTGGAGACCTCAACAGATTTAAAGCTATAACCCAGCTAGTGTGTACATGGCTACAGGGTGGGGACCACAGTCATATTTAAACTACACTCCAGGTTATAAGTCCTTTTGGGTTTAAAAATGAATTCCACAATTAATGTGAGGAGAATGAATAAATTTGTCTTCCAGTGTTCAGTAAGTGCATATATGGTTCCAGAGTCTCAACCAACATGTGGACAAATGGAATGTATTAAACATGCACAATCGAACAAACATGTGGGCAGTTGGACTGTATTTAAACATGCACAACTGAACAAACATGTGGGCAGTTGAACTGTACTAAACATGCACAACTGAACAAACATGTGGGCAGTTGGACTGTATTTAAACATGCACAACTGAACAAACATGTGGGCAGTTGGACTGTATTTAAACATGCACAATCGAACAAATGTGGGCAGTTGGACTGTACTAAACATGCACAATCGAACAAACGTGGGCAGTTGGACTGTACTAAACATGCACAATTGAACAAACATGTGGGCAGTTGGACTGTACTAAACATGCACAATTGAACAAACATTTGGGCAGTTTTACTGTATTTCAACATGCACAATCAAACAAACATATGGGCAGTTGGACTGTACTTAAACATGCACAATCGAACAAACATGTGGGCAGTTGGACTGTACTAAACATGCACAATCGAACAAACATTTGGGCAGTTTTACTGTATTTCAACATGCACAATCAAACAAACATATGGGCCGTTGGACTGTACTTAAACATGCACAATCGAACAAACATGTGGGCAGTTGGTCTGTACTAAACATGCACAATCAAACAAACATGTGGGCAGTTGGACTGTATTTAAACATGCACAATCAAACAAACATGTGCGCAGTTGGACTGTACTAAACATGCACAATCAAACAAACATATGGGCAGTTGGACTGTATTTAAACATGCACAATCGAACAAACATGTGGGCAGTTGGTCTGTACTAAACATGCACAATCAAACAAACATGTGGGCAGTTGGACTGTATTTAAACATGCACAATCGAACAAACATGTGGGCAGTTGGTCTGTACTAAACATGCACAATCAAACAAACATGTGGGCAGTTGGACTGTATTTCAACATGCACAATCAAACAAACATATGGGCAGTTGGACTGTACTTAAACATGCACAATCGAACAGACATGTGGGCAGTTGGACTGTATTTAAACACGCACAATCAAACAAACATGTGGGCAGTTGGACTGTATTTAAACATGCACAATCAAACAAACATGTGCGCAGTTGGACTGTACTAAACATGCACAACTGAACAAACATGTGGGCAGTTGGACTGTATTTAAACATGCACAATCGAACAAATGTGGGCAGTTGGACTGTACTAAACATGCACAATCGAACAAACGTGGGCAGTTGGACTGTACTAAACATGCACAATTGAACAAACATGTGGGCAGTTGGACTGTACTTAAACATGCACAATCGAACAAACATGTGGGCAGTTGGACTGTACTAAACATGCACAATCGAACAAACATTTGGGCAGTTTTACTGTATTTCAACATGCACAATCAAACAAACATATGGGCAGTTGGACTGTACTTAAACATGCACAATCGAACAAACATGTGGGCAGTTGGACTGTATTTAAACATGCACAATCGAACAAATATGTGGTCAGTTGGACTGTATTTAAACATGCACAATCGAACAAACATTGTGGGCAGTTGGAATGTACTAAACATGCACAATTGAACAAACATGTGGTCAGTTGGACTGTATTTAAACATGCACAATCAAACAAACATGTGGGCAGTTGGACTGTATTTAAACATGCACAATCAAACAAACATGTGGGCAGTTGGACTGTACTAAACATGCACAACTGAACAAACATGTGGGTAGTTAGACTGCATTTAGACATGCACAAACAAATAAACATGTAGGCAGTTGGAATGTACTAAACATGCACAATCGAACAAACATGTGGGCAGTTGGACTGTATTTAAACATGCACAATCAAACAAACATGTGGGCAGTTGGACTGTACTTAAACATGCACAATCAAACAAACGTGGGCTGTTGGACTGTATTTAAACATGAATAGTCGAACAAACATGTGGGCAGTTGGACTGTACTAAACATGCACAATCAAACAAACATGTGGGCAGTTGGACTGTACTAAACATGCACAATCAAACAAACATGTGGGCAGTTGGACTGTACTAAACATGCACAATCAAACAAACATGTGGGCAGTTGGACTGTACTAAACATGCACAATTGAACAAACATGTGGGCAGTTGGACTGTACTAAACATGCACAATCAAACAAACATGTGGGCAGTTGGACTGTACTAAACATGCACACTTGAACAAACATGGGCAGTTGGACTGTATTTAAACATGCACAATCGAACAAACATGTGGGCAGTTGGACTGTATTTAAACATGCATAGTCAAACAAATATGTGGGCAGTTGGACTGTACTAAACATGCACAATCAAACAAACATGTGGCAGTTGGACTGTACTAAACATGCACAATCGAACAAACATGTGGGCAGTTGGACTGTGCTAAACATGCACAATTAAACAAACATGTGGGAGTTGGACTGTATTTAAACATGCACAACCGAACAAACATGGGCAGTTGGACTGTACTAAACATGCACAATCGAACAAACATGTGGGCAGTTGGACTGTACTAAACATGCACAATTGAACAAACATGTGGGCAGTTGGACTGTACTTAAACATGCACAATCGAACAAACATGTGGGCAGTTGGACTGTACTAAACATGCACAATCGAACAAACATGTGGGCAGTTGGACTGTATTTAAACATGCACAATCAAACAAACATGTGGGCAGTTGGACTGTATTTAAACATGCACAATCAAACAAACATGTGCAATGTGCACAGTTGGACTGTACTAAACATGCACAATCAAACAAACATGTGGGCAGTTGGACTGTATTTAGACATGCACAAACAAATAAACATGTAGGCAGTTGGAATGTACTAAACATGCACAATCGAACAAACATGTGGGCAGTTGGAATGTACTAAACATGCACAATCGAACAAACATTGTGAGCAGTTGGAATGTACTAAACATGCACAACTGAACAAACATGTGGGCAGTTGGACTGTATTTAAACATGCACAATCAAACAAACATGTGGGCAGTTGGACTGTATTTAAACATGCACAATCAAACAAACGTGGGCCGTTGGACTGTATTTAAACATGCATAGTCGAAAAAACATGTGGGCAGTTGGACTGTACTAAACATGCACAATCAAACAAACATGTGGGCAGTTGGACTGTACTAGACATGCACAATCAAACAAACATGTGGGCAGTTGGACTGTACTAAACATGCACAATTGAACAAACATGTGGGCAGTTGGACTGTATTTAAACATGCACAATTGAACAAACATGTGGGCAGTTGGAATGTATTTAAACATGCACAATCGAACAAACATGTGGGCAGTTGGACTGTATTTAAACATGCATAGTCGAACAAATATGTGGGCAGTTGGACTGTACTAAACATGTGCAATCAAACAAACATGTGGGCAGTTGGACTGTACTAAACATGCACAATCGAACAAACATGTGGGCAGTTGGACTGTGCTAAACATGCACAATCAAACAAACATGTGGGCAGTTGTACTGTACTAAACATGCACAACTGAACAAACATGTGGGCAGTTGGACTGTATTTAAACATGCACAATCGAACAAACATGTGGGCAGTTGGACTGTATTTAAACATGCACAATCGAACAAACATTTGGGCAGTTGGACTGTATTTAAACATGCACAATCGAACAAACATTTGGGCAACTGGACTGTATCACAACATATCCATCCTTTGTAGAAAGTGCAGGAATGAGTTGGAACAAAGGCTAATATTTCATCAGAAAACTGAAGCCACTTAAGCGAAGAAAAAAACTAAGTTTTCAAGCAATATAACTTCATGCAAACTTAGAAATAATGCTGATTTATGTAGTGTGCACAATACTTCCTAATTATGCATTTCATTCTTAGACAATAACTTTATAATAAGTTTTGACGAAGTAGACACAGGTGAAGACACTGTAATCAAAAAGAATTGGGCATGTTGGAGCAATTGTGTAATCATCTTAGTTTGGGTTTAACAGCCTAATTTGCTCTGGTATCTGACTCATTCTCAAGTTTTTCATGTTTAAGAAAAACCTTTTTTAAATTCACCATATTTATTATTGTTAAAAATTTGTTCCTTTTGTGCTTTGATTCTTTCTACCAACTGATCCAAAATCAATTTCCAATGGACAAAATAAAAAGCACATAGCTCTTAAATTTAGTCCCATTTACAGCAATTTAAAAATACATTTTCCATCACAAGGTGGATGACTGACTTTTTATCAGCCCTAATGGCTCCACTGACAAAGTATTGATTCATTTTTAATCATGATGTCATTACAATCTCAATCAACACAGCATCCATTCATTTAAACATCATGAGGTCATTACAATTTTTGAGGCTATGTAATAACAATAAGCAGACAAGTCATCAGACATGGATATACAATTCCATGGTGATTGAGTTTCAGACCCAACATGGATGTACAATTCCAGGAGGATTGAGTTTCAGACCAACACGGCAAATTTTCCAAGGGAAGTGAGATTCTGACTCAACATGGATATTACAGTTCCAGGAGACTGGGTTTTAGATCCACACTGATGTACAATTCCATGGTGATTGAGTTTTGACCCAACATGGATTTACAAGCATAGGGAGGTTGAGTTTTGGACCCAACATGGATTTGTAATTCTAGAGAGACTGGACTGAGTATGGATTTACAATTCTAGGGAGATCGAGTTTCAGACCCAACATGGATTTACAATTCAAGGGAAATTGAGTTTCAGACCCAACATTGATGTACAATTCTAGGGAGATTTGAGTTTCAGACCAACACTGAAGTACAATTCTAGGGAGATTTGAGTTTTGGACCCAACATGGATTTACAATTCAAGGGAAATTGAGTTTCAGACCCAACATGGATTTACAATTCTAAGGAGATCAAGTTTCAGACCCAACATTGATGTACAATTCTAGGGTGATTTGAGTTTCAGACCAACACTGAAGTACAATTCTAGGGAGATTTGAGTTTTGGATCCAACATGGATTTACAAGCCTAGGGAGGTTGAGTTTTGGACCCAACACGGATTTGCAATTCTAGGGAGATTTGAGTTTCAGACCAACACTGATATACATTTCTAGGAAGATTTGAGTTTCTGCCCTAATATGGTTGTTCAATATTACTGAATAATTGTTTTGAAATGAATTGCTTTTGCTTTGAAGAAGTCAAGCAATTGTCAAGGACTACAGACCATTTAAAAGTACATTTTAAGGCTTTTTGGAACCAACCTCAGATTCAAGGTAACCACCAAACTTCAAGCATGGTTCAAAATTTGGCAAATACTGCAACATGTATACTGTGATAAATGAAGGCATATAAATACTGCAAGCAAATGCAGGTGTTGTGTGCAACATCTTGCTATCTAACAGTTATAGACTTCCAATTATGGGGGCCCAGAGTGGCTGAGTGATCTAAAGTGCTCACCGTTCAGGATCCCTATCATCTCTCTGTCTGCGTGGGTTCAAGTCCAAGTCCGTGTGTACATGGGAAAGCCTGCCAGTACCTTCTTGTGGGTTAGTGGTTCTTCCCTGGGTTTTCCAGGGTTCTTCCTCCACCAGTTATACTGGCCGCCATGTATAGCCTATCTTGTGCTGAAAAATGGCATTAAACCCTAGAATAACAACAACTTCCAATTATTAACTGAATGCCAGCTAAATTACCATCTCATTTTGCAGCTCAGCAGTTTATTTAAATGACACTGTAATATTTTGTATTATATTGTTTTTGCAATGACATGGCATTGTCAATTTAATTTTCAGCCAGCTCCTTCACAAGATAATGACATGGCTGCTAACACAGGTTTCAAAACACAAGAGTAAGCATGACACAGGCTGCTAACACATGCTTCAAAACATGTGGGTAAGCAAAACACAGGCTGCTAACACAGGTTTCAAAACACATGGGTAAGGACAACACAGGCTGAAAAAAAGCTTCAAAATACATGAGTAAGCACAACACAGGCTGTTTTTGGTTTTTCATGTACTGCTTAAGTCAAAAGCAAGGATGTATTAACAGTAGTACACCCAAATCTTGAAAGCTGGTATAAATTTGTACCTTCATTTCACAACACTGCAGGAAAGCTGAGCTGATGTGAGCTGTATTAAAAATCCATGTTTATAAATTAATGTCTCCTTTTTCATATACAAAGGAATTTACAAAAAATATATAATGTGCTAAAACCTTTGCAACTCACTTACTGATTTTTTCAATGGTTCCCAGTAAAACATCAAGCTAACCCTTGGATTGCTATCCTGAAAAAATACAGAAAATGGCATAAAACAAAATACAGCTTAGTTTTCAATAACAACCAGACTAATGACATGACAATTATAACACTGGTCAACAGTGAAATCATTACTGACTTGAAAAGGCCCTAATCTGTAGTATTTTGGTGTGCCGAACACGAATATAACCGTGAAAAATTTGTATTGGCTCTCGTTTTGAAGATATTCATATACCTCATTTTCTATGTTTCACTGTGTAAATTTCTCCAGTAGGACTGCAGCAACATCCGGA
The DNA here is from genome assembly GCA_028554795.2 of Sinohyriopsis cumingii. Classification (NCBI taxonomy): domain Eukaryota; kingdom Metazoa; phylum Mollusca; class Bivalvia; order Unionida; family Unionidae; genus Sinohyriopsis; species Sinohyriopsis cumingii. The sequence continues at coordinate 54,476,146 of CM068841.1, forward strand.
ATAATGATGTAACATTGCATAATACCATCATGCTCACATCATCCACAGTTGATTGCATCATTTTCTGATGCAATGCAATACTAATGCCATGCGGCTGCTGAAGTAAGTTGACGTCAGCAGTGTACTATACATGTGTAGGCCTATTATACTAATGCCAGGCGGCTGCTGAAGCTGACGTAAGCAGTGTACTATATAAAGCCCAATCAGATAGGTTCAGCATTTAAAATATTTTAGACGTTGTGCGAGACAGTTCAAGCTACTGTTACATAAAACTTATTATTTTATCCATTTACGTACAATAAAGAACAGTAATGCCTCGAAAGTGTGTTAATACCGCGGACAATTTTTGCTATATTTGTGGGGAAGTGACATTTGCCAACCAGAAGAAAAGTATCAATTCTCAAGTGAAGAAGGCATATCATCTTTACTTCGGATGCAAGGTTGGTGACCAAGACAAGCCTTGGGCTCCGCATATATGCTGTGCTACATGTACAACACAGCTTTCACAGTGGTTGAATTGCAAAAGGTCATCAATGCCGTTTGCAGTCCCAGTGGTGTGGAGAGAGCCAAGCAACCACCTAAATGACTGTTACTTCTGCTTGGTTCCTCCTCTTTCCGGCGGAATAACGAAGCGAAAGAAGTCGAGAATAGTCTACCCAAACATTCCGTCTGCATTGAGACCAGTTCCACATGGTGAGGGACTTCCTATTCCAGAACCTCCAGCAGAATATTCTCTTGATTCATCTGACGAAGACAAAGGTGAGTCGACCTGTTCTTCTCCTGGTCCATCAGCATGCAGTGATCCAGATTTTCACTGTGGTGCATCATCAACCCCACACAGAATAACACAGGAAGAACTAAATGACCTGATTCGTGATTTGGACTTATCAAAGAACAAGGCAGAATTGCTAGGATCAAGACTCCAACAATGGAATCTTCTAGAAGAAGATGTCACAATTACTGCATATCGAAAGCGCCACCAGCAATTGGAGCCTTTCTTCAGAAAGGAAAGTAATCTGATATTCTGTTCCGATATTGAGGGCCTCATGAATGCTTTAAAAATCACTCATGACCCACAAGAATGGAGACTATTTGTGGACTCTTCGAAACTGAGTCTCAAGGCTGTGCTTTTGCACAATGGAAACATTCTTCCATCTATTCCAGTAGCGTATGCTGTCCACATGAAAGAGACATACGATAACTTAAGGCAGCTACTGAATTCCATTGAGTATAACAAGTACAGCTGGCACCTCTGTGGTGATTTGAAGGTAGTTGCCCTTTTAATGGGACTGCAGCAAGGATATACAAAATACATGTGTTTCTTATGCGAGTGGGATAGCCGAGCAAGGGAAATGCACTACATGAGGAAGGAATGGACTCACAGGCAGAATGTAGCCATTGGAGAGAAGAATATCCAACACCCAGCTCTGGTTGAGGCTCAGAAAATCTTGCTACCACCCCTTCACATCAAACTAGGTTTGATGAAGAACTTCGTGAAAGCCATTGACCGGACTTTGCCAGCATTCCGATACCTGCATGAAAAATTCCCTCGACTCAGCGAAGCAAAGATTAAAGAGGGAGTTTTTGTGGGTCCTCAGATTCGAGAGCTTTTCAAAGATGACCGGTTCAACAACTTGCTGGAAGGTGACGCGAAACAAGCATGGAATGCTTTTCGCCTAGTTTCTACAAACCTCCTCGGAAATGTTAGGGCAGAAAACTATAAGGAACTAGTAGAAGACATGTTGATGAAGTATAAGAAACTTGGCTGCAATATGTCTCTAAAGATTCACTTCCTTCATTCCCATTTGGATTTCTTTCCTAGCAACTGTGGTATTGTTAGTGATGAACACGGCGAACGTTTTCATCAAGATATCGCAACAATGGAACAAAGATACCAGGGAAAATGGTCCACTACAATGCTGGCTGACTACTGCTGGACACTCCTCAGAGATGCTCCCGAACAGCTGTACAAGAGACAGGCGAAGAAATCTAAGATGTAGTCAATGACTTGATTTTTTATAGGTAGGCTATTACAGTTGACCTTTTACTATTGGAATGCATTTCGTTATGTAAACATTAATTTCTTGCAGATTACAAAAAAACTAGAGCCAATTTTGCAATTTGACTGTCATATTCGTGTTCAGCACATAAAAATTGATAAGAATTGACTAATTTTATTTCAGTAACATGACTTTTGTAAAAATTTGTTGTCTAGTGTAACCAGCCTAATACAGAAAATGATAATTAAAGTGAAACTAAGTTTTATTACAAGCATCAAATTTCAAGGTTTTGCCAGACACATTTTCATCCATACAGGTGGCACTCTATAGTTTTATATTTGCATAGGGTTAGCATTTTAAAGAAAAAGAATTTCCCCAGGTTTCCTCACTGGTTTTACTGGCTATTTAAAAAAGACCCTGTATATCTTACGTATTGTTCAAAGAACCTATAATTCCTTTTATGTTGGTGTATAAGTGATGGGTGTAATATGGGTTATTCCAGATGTGCATCTTTCAAAACTGCTAGCTCCACTTGGTCATATTTACTTCCTGAACTTCAGAGGTAAATTGTATTTTTAAAAAAGAGCAATAACTTTTTTTACATTTTATGTATGTAATAATTCATCCATTGCACTTTCAGAAGCTGGATTTGTCTAGTTGGGCAAAATTCATTTTCCCTAATTTAATAGGTGCTATGGATAGTGTACTTAGACTTTTTTAGCAAAAGGGAGCAGTTATTTTAGTTAGCAGGGTGCTTAGATTATTTACAATTTCCAAAAGTACAATATCCAAAGAAATGTCAGCCACATTACATCAAAGCAGCATAGAGGTATGCCAACCATCTCTCCAAAGCATGTTTCAAATGAAAATAACTTCACCTTACATATGTCATTCTCTCAAAAGTACATAATAACTAATGAGTGCTCCCTTAATGAGCACACAAGTATTATTATTGTATGATTTATTTTTGATTGAAAGGTTGAAGTCGCAAGCATAAAAACAGTCCTATTAAATAATTCTCCTGTATTTACTTCCACAGAACAATATTTATTAATGTCAGAGTCTCACACTAGCCCAGCCCACTCCCCTCTTATGAAGAATTTGTTGTTGTTTATGTGGGGTTTAACGCCATTTTTCAGCACACGATAGGCTATACATGGCAGCCACTATTAATGGTGGAGTGAGAACCCAGGAAAAGCCTGGAAAGAACCACCGACCCACGAGAAGCTACCGGCAAGCATTGTTACATATCCACACTGGCTGAATCCGAGACTTGAACCGGTGCAGACAGAGGTGAGATGGCAGTGATCCATAATGGAGAGCGCTTTAGACTACTTGGACACTCGGAGCCCCCACCATTATGAAGAAAAGTGAGCTATTTTGAAAAAGCAAATTACATTTTGTCAACATAGCAATCAATGTTATGCTGAAAGACAGGACAGGAACATGAAACTTGCCAGAATTATTCCTGAGATGTCACCAATAAATTTTACAGTTATGTTGGTGTGTGACTGATGGGTGTAATATGGGTTATAGAGTTTACAGCTTGGCCTTATTCCAGATGTGCATCTTTCAAAAACTGCTAGAATAGCTCTGTTTGGTCATTTTCACTTCCTGGACATTTTTTTACATTTAATATATGTAGCAATTCATCCACTGCATTTTCAGAAGCTGATATTGTCTAGATGGGCAAAATTAATTTTCCCTAATTTAATAGTTGCTAACTTTAAACTAATTCAGGCTGGGTTTTTTTAGCATAAGGGAGCAGTCATTTTAGTTACTAGTGTGCTTAGACCATGTACAATTTCCATAATAAGTACAATATCCAAAGAAATGTCAGCCACATTACACCAAAGCAGCATAGAGGTATGCCAACATTCCCTCCACTGTGCAGGTTTCAAATGCAAACAACTTCACCTTACATACGTCACTCTCTCAAAAGTATATAATAACTGGTGAGTGCCCCCACAGTCGTCTTCCACTTGAACAGCTCCCCACCCCACCCCCAACCAGAAGCCACTTGCTTTACATAGCCTAAATCGCATGGCACCAGCAAACGATATTTCAGAATTAAAGTTACATGTCTACTGCAGCCAGTGGCTAGCAAAAAAGTGCAAAAACTTTCAAATTTACCCATCATGAGCAACCATGAAATGCAGTTTACAGACAGAAATCTCAAGAATATTTGTTAATTTCTAAATTCATCACACTGACATTTGTTCCAACATGCTGAAAAAATATAGCCTTAATCCATGCAAACAGGTATGTATTCTGATTATCTTAACTGCTGTATGTTCCTTACATGTTAAGATTTGACCTTTTGATAATTACTGTCTATTATTACTACCAACAGTTATCAAGATGACAAAAGTGAACTGCTAAGAATCACAGTAATATTCAGCTCAGAATGACAGAAAGATGTGGTTGTTGTCATTGTTGTTAGGTGTTTTATGCCATTTATCAGTGCAAGATAGGTTATACAAGGCAGTCAGTATACCTTGTGGAGGAAGAACCTGAAGGAAAACAAAACCAAAGAGTCCCACAGGAAGCTACTGACAAGCTTTCCCAAGCACCTACATTGGCTGTGCCTCAGATTCAAACCAACACTGACAGAGGTGAGATGAAAGCACTTCAAACCACTCGGCCACTCAGAGCCGTCCTATAGAAAGTTAAAATAGTATATTTGCTTTTGTGGCTTCTCTCTCACAGAATATGAAATATGCTTGAAAGAGTACCAGACTAAAACAAGTCAATCATGTGACAAGTTCACTTCACTTTGTGAGCACTGAACATCTCATGTAATAATGACAAACTGCCAATAATGGAATAAAGTTATAACAAAAGGTGCAAAATATTCTCAGACATTCTCAGTTCACAAGGACTAGTAAAAGCAATTCAAAGTAACATCCATCATTTATCTCCAGGGTTTTCCCTTGTTTTTTATCCTGATGTGTCAAAGATACATAATTTCATGTAATATGCACAAAGTAATGAAACTAGTGAAGAACCACATGCATTAGGCAGGTACAAGAATACAAATCTAGTTTACAAACATGTGTGCTAGCAAGGCATGACAATATGATTCTAGTGTACAAATAAATGTGCTAACAGGGCATGAGAATATGATTCTAGTATGCAAACACATGTGCTAGCCAGACACAAGAATGTGATTCTAGTGTACAAACATGTGCTACCCAGACATGAGAATGTGATTCTAGTGTAACAGTTACAGTACAAACATGTGTGCTAACAGGGCATGAGTATATGATTCTAGTGTACAAACACTTGTGCTAGTAGAGCATGATAATATGAGTCTAATGTACAAACATGTGTGGTAGCCAGACACAAGAATGTGATTCTAGTGTACAAACATGTGCTACCCAGACACGAGAATGTGATTCTAGTATGCAAACACATGTGCTAGCCAGTCACAAGAATGTGATTCTAGTATGCAAACACATGTACTAGCCAGACACAAGAATGTGATTCTAGTATGCAAACACATGTGCTAGCCAGACACAAGAATGTGATTCTAGTGTAACAGTTACAGTACAAACATGTGTGCTAACAGGGCATGAGTATACGATTCTAGTGTACAAACACTTGTGCTAGTAGAGCATGATAATATGAGTCTAATGTACAAACATGTGTGCTAGCAGGGCACGAGAATAAGTTTTCCTCAATAATATGCAAGAGCAGCTATTTTCGTCAATCTCTGTTTCACAGAGTTTTCTCAAATTCGGTGTAAGTTATTTTTATGAACATTGGTCCATTCATGGTCCACATTCTTTGTCTTTAAAGTTATATTTGCTATGCCATAGTCAAAACCTTACATATGAAATATCTCCAGGTTTTTAAGTGTGAGCTCCTTTGGGGCTAAAATTGCAAGATTTTGGGGATCTTAACATGTTGTAGGTATGGGTGTTGGTGCAACTATAAAAGGGAGTAATCACAGAAGATCAATTATGCTGTGCCAGTCTTTTTTACTGATTCAGTTTTCCCACTGCCTAAAGAATTAGAATACATTCATGGTGGTGGTTACGGAATTTTATTTCCAAAGTGAGTGGCTTCAAAGTTGATAAGGTCCATACTTCACTACAGCATTCACTAAAGAATCTGATTGTATATATCAATGGTTTAAGCAGCTTTATTCTGAAAGTGGATGGCTACAAGGTTGAGAGAGTACATCCTTGACAACAGCCAGAGTTAACAACTGTTTCATGCTACCTGATATGACCATCAGATCAGGAGATGTAGGAATAACATGATTTTCAAGATGGCTGCCACAGCTGGACTTAGATTTGTACCATGTTCATATTTGGAACATCTACATGTAATATTAAGCCTTTTAATGGAAACACCATGGTAATCTAGCCATCTGCAGAACAAATTAGAAGAGACAAGATTTTAAATATTGATGGCTACTACAGTGTCCCTGTTGGACTTTTCAAGATATCAGATCAGTGCCATTCAGATCTGGACCATCTAGATGTCCAAGAATCGTTCAGCAAAATGTATTTATATGAACAACATCTATTCAGAAAGAATAGCAATAATGAGATTTCAACGATTTTAGATTGGCACCAGTTGACTGGTTGGTTGATTAAATGTGAACTAAGTGCCATTCCCTAATATACACCATGGCAGATGACTTAGGCTGACACGGGTATGAATCAAACTCATGACCCTTGGATTGCAATTCCAATGCTTTACCAAATAAAACTTACAAGTGTGAATGAATTAGTTTAACTTTGTCTGCAAATGTTTACAAGCTTGGTAAGCATGTAAATGAACAGATATGTGAATATCAATTCAATATTTCCATATCTCTATTAAAGACAACTGCTTAGTATGATTTTTGTTGATTTTGTTTCTAAAATATGGATAATTTTCACATAAAATGTTCTACTGCATGAGAAAAGCTGAAGTTTATACCGCACATTAAAAGACATTATACATCAGGACAATTTACTAACCTTGCAGAAAAATAATTCTTTAGAGAACATTACTGACCATTGAAAAAGTGTTTTCTTAACAGAAACTGAGTAACCTGGTTCAATCTTACAGAAACACTTTTAATCCACCAGTTTCTCCAAGTCACTGTAGGGGCCCCGAGTGGCCGAGTGGTCTAAAGCGCTCTTCATTACGGATCACTGCCATCTCACCTCTGTCTGCAGTGGTTCGAGTCTAAGATTCAGCCAATGTGGGTATGTGAGAAAGCTTGCCAGTAGCTTCTCGAGGGTCGGTGGTTCTTTCCGGTGTTTTCCAGGGTTCTTCCTCCACCATTAATACTGGCCGCCATGTATAGCATATTGTGTGCTGAAAAATGGCATTAAACCCCACAACAACAACAACAACCAAGTCACTGTAGATATTACAGATATAAAAAGATAGATATTACAAATATACAAACCTTCATTAATGATTAGAAACTTGTGTGCATATTGGTATGTTTGTATTTATAGAATTTAGTGACATGTCAGCAAAATGGTAACTACATTATATAGCGTATATTCAAAGTTAAGGTCTGACATGTATATATATATATGTGTGTGTGTGTGTGTGTGTGTTGTTGTTTGTCCGTCAAGTCAACTAGGACCACTCTAGTCATCCAAGGGAGGGGCTGGTTCTGTTTTGTGCATGCACAGGTGGCTGATGAGGTGAATCTATCCACGGAATGTTCGTTTGCATAAGCGACAAGGGATGAGAGGGACATCTCCAGAAGGGTTAATGGCACGCACTTTTATGGCTTGCCTCTTCAGCTCTGCAGCTGCTGTCCTGCTAGATTCGCACAACTTGGTGCCTTTGTGCACAGAGGAATGCCAAGCAATTCAATCACTTGCTGTCTGCTCCCAGGAATCAGGGTTTATGTTGAACGCTTTCAATGCAGCTTTCAGATTGTCTCTGAAGTGTTTCTTCTAACCTCTGTGGGATAGCTGTTCTTGCTGTAGCTCGCCATAGAAGAGTCTCTTAGGCAGCTGGTGGTCTGGCATGCGTACAACTTGTCCCACCTAGCGTAGCTGGGATTGCATCAGGATGGTGTGGATGCTGGGGAGACCTGCTTGGAGCGAGTACCTCAGTGCCTTGAACCTTGTCCTGCCACTTGAAATTGAGGATTTTCATGAGACTTGTGGTGTGAAAGTGGTTCAGCTTCCTGGCATGGTGCTGGTACACTGTCCACATTTCACATGCATAAAGTAGTGTGGGGAGCACAACTGCCTTGTAGACCTTTAGCTTGGTTTGGATGCTGATACCTTTTCTATTCCAGACGTTGGCATACAGTCTGCTTAAAGATGCGCTGGCTTTGGCAATATGGAGGTTCATCTCGTTGTTTATAGTGATCCTCTGTGACAGTGTGCTGCCAAGGTAGGTGAAGTGGTTCACTACGTTGAGTGTTTGGCCATTGATGGTGACTTTGGATTCAACATAGGGCTTTCCAGGGGCAGGCTGATGCAGGACTTCAGTCTTCTTGGTACTGATGGTGAGACCGAAGCTTGTGCAGGAGATGGAGAACTTGTCCACAATGCATTGCAAGTCAGCTTCTAAGCCAGTGTTGAGGGTACAGTCATCAGCAAATAAAAATTCCCTGATGTGTCTATCATAACCTTGGTTTTCACTTGAAACCTCCTGGGGTTGAACAGTTTTCCATCTGTACAGTACCTGATGCTGACTCCAACATCTCCATCTCTGAAAGCATTAGTCAGCATGGCGGAGAACAATAGACTGGACAGTGTCGGTGCCAGAACACAACCCTGCTTGACACCATTGGTTACTGGGAATGGCTCAGATATCTCTATATTGTCATGGACTCATGCCTGCATGCCATCATGGAAATGCTGCACATCGATGTAAATTTTCTCGGGCATCCATACTTGGTCATTATCTTCCAAAGCCTTCTCTGCTAACAGTATCAAAGGCCTTTGTCAAGTCAACGTAGATGGAGAAAAGGTTGGCATTTTGCTCTTGACATTTATCTTGTAGCTGCCTCACAGCAAACACAATGTTGATGGTACCACCTTCTGGAAGTGCCACATCAGTAAAAACGGTTGGTGGAGACTTTCTATCAGGGCTGTGCCCCTTCCTTGTAGACTTCAGCTGCCACTGGAGAGCAGATATATCGCTTTCTGTGTCTCAAGCAAGGTTGGAGGATCATCCAGTGCTTCGGATGAGTAATTGGGGGAGACAACTGATGGCTTCATCATTGATGGATGAAGGTCAATTCAGGATGTTCAGCCCATCGTTGAAGAATCCTCTCTTTGTCAGCAATTAGTGTGTTCCTGTCTGTGCTGAGAAGGGGGGGATGATCCAGAGGATGTAGGTCCATATGCTTCTTTCAGGATGTCGTAGAAGTGCTTCATGTCATACCTGTCTGAGTAGCATTGGATCTCATCAGCTTTGTTGCTCAGCCATCTATCGCATCTGACAGAGTTTCTGCTGTACAGTTCTGCGTATATTATTGTATGCATCTTTCCTGGAGGTGGACTTGGGGATGTTGAGGTGGTGTTTCTCATCCAGCAACTGCCTGATCTCCTCCAACCAGTCTTGGTGCTTTCTGGTTGAGGGTCCTTGGATTTCCGAAGCTGTGCTGTAGACCAGCTCCCTGAATGCTGCTCAGTCAGTCTCCACTTTCTGATTGTCCAGAGGGGTGAATTTCAGATGTTCACCCAGGGCATCCACAAGAGACTGTTAGGGGTGTATGAGGTGTCTGGGGAGGGGTAGCACCTCTGGTTGGGGGGAAGCAGTCATACTCCTTTGAGGGTAGCTTACCCACCTTTGGTCCCCACTTGGAACTCAGCTCTCGCCTGTGGCTCCAAGAAGCTGTGGCATGCGCAGCAGCCACATCCCGGAAAATGGCATCAACTGGCCGGATAAACCAGGCGGAGGGTAGCTGATAGGTCTTAAACCCTCACTGAGTTAGGCTTTGTCTACCTAGCATGTGAAGACTGGATCTGTCACCTGCGTAGAGGAACCACCAGCTGGTCAATGGGCAGAAAGGCGATTCCCAGCAAAGCAACGTGGAGTGCTAAGAGCTCAACAAGACACAGAGGACGTCCTGGTCATCCACTGCACTCAACTCCATCACCAGCCCTCTCGACTTTGTCATGCTGCTGGACTCAGATGGTTTGGGGTGAGAGAGTGAGGTCGACGAACTGCGCAACTCTTCCTCACATAAAAATAAAGTCACCACGCAAGTCATTCTCATCATCCACCCATGCCATTTCATCACTCACTAAAGTCCTGTGGTGACAGGCAAGCGAAGAAGTGGCAGGTGTGGGTACACTGGCAGCCGTAGCTGCAAACCTGCATGAAGGCACCTCAGGTCATTCATCACTGACATGGAGCAGCAGTGGAATCTGGCAGCCCCCTGAGCAACTGAGCAGTGCTCTTCAGGAATGCATTACTCATCTCCTTGGCATTAGGAAGGGGCTAGAAAAGGTGCTCTAAACACTGCCTGCTTTTAACCACTTAACCAGCTTACTGTGGCTGTTAAGGACCCTACTCCAGCAGTCAAAATACAAAGAAGAAAATGAGCATTGTTCCTCTCACACTTGGTGCATGCAATGTGTGCACCTTACTAGACAGAGATGACGTGGAAAGACCCCAGAGGAGAACCATCCGAACTGGAAAGGAACTCACCAGATACAATGTGGACATTGCAGCCTTGAGTGAGACCTGGCTTGCAGAAGAAGGCAAACTCTGTGAAAGGAGCTCTGGATACAATTTCATTTGGAGCTGTCAAGAAAGTGAAGAGTGCCATGAGGCTGGTATCCGCTTTGCAGTGAAGACAGCACTGATTGGCAAATTGGCTGGACCTCACAAGGGAGTAAATGACAGACTCAAGACCATGAAACTCCCCCTCTTGTCTGGAAGAAAGCACATTACCATAATCAGTTGCTACGCTCCAACCATGACCAACCCGGATGAAGTAAAGGTCAAGTTCTATGAGGATCTTCACTCTGTCATTACTGACATTCCAATGGAAGATAAGTTCATCATTCTCATCATTCTTGACGAATTTGATGCAAGAGTAGGCTGTGATCATGTTGCCTGGGATGGAGTGCTTGGAAAGCATGGAGTGGGTCACTGTAGCGACAATGGTCTCCTTTTGCTCCAGACTTGCATGAAGCATGAACTGCTGATCACCAATGCAGTCTTCCGCCTCCCTACCCATAACCAGATGTCATGGATGCACCCTCGCTCTATGCACTGGTATATCATTGACTACATCAAGCTGATATATATATATATATATATATATATATATATATATATATATATATATATATATATATATATATATATATATATATATCTTTTTACATTAAATTTCAATTGCCACTACATAAAATAAACAAGACTTCATCAAGGATACAGAACCTCTACTGGGTGAACATAAGTTCCAGAAGTTCAAGAGAAGACAATTTGCTGAAAACCATATGTTGATCGTTATGTATATTTAATTTGTATTGTTTTGTGAGTTTTTCTCTCCATGATTATATGTTTACTCAGTCTTGAAAGGTTTCAATTTAGCGTATTGTTTATTTAGTTTTGAAAGGTTTCAGTGTTGTGTACTGTTTATTCAGTCTTACATGGTTTCAGTGTAGTGTATTGTTTATTCAGTCTTGAAAGGTTTCAATGTAGTGTATTGTCTTTTCAGTCTTGAAAGGTTTCAAAGTAGTGTATTGCTTATTCAGTTTTGAAAGGTTTCAATGTAGTGCATTGTTTATTCAGTCTTGAAAGGTTTCAAAGTAGTGTATTGTTTCTTCAGTTTTAAAATGTTTCAGTGTAGTGTACTGTTTATTCAGTCATAGAAGGTTTCAGTGAGGTGTATTGTTTATTCAGTCTAAAAAGGTTTCAGTGTAGTGTACTGTTTATTCAGTCTTAAAAGGTTTCAGTGTAGTGTACTGTTTATTCAGTCTTAAAAGGTTTCAATGTAGTGTACTGTTTATTCAGTCTCATAAAGGTTTCAGTGTGGTGTCCTGTTATTTGGTCTTAAAAGTTTTCATTTTAGTGTACTGTTTATTCATTGTTAAAAGGTTTCAGTGTGGTGTATTGTTTATTCAGTCTTCAAATGTTTTGGTGTAGTGTATTGTTTATTCAGTCTTGACATATTTGAGTTCAGTGTACTGTTTATTCAGTCTTGACATGTTTGAGCATAGTGTATTGTTTATTCAGTCATGAAAGGTTTCAGTGTGGTGTATTGTTTATACAGTCTTGACATGTTTGAGTGTAGTGTATTGTTTATTCAGTCTTGAAAGGTTTCAGTGTGGTGCATTGTTTATTCAGTCTTCAAACATTTCAGTGTAGTGTAATATTTCAAACTCTTACAAGCTCCACGGCCTTCTTGCTGTTGTAATTGGTGAAGAATCTAAAACCAGAAGCATCAAATCCTTTCATCAGAATCATCCTGACTGAGGGAACGCCATCTCTGAAACAAAAACAATAAAATACAAATTTACTGATTTAAATTGAAGAACTGTATCCTTTTGACCATGACCTGTTTAACTTGACAGTTTGCTTATAAATTCATTATGGGAATTTTGCTTTTTTAAGTACGCTTCCTTGTACATTGTTGTATCATTCCAAGTCTAAACATGGTATACTAAGTGATACAAATGAACCAAATTTCATTCAATATGAATGGACAGCAAATGATATATTGATTCTAATATTACTAGTAAACACAAGCTAAACTAGTGCAATGACTGACAATTGCTTGAAGTGAGGTGGAACCTGTACGGGGATTTGTCAATTGACTTACAGTTGGTGAAGTGAGGTGGAACTTGCATGGTGGTATGTCAAATGACTAATAGTTGGTGGAAATGAGGTGGATCATGTATGGGGATTTGTCAATTTACTGACAGTTGGTGGAAGTGAGGTGGAACTTTTATCAGGATTTGTCAATTGAGGAATGGTTATCCTTCTTATACATATCACCAGCTGCCTGTCTGTCACTATTGTTTTGAGATTTGATGGACAGCTGCCAGTCTGTCACTGTTGTCTTGAGATTTGATGGACACCTGCCAGTTTATCACTGTTGATTTGACATTTGACAGACAGCTGCCAGTCTGTCACTATCATTTTGAGATTTGGTGGACAGTTGCCAGTCTGTCACTGTTGTTTTGAGATTTGACAGAGAGCTGCCAATCTGTCATCATCATTTTGAGTTTTTATGGACAGCTGCCAGTCTGTCACTGTTGTTTTGAGATTTGATGAACAGCTGCCAGTCTGTCACTGTTGTTTTGAGATTTGATGGACACCTGCCAGATTATCACTGTTGATTTGACATTTGACAGACAGCTGCCAGTCTGTCACTATCATTTTGAGATTTGGTGGACAGTTGCCAGTCTGTCACTGTTGTTTTGAGATTTGACAGAGAGCTGCCAATCTGTCATCATCATTTTGAGTTTTTATGGACAGCTGCCAGTCTGTCACTGTTGTTTTGAGATTTGATGAACAGCTGCCAGTCTGTCACTGTTGTTTTGAGATTTGATGGACAGCTGCCAGTCTGTCACTATCATTTTGAGATTTGATGGACAGCTGCCAGTCTGTCACTGTTGTTTTGAGATTTGATGGACAGTTTGCCAGTCTGTCACTGTTGTTTTGATATTTGACTGAGATCTAAAAGTCTGTCACTGTTGTTTTGAGATTCAATGGACAGCTGATCAATCTCAAGTTCAGTTTTGGATGAAATATAATTTAATGTCACATGGGATGTAAATGTTATCTAACTCTTCAACATCAAGATTCATTAATAGTTCCACTAAATAATGTCACAAAATAATGTCAAATTACTTTGGATAAATCAGTATATTTCCACTATTTTTACCATCACCAACAACTAACCACTGGCTAGTGAAGATGTCTTATGTTGCCTATAACCATCAACCAACCATTGTTTCATTATAGTTGCTATCAGATCTGACTGTACGTAAATTAAAATTTGTAAGCTGTTTGTTGCAAGAAAACATCGTATGTGTGTCTTACCTCTGAGGCTTATGTATCCTACAGGAAAATATGGACTTACATAAAATAACTTAATACTCTGTCACTGCTGCAATATGACATCATATACGTGTCTTATCTTTTGAGACATTTGTATTGTACAGGAAAATATGGACTTGCATAAGATAACTTACTCCGTCGCTGCTGCAATATGACATCGCATATGTGTATTATTTTTTGAGTCATTTGCATTCTGCAGGAAAATATGGACTTACATAACTTACTCTGTCGCTGCTGCAATATGACATCGTATACGTGTCTTATCTTTTGAGACATTTGTATGTTACAGGGAAATATGGACTTACATAAGACAACTTACTTTGTTGCTGTTGCAAGAGCCATTGCATTTGGTTCCAAGATGGTCTTCTCTTTACATGCTTCATCCAACCATGCCTTAAACTGCTGCATTGGATTTAATGAGACAAGATGATCTATATCAAAGGCATCCTCTGTACTATGGTAAGGTGTTCTCATACCTGTAGGATTATATACACTATATATATATATATATATATATATATATATATATATATATATGATATAAATTGAAGGATTTCAAGAGTGTGTTTGCCTGATTTGGATTCTAAATGTAGCTTTAACAATTTTTCAGTCATATCGCCACCATGTCTGCAGTGTAACAGTTTATAGTGATGTTGAACACTTGGGCATCATACCGCAGAGATGTAGCATGATGTCCCACCCAGTCACATTATCCTGACAACACTAACCTCTTAAAGCTGAGCGCCAAAATAAGTCTAAAGGTCACAGTATGTTGGAAGTACCATCATCATTTTTCTCAGCCTGCATTATAATGACTATTATAGGGCTGATGACAGAGCAGTGGCGTCACTGTGGGGGTGCGGACCGCACCGGGTGACACCATCAGAAGGGATGACACCCAAATGACTGTCTATAAAATTTTCGACTTTTGTGCAGGAAGTGTTCCATGGGGGTGAGACCATGAGTTACTGTACATGAATGTCTATAAAAAATTTAGAATTTTTGTGCAGGAAGTGTTCCATGGGGGTGACATCATGAGTTACCGCACTGGGTGACACCAACCCTAGTGACGCCACTGTGACAGAGTTTTCATCTCAGTTGAAGGAAGGATCACTTTAAAATGCCAGCATGTAATGAAATCATTTCACGTGCTTAATAACTAGTTTTTATCACATATTTTTGTTGAATAATTTAAAAAAAAAAACACAATTAACAGTTATGCTAATTATATTGACCTGAGATTCATTTGAATAAAGTGATGTGCCAAGCACACAATACCAAATCATTCACGACCAGGACATGGGTGGAGGTCTATGAATTCAATATATGGTGACACACTTATCCTAATGGATGCAATTTTGCAAGTCTGGTGGTACATCGACACTTGTCATTATCGACAACTCTATATATATATTAGTCAATATTGATACATTATTGTCTTGAGCATATCGCCCTTATTTGCAACAATACTGACCTTACTACCATTCCACCCACCAGTCTGCCACAATAACTGACCAATCACACATCAACAGTAACTGCCTGATGAGACCTAGCTATGAAGGTAATTTGAAATGTTTCGTTTCAATGGGTAATCTTAACATTTTCTTGTATTTATTGCAGCCTTAATATCACTTCTTTGAAACATTTTCCTCGACCCCTAGTATATTACAGTAGCTGGAACTCAACAGTACATATCTCAAAATAACAAGGATAAACTATTTATAAAATCTGGTTATCAGCAGTTTTCTCATCAGCACCTTAATAAATTCACACAATATAAAAATATTTTTTTATTAAAGCTTAAAATAGCAATATGATATTCAGGCATTTGAAACATTAATAAAATATACAAACAAAACATTCTTAATTCTTCCCTGTCTGACCCACCATCCTCAATGTTATGTTAGCATAAGCATAATTCAGGTGAAAATATTAAACATGTTATAATTTTCAGTTTTATAATTACAAGCATTATTATCTCTAGAAACACACTGAACTAAATTTGGTAAAAATCCTTCACAATACCTGCCAAAAATTGTTTTGTGTTCAACACTTTGTTGGAGGAACTAGCCATGGAACAAAATCATGAAAGAAGCAGCTAACAAGTTTGACTACTAAGATCGTGGTTAATTATGTTTGGTGATGGGTAACGAGTACTATTGTCTGTCAAATAAAAACTGTACAGATTGTTTTGCTTGCTGCCAATGATATGTTGGCAATGCACTGTACCTTTGTTCTGGATGACATGAATGACCAATCAATCTCAGGCACACTATAATGTACTTCCAGTTTGGATGACATGAATGACCAATCAATTTCAGGCACACTATACTGTACTTCCAGTTTGGATGACATGAATGACCAATCAATTTCAGGCACACTATACTGTACTTCTAGTTTGGATGACATGAATGATCAATCAGTCTCAGGCACACTATACTGTACTTCCAGTTTGGATGACATGAATGACCAATCAGTCTCAGGCACAATATACTGTACTTCCAGTATGGATGACATGAATGAGCAATCAATCTAAGAAACAATATATTGTACTTCAAGTTTGGATGACATGAATGACCAATTAATCTCAGGCATATTATACTGTACTTCCAGTTTAGATGACATGACTGACCAATCAATCTCAGGCACACTATACTGTACTTTTGTTTTGGATGACATGAATGACCAATCAATCTCAGGCACACTATATTGTACTTTCAGTTTGGATGACAGGAATGATCAATCAATTTCACGCACTATACTGTACTTCCAGTTTGGATGACATGAATGACCAATCAATCTCAAGCATATTATACTGTTCTTCCAGTTTAAATGACATGACTGACCAATCAATCTCAGGCACAAGATACTGTACTTTTGTTTTGGATGACATGAATGACCAATCAATTTCAGGCAAACTATACTGTACTTCCAGTTTGGATGACATGAATGACCAATCAGTCTCAGGCACAATATACTGTACTTCCAGTTTTCCAGTTTGGATGATATGAGTGACCAATAATTTCAGACAAACTATACTGTACTTCCAGTCTGGATGACATGAATGACCAATCAATCTCAGGCACAATATACTGTACTTCCAGTTTTCCCATTTAGATGACATAAATGACCAATCAATTTCAGGCAAACTATACTGTACTTCCAGTATAGATGACATGAATGACCAATCAATCTCAAGCACACTATACTGTACTTCCAGTTTTGGATGACATGAAAAACCAGTCAATCTCAGGCAAACTATACTGTACTTCCAGTTTGGATGACATGAATGACCAATCAGTTTCAGGCAAACTATACTGTACTTCCAGTATGGATGACATGAATGACCAATCAGTCTCAGGCACACTATACTGTACATCCAGTTTGGTTGACATGAATGACCAATCAGTCTCAGGGACAATATACTGTACTTCCAGTTTGGATGACATGAATGACCAATCAATTTCATGCACAATATACTGTACTTCCAGTTTTCCAGTTTGGATGATATGAGCGACCAATCAATTTCAGACAAACTATACTGTACTTCCAGGATGGATGACATGAATGACCAATCAATCTCAGGCACACTATACTGTACTTCCAGTTTTGGATGACATGAAAAACCAATCAATCTCAGGCACAATATACTGTACTTCCTGTATGGATGACATGAATGACCAATCAATTTCAGGCACAAAATACTGTACTTCCAGTTTGGATGACATGAATGACCAATCAGTTTCAGGCAAACTATACTGTACTTCCAGTATGGATGACATGAATGACCAATCAGTCTCAGGCACACTATACTGTACATCCAGTTTGGTTGACATGAATGACCAATCAATTTCAGGCACAAAATAATGTACTTCCAGTTTAGATGACATGAATGACCAATCAATCTCAGGCACACTATACTGTACTTTTGTTTTGGATGACATGAATGACCAATCAATCTCAGGCACACTATATTGTACTTTCAGTTTGGATGACAGGAATGATCAATCAATTTCACGCACTATACTGTACTTCCAGTTTGGATGACATGAATGACCAATCAATCTCAGGCATATTATACTGTACTTCCAGTTTAGATGACATGACTGACCAATCAATCTCAAGCACAAGATACTGTACTTTTGTTTTGGATGACATGAATGACCAATCAATCTCAGGCACACTATATTGTACTTCTAGTCTGGATGACAGGAATGATCAATCAATCTCATGCACACTATACTGTACTTCCAGTTTGGATGACATGAATGACCAATCAATCTCAGGCACAATATACTGTACTTCCAGTTTTCCAGTCTGGATGACATGATTGACCAATCAATTTCAGGCAAACTATACTGTACTTCCAGTTTGGATGACATGAATGACCAATCAGTCTCAGGCACAATATACTGTACTTCCAGTTTGGATGACATGAATGACCAATCAATTTCATGTACAACATACTGTACTTCCAGTTTTCCAGTTTGGATGATATGAGTGACCAATAATTTCAGACAAACTATACTGTACTTCCAGTCTGGATGACATGAATGACCAATCAATCTCAGGCACAATATACTGTACTTCCAATTTTCCCATTTAGATGACATAAATGACCAATCAATTTCAGGCAAACTATACTGTACTTCCAGTATAGATGACATGAATGACCAATCAATCTCAAGCACACTATACTGTACTTCCAGTTTTGGATGACATGAAAAACCAGTCAATCTCAGGCACAATATACTGTACTTCCAGTTTGGATGACATGAATGACCAATCAATTTCAGGCACAAAATACTGTACTTCCAGTTTGGATGACATGAATGACCAATCAGTTTCAGGCAAACTATACTGTACTTCCAGTATGGATGACATGAATGACCAATCAGTCTCAGGCACACTATACTGTACATCCAGTTTGGTTGACATGAATGACCAATCAGTCTCAGGGACAATATACTGTACTTCCAGTTTGGATGACATGAATGACCAATCAATTTCATGCACAATATACTGTACTTCCAGTTTTCCAGTTTGGATGATATGAGCGACCAATCAATTTCAGACAAACTATACTGTACTTCCAGGATGGATGACATGAATGACCAATCAATCTCAGGCACACTATACTGTACTTCCAGTTTTGGATGACATGAAAAACCAATCAATCTCAGGCACAATATACTGTACTTCCAATATGGATGACATGAATGACCAAACAATTTCAGGCACAAAATACTGTACTTCCAGTTTGGATGACATGAATGACCAATCAGTTTCAGGCAAACTATACTGTACTTCCAGTATGGATGACATGAATGACCAATCAGTCTCAGGCACACTATACTGTACATCCAGTTTGGTTGACATGAATGACCAATCAATTTCAGGCACAAAATAATGTACTTCCAGTTTGGATGACATGAATGACCAATCAGTCTCAGGCACACTATAATGTACATCCAGTTTGGTTGACGTGAATGACCAATCAGTCTCAGGCACAATATACTGTACTTCCAGTTTGGATGACATGAATGACCAATCAATTTCATGCACATTATACTGTACTTCCAGTTTTCCAGTTTGGATGATATGAGTGACCAATCAATTTCAGACAAACTATACTGTACTTCCAGTATAGATGACATGAATGACCAATCAATCTCAGGCACACTATACTGTACTTCCAGTTTTGGATGACATGAAAAACCAATCAATCTCAGGCACAATATACTGTACTTCCAGTTTGGATAACATGAATGACCAATCAATTTCAGGCACAAAATACTGTACTTCCAGTTTGGGTGACATGAATGACCAATTAATTTCAGGCAAACTATACTGTATTTCCAGTATGGATGAGAAGAGTGACCAATCAGTCTCAGGCACACTATAACATACATCCAGTCTGGCTGACGTGAATGACCAATCAATCTCAGGCACACTATATTGTACTTCCAGTTTGGATGACATGAATGACCAATCAATTTCTGGCACAATATACTGTACTTCCAGTTTTTCAGTTTGGATGACATGAATGACCAATCAATCTCAGGCACACTATACTGTACTTCCAGTTTTGGATGACATGAAAAACCAATCAATCTCAGGCACAATATACTGTACTTCCAGCATGGATGACATGAATGACCAATCAATTTCAGGCACAAAATACTGTACTTCCAGTTTGGATGACATGAATGACCAATCAGTTTCAGGCAAACTATACTGTACTTCCAGTATGGATGACATGAATGACCAATCAGTCTCAGGCACACTATACTGTACATCCAGTTTGGTTGACATGAATGACCAATCAATTTCAGGCACAAAATAATGTACTTCCAGTTTGGATGACATGAATGACCAATCAGTCTCAGGCACACTATAATGTACATCCAGTTTGGTTGACGTGAATGACCAATCAGTCTCAGGCACAATATACTGTACTTCCAGTTTGGATGACATGAATGACCAATCAATTTCATGCACATTATACTGTACTTCCAGTTTTCCAGTTTGGATGATATGAGTGACCAATCAGTTTCAGACAAACTATACTGTACTTCCAGTATAGATGACATGAATGACCAATCAATCTCAGGCACACTATACTGTACTTCCAGTTTTGGATGACATGAAAAACCAATCAATCTCAGGCACAATATACTGTACTTCCAGTTTGGATAACATGAATGACCAATCAATTTCAGGCACAAAATACTGTACTTCCAGTTTGGATGACATGAATGACCAATTAATTTCAGGCAAACTATACTGTATTTCCAGTATGGATGACAAGAGTGACCAATCAGTCTCAGGCACACTATAACGTACATCCAGTCTGGCTGACGTGAATGACCAATCAATCTCAGGCACACTATATTGTACTTCCAGTTTGGATGACATGAATGACCAATCAATTTCAGGCACAATATACTGTACTTCCAGTTTTTCAGTTTGGATGACATGAATGACCAATCAATTTCAGGCAAACTATACTGTACTTCCAGTATGGATGACATAAATGACCAATCAGTTTCATGCACACTATACTGTACTTCCAGTTTTGATAACATGAATGGCCAATCACTTTCATAAAAGGTACACCTGTTACAATCTTGAAAATTGTTGTAAATAAGATTCAAATGTTGCTTTTTCTATTTATTGATGTGCTAAGTATGTATTTTACAGATTAAGAGGATCCAGTACAGTCTGGACACTTCATCTTCCTTTACTCACTTCAAAATGCATGCTAAAGTTATAATAAAGCAAAATATGCAAATTTTGGGGTTTTGACATTTGAATAGATACAGTACCAACTGATTCATTGCAATTGTGTTTTTAACTACAAACTATGGCACAATATTAGATCTATACTGGAAACACAGGTCAAATGATATTTTTCAAAACTTTGTTAGAGTTATTCTCTGACTATTCAATCAGAGCTAACTGTTAACTGAAAACACCTCAGGCATTTTCTTTAGTTAAATTACATAGCAACTTGCAATATCAGCATCTAGTTCAGGGCCAAATTTTTCTTTAAATTTAGGACACTTGCCAGGACTGCCATTACATTCCTCTTCTCTTAAAACAAGATATGTTCTAAGGCTAACTCGTTTATTACTGTTTAAGGAGAAGACAGATTCTGCTAATGGATAAAGGAGTAACAATAAACAATCAGTTACATGCACAAATGTGATAGAACAAATAGGCATGTAGAAATCAAATTAACGATATTTCTAAAGCTGTAAAACAATCTGTTTTGGTTACACTGTTATGAATATCTATATTTTATGCTTATTTTTGTCTATGACTGTATATTGTGCTGTAAGAGAATGGTCATTTGTGGGTAACATAATCTTGTTTACATTGCTAACCATTATCCATGATTGTAAGTTGTAAATAAGATGCTGATATAGCATTTTGAGATCAGAATATTTTCAAAAGAATTGACAGAAGTTTCCAATTAAAAATCACTTACATCTATGGAATACCTGAATAACAATCTATATAAACAGATGCTTTTTAAACAAAGTATTCATTCTTGTTTCATTACAGCATCCACCCTGGATGCAGGAGGCCATGGGTTCAAACCCAGGCTAAGTCATAACAAAGACTTCTAAATAATGGTACTAAAAGCTGTCTCATTAGGTGCTCAGCATTAAGAGGTTAGTGTTAGGACTGGTAGACCTGGTGTCAGGATAATGTGACTGGGTGGGACATCATGCTACATGTCTGCGGCATGATGCCCCAGTACTAGGCATCACTTTAAACTGCCACACTGCAGACATCATAGTGATATGGCTGAAAAATAGTTAAAGCTATGTTAAAAATCTAAATCACACACACACTCATTCTTGTTTCATATCAGTCTTTGGGAACCTATGATCAGAGTTTGCAGTTGTGTTCAGATATAATTTGAGAGGAATTATTCACTGGAATTAAAAAAGTACCCATTCACTGCCTGGATTTATACACACTACTAAATTGGGTTATTGAGGACTCATTCAAAGACATTCTGGATTAAGTCATTGTGTCACATCAGGACAGTCAGGACTATTGGAGTTCATTCGAAACTTTCTATGCTTTTGGATGTGTCATATTACATTTAAGATTATTTGGAATTTAATTCACAAAGTGTTTCTCAAATCAACACTTATTAACACAGAAAAATAAATAACTTGAATTTACTTAAATTGATGGTTTCATTTTCTTTTACATGTTGTACTAATTTTAAGACCTTAAGTCGTAACAACACCATTTACTTCACATCATTTGCAATGACCAGTGACCAAGAGTATGATGTATTTCACTGCATTTGCAATGACCAATGAAGCATAAACAACATTCTAAAAAGTTATG
This sequence comes from Sinohyriopsis cumingii, assembly GCA_028554795.2. NCBI lineage: Eukaryota > Metazoa > Mollusca > Bivalvia > Unionida > Unionidae > Sinohyriopsis > Sinohyriopsis cumingii. The sequence continues at coordinate 54,499,026 of CM068841.1, forward strand.
TCACAACAGGCACCATAATTAGAAAGTACTGGTGGTCATAAATATCAATCTTCTCAAAATGGCAAGCTCTTTATATCTGGTATTTTCTCTGCTTTCATTTTTAAAATTCTGACAGTTCTACATCCAAATGTATTTGTGGGTAAAAAGTCAATTGTTCATATTTGAAATATATGAGATCTGGGGATTTCCCACAACATATTTTGTGGTAATAAACATCAATTGAATTTTTCACTAAACATAAAAACAAAGTAAACAAACTGATAACACTCATCAATTCCTGCTTTTTAAATACTTTGGAGTTGTTTTTACACAAAATATGCGATGTGTTTGAATGTTTGCATGAAGCTCCCAAATTATGTCTTCTTTTCTGTGTGGTTTAATGACCCCCGTTCATAATAGGCCAGTATATAAGAAGAACCACCGACCCATCCCATGGAAAATTACAGGCAAGCTTTCTCATATACCTATATGACTCATACCCACGCAGACAAAGGTGAGTTATGAGTGGTTTATAAAGTAGACCTCCTTCAACAACTCTGCCACTCTAGTCTCACCATGTCTATTTGTGAAGTTCACTCATGACTGCAAGAGAGATAACTCTTGCAATCCCATGCATATGCAAAATGTAAACAAAGTCTTACAAACATGACAGCATGTCATAACTAGGTTCAAAAACACTTTGTTTTCTGAAAACACCACTGTTTATACCAAGTGATCCAATTATAAAAGCATGCTTTTATACTAAATCTGTTACAAAAGTTTGGTATCACATTTTTTGAGTAATATATTTATAAAGTTAGAAATGTCATATAGATGGCTGTGATACCATATCTCATAGGAAGCTACATAAAATGTAACCAATTCAGTATCAAATTAATTATATTGCCAAATAAAAGAAAGTGAAATTAAAATTGTCATGGCTAGCATGGATGTGATATCTCACTGAAGGATACCTAAAATTGGACCAATTCAATATAAATATGAATTAAATTAGAAGAACATCAAAGGAAGTGATATAAATTAAAATTTTCATATTTAACAAGGACAAACAATAGGTAAACATTAAACCATGATAGAAAAGTTTGAAGAAAAGTCAGTGAAAACTAATTATGACCTTGTGAATAAGAATATGAGCAAAAAAGTAATTCATATTCTAATGCTCCTCTATTTAAACATCATCATAAATAAATCGTCATTGCCAGTTCCTTCTTTGATTCCACATCTTAAAACCTGCCTCCATTTGCTCATTCATGAACTGTGTAATGCTCAAAATTATGACTATTATAAATATGGGACTTCCAAAATGTAATGTTCAGACATCTAAATTTTACACACTAAAAGTCCTGATGGTGTCTTGTTGTGAAAATGGGAAGATACACTTGATAAATAGAAGTAGAACTGTGGAAATACTCAAAATAAGTAATTATGTTTTTTTGAATTTGTCGTTACTGGTTGTTTTTCTTTTTATGAAGTAATGAAAACTAACTAAAAAATAAATTATTTCATAACCTGATTTAAAATTCCGATTCCTGGATGCTACATTCATAATGTACAAAAATACTGTAATGAACTTGATATTGCATTAGTGTTGGTCTAAATTTTAACTTGTGAATGACTCAATACTTTTTCATGCGAAAATATGTTCGTGGTCGCTCTGCAAAAATGCACAGCAAAACCTCACATGTATCCTGAAAAAAGAAATGAATTACTTTTTAAAGATGAATTATTACAAAACATTTCCATATAACCTTATGTAAGAAATATGCATACTTCAATATGAAATACCACTAGGTCAGAATTTTAAACAATTACAAAAGACAAATATTGCAAATCGTGTTTGGATGTTTTCCTGGAAACTTATTTCCACTGCTGCGAGGTGTTTAAATTATGCAGAAAACATTTCACTTTGATATATAATTCTGGAAAAATCATGTCCGTCGAACAATCTAGTTATGAGGCGGACCCCATTATCCTAATCTATCTGGGTCAGTATTTCAAAGTAGATGCACCTGAAAGATCGGCCATTTGAGAAAACAATCGAGGAAATAGTGCCCGTGTTAACAGCCAAGTGAAAGATATTGTGACTTTTCTGGGAATCGGCACGCGCGACATTCGGGAAGTCTTATACCGGATGTTTTGAAACGCCTAGTGTAGACTGATACCTTCACTTACTCTTAAATTCAATCCCATGATACACATTGTATAATATAAACCAGTCAATTAAATTTCCCGGGGAAATTAACTCACGTGGGTTAGAATTGGCGTGGATTTCAACTTTTCAGCATCCCTCAATATTCACCTGTTCTTCTTCAGTTTTTACGACCATCATGTCTAACAAGCAGGTTTATTTCATGACGGAAGCAAACGAGTGTTATTCTTTTTAATTCAAACAGAGATGCATGAATGTAGAACAAATTTCCCCATCTGTTACGGCTTGGCTTGAGACGTACTTCTTAAAAAGCTTGTTTCACAACAGCAACAACCAAAAACAATTGGAATATTTTTTTTGGGGGGGGGGAATCGTTTGATATACTTTGAGATTCATACTTGTTAGCTACTTATTTTTTTAAGTAGATTATTTGGAACACGTTTTAAATTAGCTTTATGTTCCATAACCGCATGTGGACTGGCTAATTTGCGACTATCCATTTTACTTTTTATTATTTCATCAACTTTTCACGATCATGACTTAACATCCCTTAGAATGTCAGGAATCCTATTTATCAAATGACGTTTTTATTTACATTTGATGTTTCGTATTGACTACAAACACTTCATGTCTCCTTGTGCCATATTTTGTTTTTATGAATTTTAATCATATAAATGTATACAATTAAAGTAATGAACATTAAATATTCCAAGCAGATACACAAGTATGTGATGGCTTAGTTGCATTTCTTTTATTCTGTGGTGGTTGGCAATAATTTTAATTCTGGGTCGGAAGAATAATATAGGCTGCATTCTTAGTGGTGCATGCTATTACACTTGTTGGACTCTGGAGTGAGGGATGTTCTGAGTGGAGAAAAGAATGTCGTTTAGGGATATAAATATTGCAGAGTGAACTATTGGTATTTTAATATTTTCTTTTCTTTCCGATTGTCAGATCGCTATTGATCTTTTACTGATATTTGTAGCTGGCCAAATGTATCCCATATCCGCATTAGGTATGGTCATGCGCATTTGATGTAGGCCAACTCGAGTGACCAATATGTCTTACATTAATAGAGAATTTGTCATTATAGATCGGTACTAGCAGCTGCCTCGCTGGTTGCTGCTATATTAGGGACCAACAGTTCAATGTAAAACATTTCTGGGGCGGTAGCCTGACATCTTTATATTATTTACCATCTGTCAACGGCTGTGAAAAGTAACTTGCTCTGATTTATAACAAAATAACATATTGTTGTATCCTTAAAACTATTAGAAAAAGAATAATCGTCTTTAGATAAAAGAAAAGAAAATAGTTCAGCTCAAAGAAAATCACAGCCAGTAACCTACCCCATCCCGCCTTACTGTAGGTGGATTTGCTATGTGTGTGTAAAGTGTTCTACAAGTTGCAATCCAATAGCTGTAACTAAAGTTACCCCGTAGCTGATACTGTGAAAGACATCTTGATGTATTAGAGAGCCTGTTGATAAAAATAAGAATTGTTAATAGTGAAGCCTACAGATTTCTGTATAAGATATTGGTATAATATGTAAGGCAACTTTGAGCAGGTTATCAGTACTTGTTTAAAATATTTGTCTCAGAGGGCCAGTAAACATTAAACATGCTTTCTCAGCAAACAAAAATATTTAGTGGAACCAAGAAAATACATAAAGTTCAGATGGAAAACAAGTTTGCCCCCTGAATAGTTTTAGATGATTCACAGTTTTATAAATGAATACAAATACTTACCAAATTCACATATATTAGTAAATAACTAAAATATGACTTATTTTTAAAATATGAAATACTTCTGACGGTTGGATTTTGTGGGAATATATCACAACATTTCTGTTGATCACTGATTTCATGCGAGATTGAGGGATCATAAATCACCTTTAATTTGTGACTCATACATTTTGTAAAAATTTGTTTTTTTAAAAATTATTTTCATACGAACAATGATAACATGCTGTTAATATAATTTAAATTGTAACAAGATCCCTTGGGAATTTCCATACATTAATTTCTTACTGGCAGAAACTACCGACATACTGCTACAGTGAAAAAGTACCATGGTATGTGCCACCAGAAAAACTGCACCTCTAAATTCTATGCCAGTAAATTGGAAATTAATAAAACGATGAATCATCTTCCTTCTAGTTATATCTAATGGGCATTGAAGTGGGATGATGCTTACCATCACAGTACTGCTAGTACTGAAAAAAAAGTAAATTTCAAGCACATGATAAGATCAGTAATTGTTGTTTTATATGTTATGCCTTGAGGGAGAAAGAGCTTCTCATGTTTACATCTTGAGATAGTCTCTATATTGTTGGTAATTCTAAATACACTTAGGTAGTTTGAATGGGGCAATTTGAATGTACCTCCATATTTCCAAAATACAGAGGTCTAAAGTTGTTTTGGGGTTTGGGTTATGTTTATGTAGTAAGAAAATTTATTACCCTGATGGCATTTTCCTTTCTTCCTTCAGAAAACCAGCCTGTATGAGGAGTTGCGCCAGAAGAACATTGCAGACAATAAAGTTATTGTAAGTAATATCATATCAGAAACAATTTAAGTGGAAGAACTGTTATAAGGGATTTGAAGGCTGGAACTGGTTAGCTGTAGTTTTTATAAACAGGTACTCTGATATATAGGTAACTAGTGGGTTTTTTTTCATATAAATAAGACGTGCTTAACAGGTCCTTTACACACACATACACATACACACAAACACCTATATGTATACAAATGCAACATCTTGCCCATACGGCATTGGCTTCCCTTGCTATTAAAACTTCCATCCCGTGAGACAAGAATTTTGTTATGCAAGCTAAGTTTAGAAACTTGATGATGTAAATACAAGAGAAAATCTGACTGCAGGCAAACCCGCTTATCTTGGCCTCTGTTATCTTGAGAACCCATGTATATCGAGCATTTTGGTCTCGTCAAAAAGACAACCTTTGTTATGCTAAATTTTCCCCACTTGTCTATACCCCCATGAAGTAGATAAATCCTTTATGTTGGGTGTAAGTTTCAGCCTGAACAAACAGGTGGACCTTCTTAAATTGACAAAGTGCGATTTTTAATGTCTGTCTCTGAGAAATTTTACAAGCAATTATCCAGTGTTTCCGCTACTACCAGTACCTCATACCAGCAATAATGAGAACAGAAGTATAATTTCATATGTAAAAAAAAAATAAAAAATTCTGATGTGAAATCATGGATGACATGTAACAAGCTGCAAAATGAATGATTATAAAACTGAGGCCATTCTGATCACAGCACAAAGACATTCTCATTCACATCTTTTACCTGAAACAATAAATACCAGCAACACCAACATTAAATTCACACAATCAGTACAAAACCTAGGTGTTGCTCTGGACAGTACTCTCACATTGCACCAACATGTCATGAACATGTGCAGGGCTGCATATCTTGAGCCGAGACGCATCAGCTCCATTCGCAAATATCTTTCAGTTGATGCCACTAAAACACTTGTGTTCGTTAGTACTTTCAAGACTAGACTATTGTAACTCAATCTGACTGGTTCATTTCAATATCTACTCCAGACTTCAAAAAGTTAAAAACACAGCTGCTCGGATCATACTTGGAGTGCCATGATCAGAGCACACCTCCCCGATGCTCTGTACCCTACACTGGCTATCCATTCGATTCAGCATCAAACACAAAATTTGTTCTCTGCTACGTTTCACTGACGCTCTTGTCCAGCATACCTATCCGACCTCACCCATGTGTACACACCAGCAAGATACTTATGCTCAAAATTCATTTTCATGTTATTTTTACTACATAAAATAAGTGTTTTGATAAACATTGAAGTTTTTCCATTTGTACGTTGGGGTTCTTATCTGTATGTTCAGGTAATGATTTGTGCGTCCAACTTGATTTTTGTAATAGATCCCTATTTTCAGTGTTGTAATTCTGGAGAAGACTCCATTGCATTCTTTTTAATTTACCCACAGCCCACCCCTTATGTAATGTGGCAAGTGTTGCTATTTCAATGATCATCAACCTATCCATCGATAAACAAATTTGTTTCTGGAGTACAGTTCTGAAACCGTCTAGATATTGTGAGCAAACTTGATACACCTGTCAGATATGTGATTGTATTTATTATTTTTCATTTTCAGCATTCAGTATATTTTTTTGTCATCATGGAAACAGTGTGTAGCATAATTAGTATATAGAGTAAGAGCTACTATCATTGATACTTACAAATTTAAGGCCTGGACCATACATACTTTCAGTGAAAAGAGTCCTACATTTGTAATGAAAATACTTCAAACTAAAGAGTCCTACATTTGTAATGAAAATACTTCAAACTATTTCAGTTGGAGAAGTTGATGAGTGAGATCAAAGATCATCTGCCGAATAAGATAGTTCCACTAAGAGTAAGTAGAAATTCTATGTTTCATGCTTTCATTCAACCACATTCTTGGATTTTTTATTATTTTTTTTACTTGTCTGCATAAGCTTGGTGAGATATAATAGGTTCTAAGTGTCATTAGCATCAGTAGTGTTAAAGTTTTCCATTAGAAGTTTGTGAAAGTCAGAAACTGATTATACTGAAAAGCAGTGTGAAAGTCAGAAACTGATTTTACTGACGAGCACAGTGTTATAGTCAGAAACTAATTATACTGACAAGCACTGTGTGAAACTTGGAAACTGATATACTGACAAACAGTGTAAAAGTTGGAGATTAATTATACTGACAAGCACAGTATGAAAGTTGGAAATTAATTATACTGACAAACACAGTATGAAAGTTGGAAATTAATTATACTGACAAGCAGAGTGAAAGTTGGAAATTAGTTATACTGACAAGCAGAGTGAAAGTTGGAAACTAATTATACTGACAAGCAGAGTGAAAGTTGGAAACTGATTATGCTAACAAGCATATTATGAAAGTCAAAAACTGATTATATTGACAAGCACTGTGTGAAAGTTGGGAACTGATTATACTGACAACACTGTGTGAAAGTTGGAAATTAATTATACTGACAAGAACAGTGTGAAAATTGGAAACTGATTATACTGACAACACAGAGTGAAAGTTGGAAATTAATTATACTGACAAGCACAGTATTAAAATTGGAAGTTAATTATACTGACAAGCACAGTATGAGAGTTGGAAATTAATTATACTGACAAGCACAGAGTGAAAGTTGGAAATTAATTATACTGACAAGCACAGTGTGAAAGTCGGAAACTGATTATACTGACAACACTGTGTGAAAGCTGGGAACTTATAGTCAAAAGCAAGTGTGAAAGTTGGAAACTGATTATACTGACAAGCATAGTGTAAAAGTCGAAAACTGATTATACTGACAAGCGTAGTGTGAAAGTCAAAAACTCATTATACTGACATAGTGTGAAAGTCAAAAACTGATTGTACTGACAAGCATAGTGTGAAAGTCGAAAAACTGATGATAATGGCAAGCATAGTGTAAAAGTCAAATACTGATCAATACTGACATAGTGTGAAAGTGAAAAACATTATACTGACAAGTATGAAAGTTGGATACTAATTATACTGACAAGCATAGTGTGAAAGTCGGAATTTGATTATACTTAGAGCTGTTCCATTAAAACATACATGGGACCCAGGGAAGGCCCTTTTAAAGTGGGTTACTCACCCATAGATGCAATTTAGAAATTTCTTGTCATTTTAATATAAACTCTGTGCAATTTCTGCAAATTTTGTTTTTGTTATTGTCTGTGGTCTGTCTTCCGACCGTCCCATAGCACAGTTTTGTTACTCCTACTACGTAAAAAAAAAGTTGCTATAAAACTTGACACGCACATTCAGTCATTGATCTAGCTGGTCCTAAATTAAAATCCTGCGGCTTAGAAAGTCCAATATGGCTGTTACAGCGGTCATCTTCAAATTCTTACTGCTACTCCTCCTGGAGAGATTGATTGCTGGTTTTCAACACAAGACTTCTTATGACTTCTAGTTGGTTCTAAATAAACATGGTGCTGATCAGAAATCAAATGTGGCAGTTTCTTTGAAAATATTGTTATTGTGATTAATCTTAAATGGCAAATCAAACTGACGTAGGGTTTATGGCGTAAGACCTCTGATGCATAGTTGGTCCTGAATGAAAATTGTGTCCATGTCCTTTGCAGCCACATTAGGAATCTTACAAATATGTTATTGCTCCTGTTTCTGAATGGAATGAGGTTTTCAGCTGAAAAATTTGTTTGTTCAAAATCAAATCTGTGCTGCTCGAAATTTCATACGGTACGGTTATTGCTGCTCATCCAGAATGAATGGTCATATCACCATGGGGTTTTTCACTCAAAAATTTGTCTAGCTGGCTGTCAATGAAAATGATGCCAATTGGATTTGGCTGCCACATTGGCATATTGAAATCTTACCATTTCTCCTAGATATTAATCTACAAGAAAGGACATACTATCATACTATATGTAAGTATGGCAGTTACACATAAAACTTACTGAATTTTTTTTTAAGGGGCTATTGTAATTGTTTACTCAAAATCGGTTTTTGTTATTTACTTTTTAATCATTTTACATTTTGAACAACTAAAGCAAGATTAAAATTGCTAATTTAAAGTGCTGTACTGTACTGCACCATTTATAAATACAATTTAATGGCTGTGTAATTTTCATAGCTTACATACAAGAATATTTAAAACTATTATTGTAATTCACAATTTATAATCATTATAATATTTTAATTTTAACTGAATAGGTTAACTGTAAAAATTAATAGTACTTGACTAGGAAATAATTAGATTTTAATTGAAAAACCAACATCTTATTTCAAATGGTTGTATCTGAAGAATGAGTGCGTCTCAGTGAATTTGCAAACTGCATTAAAAGTGTATCCATAAATTCTGCAAATAAATTTAGATTGTTTTATTTGATAGCCATAGGGCATGAATAAATTGTGAAAATTTATTGATAAACTACTGGTTAGGAGCATTTGTTTTCAAATGTCGTTAAAATATTCAAGCTGTCATCTATACCATGTACTTGGTGCTGTTAAAAAGTTCCAAAGTTACTTTTGAAGTAGTCATCCCACTTAATCTGTTTTGTGATACATATTTTATATATCAAACTAAGATCACAAAGTGAAGAATCCAGTGATTTGTGAAGAATATATTTATGTCGAGGCTGCTGATAATGCACAAATGTGCATCTTGATGAAATAAAATTACAAATGAAGCATTCAGTGTTTTATCTACATAATGGCTTCATGCAAGTCATTTGACTCAAGGCATAAAATAGCAAGTTGAAATCCAAACCTGTAAGTCTTATTCAAGCTGATGATCAGTCTTCAGTAGTTTTTAAAAATAATTATGTTTAAATACATGACAAAAAATACTAGTTATATAAGGCATGTTTTCTAAATATTTTTATACAAGAAAACATTAAACTAGGTAGTCATGACTAGAATGTATTGATCTGACTGGCAGAGAAAAGCTTATCCCACACATGATGCCGTGTTTTCAATAAGGAAGTCTTCTGAATGTAACTCTGACTCAGTAAACTGTTAAAAATATAACAAATAATTTCATGTTTTTAAATTCATAGATTCTTCTCTCTCCTCTTTTCTTCCATTTCTTCAAAGCTTCCTCAAAATTGAAGGTACTTTTGTCTTCCCCATCAATCTTGATAAGCATCAGATTTCTCTGTTTCTCAATCACAAGCCTATTCCTAAAGGTGGTTAAGATCCTGTTCTGGACGAAGAATCGACTTTACTTCTTTTTGAAAATGTAGCCAACTCTATGTTTTCAACCATATCGGCACAAAATTTTGTTTTATCTTACAAGTAACTGTTGTCTTATCTTTGGATGACGATGGCTCCACTGGTTCAGTAACATTACTGTTATCATTGGTCGGTCGTAAACGGGGTCCGAAAGAAAATTTCATTTCTTTCAGATATATTTTAATTTCTTTTTTGCCTTTGATGCCATTTTCAGTTGAATGCTATGGTATCATGGAACAATGCAGGGCATACAATTGAGCGAAGGGAAAATGTTATTTCATTGTGTGACAAATGTGCACATAAAATAGTAGTTTCTCGTGAGAAACACTTTAAAACAAATGATCTGACAGTTACAGGTCACATAATGTCAACTCCAGGCTCTACACTCGGTTATAACCCTGTGTCTTATGATAACATTATCATAAGAAACATGTGTGCACATTTTCTTTGTTTGGGAGAGTTGTGACCTAGTCATTGAAGTAGTTAGACCAAACCTTTGTTTTGTGTTAATCAGAGAAACAACATTGAAGTGTGTCAATTTATGTACAGGCAACAATTTCTTTTGCATCAAATCGAAAAAGTTTGCGTATTTGAGTCATGGCGCATGGGTAGATAAAACATCAAAGCTCCAGCCTCAGGGACAGTAGGGTGTACTTAAAATTGCTGACTATTTCCGAGTGTAGCCAAATAAGTATAGTGTACGTGAACTCAAAAGGAGAACACTCTTAGGATTAAAATTAAATTAGAAGATAAACCCTGTGATAATAAATATAACTACCATTTGTTGCTTTTGCATCAAGACTTGGACAAAATGTCGTTTGCAAATCTGGATAAGTATTTTGGGAGTTTAACGAATAAATGCTAACCATTATGCTTCTGTCATATTCATTATGCTTTTTTTGAACAAGTTACATTTTATTTTCTCAAGGATTACACTGTTTTGGCAAATTAAAAATTAAAATTAATGAAAACACGTAACGTAAGAGCATACACACACATACATACATACATGTGGATGAATATATTTTGTAAATGTTTAATTGTACTTGTTTGCAGCTTTGACAAAGTTACATTGTATCAAATGGCTTTTGAGGCATTTTTATAATTGTACTATAATGTTGGCTGTGAATGAAAACAACTTTTTAATTCAATCTGTAGAAACCCAAGGAGTACAAGAAAAAGTTTGCTGATGACTTGGAGGTGAGAAGAAATCCATCCCGAAGTGCACGCTTTAATCCTGAAGCAAATAGTCCACCCAGGACGAGGGGCAGAAGGGGATCGGTGTCTTCATCCATCTCATCCTCCTCCTCCTCATCTCCAGATAATGTAAGGCAGTCTCTCTCTCTCTCTCTCTATCTATATATATATATATATATATATATATATATATATATATATATATATATATATAGTGGAACCCCGCTATAACGCGATGATCGGGGTCCATAAAATCGGATCGCATTAAAAGCGGGGTCGCGTTAATGCGGGGTTTTACAATATTTAACTTTTTTTCCGAGAACATATACGTGTATACATGTACAATGATCAAAAGTCGGCTTATCATCAGATGAATATTAACTGGAATGCATTAATTAAGATATATTCAAAATAATCGATGGCTAATATATTTATAGGTTATTACTGTGCATTAAAAACATTTACTAATTTTTATTTGTTTGAACGATAATACAGATTGACCGATAATACCAGACTATCGCTATATCGTGAAAAGTGTATCAACACCGTATGCTACCGTGCCGTCGTGGCATGCAGTTCATCCATAATGGATGTAATTTCATTGAAAATCGTACAGATTTAAAATATTCAATAATTTTGTAATAGTCTGAATTCGTCGTGTAAAATATAGGATGAACAAAATATTGAAACCATTTACTTGCCGTCTGATATCGTACGGTCATTGCATGCAGCTATTCCCGGGTCTACATACGGTGTCTGTACAAATTTCATACCGCTAAAATTTTATCATATGCGACAACTGCAAGAATAATTAACAATCAACGCATGATTTCAGCGTGCAAATAACTTTTATTTCAGATTTTGTAAACCTCAAAAGAAACATGTGAAAACTGCTAAATTAATCGTTGCGCAAAGTGCAAAGTCAGTGTGGTTCCAAATTTAAATTTCATCATTTCTTGAAAAATATATCCAATGACGTTTGCTTCTTTGCCGTGAACTGTTGGGTTCTAGCAAAGTCAAGAATGTTTCTTAATTGAAGGACTTTGACGCTGTCAACATCTTGTGTTTCCAGCCACCTTAAACTTGCTTCTAAATGTACTACTGCTTCAGACACTTTTGGTGGGGGAGTTGGGGTGCCATCGTCATCGTTATCATTATCGTCACTGGTTTCAGGTTCTGATTGTGCAGCTTCATTCTTCCTGCTGACATTTGTAGCAATTTCGTCATCTGATATGTGTTCGTATATAGGGCAGATGTCATCTACTGAATACCAGTTAAGGATATCATGATGACTGTGCTCGTATTTTTTGAGTGCTTCTTCTGCTAAACGTACGTCGTCTTCAGTGAATCCTGTAAATTCAAGCTCATCGTCACTATCATTTTGTGTCGAGGGCGTAAAAGCTGGCCCAAGACCCTTTATCCAGCATCGTTCAATACAGCGTGCAGTGATAGCATCCCAGGCTTTACCTCCAAAGTGACATACTTCTTTTAAGTTGAGTAATGCCAATGATGTGTCGACGGATGCGTTATTATCTGCTACCATTCCCTTTATCATTTCACGGCGATAATTTTGTTTAAATACGGAAATTATGCCTTGGTCAAGTGGCTGGATTTCTGACGTAGTGTTTTTCGGGAGGTACGAAACTTTGATCTTGCCATCACTGCTGACAAGATTTTCCGCTGGGGGGTGGGCAGGGCAATTATCCAGCAGGAGGAGAGCTTTTTCCTCCAGCTTGAGTTTTCGTAAATGAGCCCGAACATCTGGAACGAATGTTTTGTGAAACCAGTCGTCAAATATGGAGCTATTCATCCAAGCATTCTTGCTGTTAGTGTACTGAAATGGAAGTGCCTTCATATTTACATGATGAAAACATCTGGGAGCTTTCGATTTTCCAATCATCAGAGGTCTGACTTTGTGGCTGCCAGACTTGTTAACACAAAATAAGAGAGTCACTCTGTCCTTCCTCTTCTTGAAACCTTCTCGTTTGTGACTGTCAGTCTTGGTTGCAAGGGTGCGATCGGGTAACATTTTATAACATAAACCAGTCTCATCGCAGTTGTAAACTTGGTCGGCTGTGTAGCAACCGTCCTCCAGCAACTTTTTAAGCCCAATCGGGTAGGAATTGGCAGCCTCTTTGTCAGCGGAGCGGATTTCCCCAGACACAAGAACTTGGCTGATAGCGTGCCTTTTCTTGAATCTGTCTAGCCAGCCATTACTCGCCTTAAATTTGGAATCATCTCCATTGATACGGCGATCAAATTTCTCTGCTTGGGCTTTCAGAATTGGGCCAGAAATTGGAACACCTTCTGAGCGAGCTTGTACAAACCATTGGTACAAAGCTGAATCTAGGACATTGTCATTAGCTAACTTAACCCTTTTACGCTGTAAACCAGTTTCCTCTTCAAGAATGTTGGGTAGACTACGGAGCTTTCCTTCATCTGTTTTCCACCCTCGCAAAGTGGACTCGCTGATTCCTAGATCTCTGGCAAGCTGAGTTTGTTGTTTGCCCTTCTTTAGTTGATCTAGGGCATACAGTTTCTCTTTAGCAGAAAACGACTTGCGTTTTTGAACTTGCTTTTCCATAACAGTAAAATATTTTTTTATATAAGCAAACAACGTACACAGATAAAGCTCGATAACTAAGTAATGAAGGCCTGCAATGGTTACGAATCACTTTTTATATAAAACAAAATTAAGCTGAACGGATGTACAATTTCATACCCTTTTAATTTACAGATAATAAAGTGGATATTATTTACTTTCAACTGTTTGTTGTTTGATCACACCGCCAAGCACAGCATACATGTTGGCGGCTTTCGTCCTTTGATGTTTATTAAATTGTGCAACTCTTGTATCAACCACAGCTTTGGCTGTGATTGCAGTTAAATAAGAAGCCCATGTCGGCTATTGTTTGAGCAACGACTGTATACAGAATTCATGGAAGACAATCACAAAGACGATTTACTGGCTTTACTCATGGATCCGTAATAAGTAACACTTCCAATAATGTTTACTTCGGCTTAACAATTCAAAAAACTAATGAAACCAGTTTTTTCTTCTAGAGTAGAATACGGAGCTTCACCACAACCTGTTCAAATTGATAAATTTCAGAAGCCAAGCGTTGTACACACTATTTCTCGTACGTTATATATATCGTATTATTTTAGAATTCATACACGATCACTTCTCCAAAATCACTTAAAGAACCTGGATAAATTGTTAAGTTCCGATCGTTTATTATTAAAAGTCATACGCGAATTCTTCCACCAAATTATAATAAACGTTTTACACACTATTTCTCGTACGTTAAACAAATATTTTCACGGTCCGATAAAAATACACGTAAATGAATTTCAAATTTCAGGAACCATGCCACGATCATATTATTTTAAAAGTCACAACTAATCTCATGCCCAAAATGAAGTTAATTTCTTGTTTTGTTTTTTTTTTACTTTTCTCCAAAAATTTTTTCTCCATGTGTGAATGAATATACGAAATTTCGGGAGCCATGCTACGACCGCGTTATATCCGAATTCGCGTTATGGCGGGGCGCGTTATAGCGGGGTTCCACTGTATATATATATATTCCCATTTAATCTTATATTCACTGCTGAAGAGCATACAAAACAGACAAAGCAATATTTATAAATATTCTTATTCTCATTTAAATGAAAATATTTGTTGTGTTAGAAAGTGTTTAAGCATGTAATTGGGTTATTATCTTTGTTTTCCCTTTTACGATAAACTAAACTGGCTTTACATTACTTTGTGACAACGTGTTCATCATATTTGACATGCAAGCTTTACAAGTTCTTGTAATCTTGGTTTTATTCATTGACTCATTTCTCCTGGATAACCTCCATTTGGACATGGTTCAGTCTTCATACTTAGAACAGAAGTACAGATAATGGTTTTCCACAGTCTGAGTGATTGGCTGCATTACATACTTAAGGCATTGATTGCCTGGTTTGGAGTTTTAGTGTCATGATTGCTTCTAGCAGGTTTGAAGAAAATTATGGATTATCTTTCAGTTTCTCATAGGTAAGTTAACATTAGTAGATGTACATTGTATCTGTGATACGTTCTGTTGTCAAAGAGAATCTTCATGCCTTGGAACAATATCAATATTGGAACTAGGTCATATTCATAGACAGTTTTCTAGTGAGAGTTATCAGCAACTGTGCATGTAACAGACCATTGTAGTTTTAAAGACAAAAAGAAAATCAGATGCCTGAAATGCAGCACTTTATTTGTAAAGGATGATGTTGAAATATTATCACAGGTTTGTATCTAGAATGTCACATTGTCAATATCCTGCTTAGATTGAAACTTGTAGCAAATTTATTGAATCCGTGAAAATGAGCATACAAAAAATAAAGACTGAGTTTTAATGCTTCATGCGTGCTTTGTTTCCAAGAGATGTGGAAAGTACATGCTTTTGTTACTGTATATTGTTGCTATTGCAGACTGGTTGGTTGAACACTGGTAGCAGCCAAAGAATGCCTAATTATGGTTGAAGTTACGGTTTAGTTTTAAACAAAGAAATATGTAATTACATTCAGCTGAATTTATTATGGCGCCTTCATTTTATTAAAGATATTTCACCCTTAATTCAACAGACATTGGTATACCTTAGATCCCTTCACTTTTCAAACAAACTGATAGTTTGACAAATGAAACCATGTGCTTGTGCCAGCATTTACTTGAACAAGGAAAATGGTGTTGCAATAAGTATAGCACAAATAAAATCAATTAGATTCTAAGCCATGTGACACTGTATCATTATCAATTGCCAAGTATGTCAGATATTTGTTTAAAATTTTTCAGAAGTACCCCTATTTGCGTTAAGAAAACAGAACTAAACATCACTGATTGTTGAGACCGCTCTGGTGGCCTAGTGGTTAGAGTGTCTGCCATGGATGCAAGCGGTCGTAGATTTAATTCCAGGCTGAGATATACCAAAGACTTATAAAGATGGTACTAAAATTTGCCTCACTTGGCGTTGTAAGGAATTGGAATAGTGTTTCTACAGTAATTTGTTATGGTTTTGCTTTCAAGTAGTATGTACACCCAGGTATCTAGCTGTCTACCTGTATATCTACCGCTCTGGTGGCCTAGTGGTTAGTCTGTCCACCTCGGATGCAGGAGGTCGTGGGTTTGATCCCCGGCCGAGTCATACCAAAGACTTACAAAAATGGTACTAACAGCAGCCTCGCTTGGCTCTCATCATTAGCAGGTTAGTGTTAGTACTGGTCGGCCTGGTGTCAGGATAATGTGACCAGGTGGGACATCATGCTACATGTCTGCAGCATGATGCCCCAGTTTTAGTCATGATTTTAAACTGCCACTCTGCAGACATTGTAGTGATATGACTGAAATTTTTTTAAAGCTACATTATAATTCCAAATCACTCACAAATCACACTGATTGTTGACACTGAGGTGTCACCCCCTCCAAATAAAACAAAAAGCCCAACTAAACAATTATTTATGTTGTTAGCAGATTTCAGATCTTAATCTGCACCATTCTTTTCATTTGATAATTTCAGTAATTACAGTAATGCTAGTACATCATACATGATGTTCAGCAGCATGTTTTTAACTCAAATTCCTTGTGATACTGTGTGTACTGGATGTTTGTGGAGATTGTTACATTATTTGTCATCCTATAGAATGATACTTTTTGAGCAGAAAATCTTCGCTTTGTCTTATACTCTGAATTGACTTATATATGGATCATGTCATCCAACTTGCTTTATCATATTTTTCTTATGGAACAATATTCTCCAAGAGTATGAAAGATATTGTGTAAAAAATATTTCATTTTGGGGAAGAGATCATGTACGAACAAATATAGGATCCAACACTGAGTATTTTAAACAATTACATGATCCTCAGTGTTAAAAATTAACATATATGTAATTGAATACTTTACCATATAGTTAAAGGAAATGCCAGGTGGTTACTATTGTAAATTGCTCAGTCAGTGACATTTTTTAACTTGACTACGGAACCAACAACAATTTAAAGTACATCTAGCATGAGCAAAGATAAAAGCAGTTGCTGCCTAAGTACAGAAAGAGTACATGCACTTTAAACAAAATCTTAATTGTTGGGAAAGGAGAGGTTGTTATGCTTGCAAAGAAAATTAGAATGCAAAATGGTCATTCTTGGGATTTAACCTAATGGAGACTATATGGATATGGATATAACAATTGTGAATATTTAAACCCTGAAGGAGAATATTATGTATTTTCATAGTTTACATTTACTGTTTTTTGATAGTGGTTTCTCTGTTTGACAATAGCTTCAGCATCACAGGGCAGTAAAGTATTAAAAAAAGAACAAAAACAGTCCATGCTGAGCTGAACTTTCCCTCCCTCTCGCTTTCTCTCATAGATCAGATCATATTTTATTTTGATCATTAGGTGCAAAAATGAAAAATATGTGATGGAATATATATGCATCCTTCTCTCTGTATCTCTCATCCCGCTCCACCCCCACCTGAAGAAAATGCATATTAGTATCAATGATGCAATTTCCCTATCGCTGGTAATCTGAAATATCATACAGTGATACCTTTAATATTTATGAAACCAGAAGTTATTATAATTGAATTTCTACACAGCATTGCAAGCATTATCCTATCTGTAACTCAATAAATTTTCAGGTCATCATCATTATACGTAGCTAGTACATTTAAAATGCTTCTTGTGATGCAAATTAGGTACTTTTACTTACATTTAATGATCCTGACTGGAACGGTCATGGCAAATACAGTAATTTCAATTTTTCTCATATTTATAGCAATGTTCAAATTTTCATTCTTTCTTCAAAATTTGAGAATCGACGTGCTTGAAAGTATGGGGAAAATGTAATCAGATTATGGTGTTTTTAATTCACTGGTCAAATGAAAATGGTGCCACATTGGCCATTATAAAATCTTGTTATTGCTAAGCCTGAATGGACAGTCACATCAACAAGGTGTTTTATGTATGTGAGGCTTTTCATTTTTAAAAACTGGTGGGATGGGGGTACAAATTGCCAGTAGCTACAAGCGAAAGCTGTTTTTGGAATGAAAATAGAGCTTCAAACATTAAATTTGCTCCTCTTGCCCTACCATGTGTAAAAAATGTCCTGCTGGGTGGCTATTAACAGTATATGTTCAGTTTATACTCAGATGGCATTGTCTTCATCGTAATACTATTCTCAGGTTGCATATAGCATTCTACAAAAACCTTGTACCAAACTTCTTTTTGTTGTTTCAGAAACTGGTAGTAAGATTTGGATTTTTTGGCAAGAGATCTGTTGCCCCAGATGATGAGTCAAATGATGATGAGCAGGTAGGTATGAAGATAACTTGTAGGCTAGCATAACTACAGGGGGAAAGTCTGTGTAATTTTACTATGGAATCTTTACCTAGTAACAATGAGTACCTCAGCCGCCCATGATTTTCATACAAAACGCTTTATCCAGAAACATGATCCAACAAATAAAAATATATTGCAGGTAAAAGTTATAACCAGCCTTGTAAAACTTTCAGAGAATCAAAACAGTAGAATAAAAGGAATAAGTATTCAGACTTTTGGCTGTTCTTAGGATAAAAGACTGTAAAGGGTATCAGCTGCATTTATTGGGCATCAGGTGGTGTTGATTGAGTATATTTCACAGCTGGCGAGTTTAATTGCCACCGCCATGTGAAATTAAAAACATCAGGTCGAGTTTAGAGATCTGCTAAGAAGTAGTTGACCTTCATGGTGTTTTTGGAACATTTGAGACCAGGTTTTTTAATCAGAATTGGAGGTCATATATACTTAATTAACATTTTAGTTGAACAAAATGCCTTCACTGCATCAGATCTCATTTCGGAACATTCATTTCTTCAAAGTTGACAATAGTAGTACATACTGTTTCATTATGTCCTACTCAGAATTGGTCAAACTTGTCTAAACATATTGACTGCCTTACTGAGAAACTTTAGTTTTGGCAGGTCTGATACTGGTTACATTATGCCAACTAACAGTAAGAATGGACTTTAGTACAGAATCATGCTAGACTACATATTTTATGCAGTGTAGCTGCTTCTTCCAGGCATGGCAGGCTGAAGCTATGGGGTAGATAGGAAAAAGTCAATTCTAGGGTCAAATTTTGTAATGCATTGGAACCCTGCTATAACGCAATAATTGGGGTTGAAACCCCACGTTGGCACATATATGTGTATGTATAATGTATATGATGAATAGAATATTAACACCTTTTACTATTGTGCCATTGTGGTATGCAGTTCATCAATAATGCATTTACAATATTCAGTAATCTAATATATAGCATGAACAGAGTATTGACACCGTTTACTTGCCATCTAATATTGTACCATGGGGGCTTGTAATTAGTCCATAACACATGTAATTCCATTGCAAAAATTGCATATATATTTAAACTATTCAATAATTTTGTCCTAGATCATTATGTGTCTGAATTCAGTGGGAAAAATTAACAACAAAATTAGGTTTAGAAACATGAAGCACATGTACTGTTCATTATGTTTCAGGGTCTGTGAACAGTGTCAGTACAAATTTCATACTGCTAAAGTTTTCTCGTATGCATTTCTGCATACATTTATCCATTGCAAATTGCCAATAATTAACGCTTGTGTACCTATTTGTTTGAACGACTACAGCAAGAATAATAAACAATCAACGCATGCTTTCAGGGTGCATATAACTTTTACTTCAGATTGTGTGAATATCAGAAAAAAACGTGTGAAAACCACTATACTAATCACTGTGCAAAGCGCAGAGAACGACTTGCATTTGTAAACTTGCTTTTCCATAACGGTAAAATATTTTTATAAAAATAGGAAATTAATAACGAGTTCATAAGCAAACACCCTACACATGTAAAACCCGAGAACTACGTGCAGTAGACCTTCACTGGTCAGAGTCACTTTTATGTACAATGTTTTTATAAAATTTCATACCCTTTCAATTATTAGCTAATAATGTGGACATTATTTACTGGTCAACTTATTGTGTCTAATAACAACACCAAGTCCAGCAAACATGTTGGTGGCTTTTACTTTTTGATGTTTATTAAATTGTAAGAATCTTTTATCAACCACCACATTGTCTGCTGCTTGGTTGTGTATGCAGTTAAAGAAGAAACACATGTCGGCTATTGTTTGAGCAACAATTGTATACAGAATTAATTGAAGACAATCACAAAGATGACTCACTGGCTTTACTCATGGATCAGTAATAAGTAACATATCCGATAATGTTTATTTTGGCATAACACTTTACAAACCTGGTGAAATTGTTAAATTTCAGAAGCTACGCCACAATCATATTAAAATTCATATGCGAACTCTTCCCCAAAATGATAACAAATGTTTTACACACTATTTCTCTTACATGAAAAAAAAAATCCCAGTATGAGAAAAATACTCGTACATGTATTTAAAATTTCATGAACCATGCCACAATCATATTATATTCAAATTCATATGTGATCTCTTCCCCAAAATGATAATACATTTTTTATACACCATTTCACATACTTTAAACAAAAATTGTTTTTCCATGTGTGAATGAATATACAAAATTGTGGGAGCCATGCCACGATTGCGTTATATCCGAATTCACGTTATCATGGGGTGCGTTATGGTGGGGTTGCACTGTAGTAAAATATTTATCACCAACTGGTATTTTCCTATTTTTGTAAGTCAGTATTGAAAATGCATAAAATAATTACTATTGATTAGAATTTTACTCCTTGTGGCTTCATTTGTGTTGCAGGATGAGGAGGACCTGCTTCTTCCTAAACGTGTTCACAGGGTTGACAGAGAGATAAAGGCTGCTGACGAGATTACAGAGGAAGACCTGAATCTAGTAGCAATGTTTGTTAGCGACAAAAAATATGACAGCATTTATGTAAGTAATGTAGTTCCAGTCTCCAGCACTATTGAACAGTAGAGATTATTTTTCTGTAGCAATATAAAAAAAAATTGTAGTACCCTTATATACGTTGCATAATATTTAATGCAACTTGGAAGCTAAGTGTAAAGGTAGTCATTCTAGGTCATATGCTTGTATTATTTATATAGCTATGAAATTGAATTGGAGCTCTCTGTAGGGTTTCAAAAGTGGAAGGTCAGGGCCTTACTTCCTAAATATGGGGACTGATATAGTTCATAGGTTAGCATGACATTCTTATTACTAGAAAGACCTTGATTCAAATCTTGTGCAAACAAGACAGGTTCATCCAGTGTGATGCATCTCTAGGTGATGCTTTTGCTCTGTACATGTTTTTTTACTGGTTCTGAATTTTTTTAATTTCACTTTAATTTCCATTAAAGTTGCAAGACACCACCACCAACCTTTTGGCCCATTACTGAATGCAGTAAGCAGATTAAATACGAGCAAAATAATACACTTTACAGATTATCGCAAATAATTTAAAACTGAAGAAGTATCAGATGGAAATATTGTTAAATAGGCTGATTTAGTGTACATATGCATTCTAGCACAACAGACTATAGTAATTTAATTAGGGAATTATGTTTGCAGTAATTGTGGGGTTCTTTCTCTTACCACATTCAAAATTATTGCACTTTTTGTTGCTAGTTTGAAATAGAGTTTGACAGTTGCCCCTATTGCCCTGGTAAACATTTGTGATTTAGGGCTGTTCCATTAAAACATATACCCCCGGGAGGGGGGGGGAAGGCACTTTCAAATTCAACCAACCCACAACAGAAGCAATTTAAAAGAATTATGATCCACTGTCAGATATGTTTTAATTGAAAAACACTGCCCCCTACAGAAGCATATTTTTTAAACATAATTTCTGGCTATGGGTTAGTGGGCAGTAGAAGCGATTTTAATATTGGGTTGGGGACAGGAGCGATTTAAATGACAGCTGGCAGGAAGTAATCTTTTCAATTCTTATAGATCATATAGTCTACTTCATATTTTTATTTTTATTCATTCATTATAATCAATCATTTGTCCTTTTGTTTGTCTGTCAGCCAAGTATGTCTCTGATACTGTAAAATCATAAATTTTCATGGAGGCTTATTTGTAGATGTCATTGATCAGTCCATTAATACCTACTAATTTAACGTCCATGAATATAGATTTTATAATAGGGATTTCTAATACAGAAATCATGAATTTGTATCCTTGCTAAACTAAACTGTGTTTACTAAAGTGATCACTATGTCTTGCTATTTTTCTTTGTTCTCAGGCATGCTGCTTTTGATTAGAATAATAGTTAAATCTTGTATTGATTTAAATGTGTGGTCAGAGGTTATGATTCCTTATTATTATTTTTTTTAAATAAATGTTTTGGTAAACTTTATAATATATAATACATGATTTGTCTGACGAAAAATACCCATTGATGCCTGTGGAAGTGATGTTGCATTATTTCTGTCTACGTTTACACTATATCATTTACGTTTACATTATATCATTTCTTGTATGAACATCATTTTCAGTTACCGATGTCTTATTTTTATGCCTTGTTGCAAGACTAATATAAAGTTATTTTAAAACAAAATATAGCAAGTCAAACCTTTTTATATCATAAGTTAGAGGGACCCCCGAGTGGCCAAGTGGTCTAATGTGCTCTCCGTTAAGGATCACTGCCATCTCACCTCTGTCTGCTTGTGTTCGAGTCTCGGATTCAGCCAATGTGGACATGTGAGAAAGCTTGTCAGTAGCTTCTCGTGGGTTGGTGGTTCTTTCTGGGGTTTTCCCGGGTTCTTCCTCCACCATTAATACTAGCCGCCATGTATAGCCTATCTTGTGCTGAAAAATGGCGTTAAACCCTTCAACAACAAAAAAAATCGTAAGTTAGATTTTAAAAAATGGATAAAAGTCAAGGAATCATTTTTGTCAACAGCATCATCGTCATCACTGATGGCCTAGCAGTAACATTCTGCACTTTCAATCCAGTTGTCACAGGTTCTATCTCCCACTTCTAGTCTTTCATATGAGACTTATACCTATGGCCTGAGGGGCTTTCATAGGAGAGTGGTATAAGATGCTTGTCTTGTGATACAGATCTGAGAGGCTTCCATAGCAGTGGTTCAAGATGATTGTCATGTGATTACTTGCCTCCAATGTGTAAATGAGAATGTTGCCAGTTACTTGTGGAAAGTCAGTGGTTCTACATAAGTGGTGTTTGGTGTCTCAAAAAGACTTGGATTTTCTTCAGCAGTAAAACTGGCTGCCATATATAGATTCTCTTTATCTGAAAATGGTGTAAAGGCCATAAAGATCTACTGAAACGTGAGATCTCATGTCTAAATGACTTTGGCTGTTGGAGATAATCGTCAAATCAACAGAGGCTTCATGTGCCTAAGTGTACTAAGGTGCTTGCTTTTACATCAATTGCACATCTCACAGGGTGAGTTTGTCACAGATCAACCAGTTTAGGTTGGTGGTCTTTCAGGGTTCTTCCTCCACCTAATATATTGTTTAAAAATATATTAAAAAAACAAATCAAACCAAACTAAATCAACCAACTAATCAACTGTGGCAACAGCAGCAAAGGTACTAGTCAGTCATTTTTGCCACAGCTGTATGAGTTTATAATTTGTGACTCAAGTAATTTTTGTAGACCTTTGATTATCATCAATTATGCCTTTCTGACAGGTACCTTAAAGTCATCATCAGTTGGTACAAGTGGATTTTTCATGGTGAGCATGAGATGGAAAAGTCTTGAGCATTCCTGCATCACACACTGTTTACATTTTATATCACTTAAATTTTCTCATAATGTCCATTGCTCCAACTTGAACTGTTATAACTTATTCAAGCTATATTCACCAATATCTGGAGATATGCATCTGTAATAAATATCTGTAACAAAGTAAGAGAACGCATCAGTGTTTTTCAATGATGCATTTGAATTGAGCAACAACCACAATCAACAAACCAAGAAAAAAATTTATTCACATCTCTCAGGCAGAGGTTGTGTATATTCATAATCTGCCGAAAGGTTTTTAAATTTGCCAAATATTTTTCCAACCATACCGATTCAATGGACATATGACCAGAATGGACAGAAACAGACCAGATGGTTAAAATCGATTTGATACATCTTTTAAGTAGCTAAATTCATATTGGTTTAGTTAACTGTGCACCCTTTACTGTCTTCCTTTTCATGAAATTTCTTACTGAAGCTGAGAAAATAATGTTGCACAATTCAAAATAGAGGCACACCTCTACTCGATAATGTTTTTACTATACTGCTTCATTCCAACCTGTTCTTATGATCTTGTCCCCCCACATAAAGTTTGTCTTGTGTATGATATGTATCAAAATTTCTCACTTACTTTTCCTACAACTATACAAATGTTCTGTGAATATGCATATCAGTGTGAACTGCAATGGGGAGACTAAATCAAGATTGAAAACCTCTACATTTCTAGATGTATTCTGCTTAGAATCCATATTTCTGCACAAAACTCAAGAGCACAGGACTCTCTGTACTAATTCAGTTCCAGCTGTAAGTCTGTCCAAACACCATATTAAAATTCAGTAACGTAAAATTTTGAGTGCTCATGATCAAATTTGTATCAGTATAGACACATCTATGATGGCAGCTTTTGTGAAAAGAAAACCATAACAGCCGCACCATTTTCTGGATCTATACAAATTCAGAATGTGTGCTTTCAATATTGTACCATAGAGTCGGCTGCTGATTTCAGTAATGAGTCGTCCAAACTCGGGTATGTAAAGGGACAGAAATTATGTTAATAAAACAATGTCCCTCACTATTTTTCAGTTACAAGTAGGACAAGCTCTCAAAAGATTGTTTTTACTAAAATCTTACTTTCATTATCAACCATTCAGGAACAGTCAAACCCATATATACTCTTTCTTTATCTTCACTGATTTATAGTACAGTTCTCGTTTTTTCATATCTGTAGGAATGTGAGTCCTTTAACAACTGTTGATGGTTGTAAGCCTTTTTTGACCATGCTGACTGGCCACACTGTAAGATAGTGTTCAAGTAACAAAAATACCATAGGATAACCAGAGCCAAACAAAATCAAATAGTCAAGTTATCTCCCCTGAAGGTATGCTGCCAGGATTTCAGGATTTACTCTAAGTTTTGTGTGTGTGTGATCTCCGATGAGGAAGTGGCGGCGAGAGGAATAGCCATTGTTAAATATCTCCCTAATACTTAAATATCTGCCACTCTTTCTTACTGTTCCATTCTGTTAAGCTCTACTGAAATCAAAATTCACGAGATGTAATCTCAGGTTGTTATTACTGTGATGTCATTGGGCATGGTCACGTCGTTGTGGTGGGGTCTTGGTTGGGATGGCAGAAAGACCATAGGCTTCCTCCATATTTGACAGCTAGTTACGATGTTGTCAAAAGAATTAAAAAATTTCTAACTATTCAATTGGACTTAGATATTTGATTCATAGTCTGTGAACCAGTTCTAAAATCAGTATGTTTATTTTGGAGCTATGTTCCTCCATCACATTCAAGATTTGGATATACCAAAGGTGAAACTAGTGCAGTTACATCCTAAACTACTATCATGGCTACTTCAAATGTTATTTAATGTGAGACTTTAATGCAAGAACTCGTAGCTTCGTTGATTTTTGGGTTAAACAAATTAATTTCTTCTCAAACAACTCAGTTTGGTGCAGATTACTTTGTTTTTTAATGATACGGTGAGAATTCTAGATGTGTAAAACTTGCACAAGAAACAAACATCAGATCAGAAAATTACTATCACTGGGAAAATACTGATAGGAATATACAGAAATAATGACGTGAAAGTGGCAATATGAATGCTAGTTATACAACTTTGCAAAATACATCTTGTACAACTTTCCATTGTTTCTAACAACACTTTGATATAGCAATAATTTCTGCCCACTTTTTACTTTAGTCCCTTGCAAATTAATAGTTTTAAATTTTACAACACTAAGCACATCTGACCTTTTGACAATCACACATTACAAATATTTAGATTGCAAAAAAATATAAGTTACAATTTTATTAAAAGCACTGGTACAAGAAAATAGAAGCTACAATTTTATTAAAAGCACTGGTACCAGTAAGACTAAAGGAGATGGTAAGAAAAAGAAACAGGATAAACAGCCTTTGATCTTGCTGCTCAGCTATTGCAGCATGTTCTTTTGATGTACTCTATAATGGTGATGACTGGGGGGGGGGGGGCTTTCAGCCACTAAATTCTGTCATTGTAAATATCAGCACAGCTAACAGATCAACACATTTTCCCATTGACTGAAGCAGGACTGGCAAGTCTGAATTTACCACCCACCTAAATAAAACTAAATTGGCGTCCAAATACACGTGACTATAAGCGTTTCCGAGACCTCTGTCAGTTTTCACTAATATGAACTCTGCCAAAGATTCAATTCCTTGAATCAGTGCTTTGCTGCCTCTTATGCCAGATTTTTCTCTTCCTTAATGCTGTATTAGGGTTTTAAGTCCAACATTCCCATAGTCTGCTTGTTTAGAAATGGGTATCTTGAATAAATATAACTGGCATATTGTCCATCCAACACATACATCGGACTCACACTCAACATCAATTTTCGGCTCAAAATCACACACTGGTATTTCCAGTGACATTTTCCCAATGTCCAACAGACCGATATACATGAAATTCATTGTCATCATAGCTATCACCAGCCAGTATTTGCCGACTGAAAACGTCTGAAGACAAACCGTGTTGTGATTCAGCCATTTTGGTTTCCTGTGTGGCCCTTTTTTGAAACACGCATTTGTAAAACTTTCATTATGAAAGTAAGGCTAAAACTACCATAAAATGCTTGTTCCAGGACCCAATGATCCAATCAAATTTAGTTTAACAGCCATTCATGTCGAACCGAAGTATCCAGATATCTGGATGTCGCATCAAGCTTTGTGAGACAGCTGTGGCAGCACGAATTAAGTCGCAAAATGCACTTTTAAAGTTAAAAGTTTAATAAAAAAAAATTACATACTGCACAAAGCAGATTTTATTATATCCATGACATTGACAATTTGCTGAACATGAATCACTGGTTTAAAAGTACGTGAATTTGTACAAATTAGGTGCACTCTCGTGTACTGGCATCAGTTTCTGACCCAAAGTTTTATTCACTCTAGACCGCTAGGAGTGGGTTAGATGCAAATTTAAAGATATATTCGGGTTTTTCTTCTGACAACTTCACCAGCGATTTCTCATTTTGTTAACACAACCCACAACAGAAGTGATTTTCTTAACCATCCTTCCACTGTCAGAATTAAAATAGTTTGAAACGCAACCTCCTGCAGAAGTTTTTTATTGAAGTGCCGTCCATGGGGGGATGCATGTTTTACTGGAACGGCCCTTGCATGGAATCACATGTTTTGTCCTTGTGTTATTTTGTGACTTTCATAGTACTCACTGCCATTACTCAAAATATTTCAAACTGAAATTTGTTTTATGGTTGGTTTTTAATATTAGAAAATACCCCTGTATTCTTTTCTCATGTGAAACTTGTAGATTTATTTACTGAGAGTAAAAAAAACGCACGCAAGAACGACGACTGAATTATAAAAAAAACATTTTTGAAAATCATTTGATTCTGCTGATTACAACTTAAAGTGCATTCAGTAACTTGACTTTTAAAAGTCTTTGCATGTTATGATATCTTTATCAAGGGAAATAATTTGTATTTGACAGTAGTAATTACATCGGTTATGCTGTTAAAATTTTACTTAAGCTTGCTTTGTGAAATTGCCAACTCTTAAATTGTGCATGCCAGATGAGTGAAATAAGGTCCACTTGGACATGTTTCTGTCAGTTTGTTTATCCAGCTATTCACTGATTGTTCAACTGAAAAATCATTTACGATATCTCAACGAAATCTGGAATACATATTAGACTAATGGTGCATATGTGCCTTTTGCCATTCACAATTAACTTCATTTTACATACTGAACTGCTTTCATCCACTTTTTGTTTCTGGAGATGCTTATACCATGCGTACATACTTTGTAAAAACAAACTTATTGTGTTTGAAATCTTTGAAAATTCATTCCATTTTGAAACATATTTTGGGTTTGAGATTGAGGGATGTAGATCACTCCATTTCTTGCTGGATTTCGAAGAAATTTGGAATGCAGCCTTTGAACAAGTTTAATTGTCATCATTCCATGCCATCGTGACTGTCTTCCTTTGGTTTCTGCAGCATAACTTCACTAGAGGATGTTAGATTTCAACCCAATATATCATGCACCATTATTTTGTTGACCCAATTTATCCTGCACCATTATTTTGTTGAGACCTTGAATGACATGGTTTTCCAGTATCCCCACTTCATGATTTACACAAGACCTTGGATGATTTGGAATTCCACTATTCCACATCATTATTTACACAAGACATTGAATGATTTAGATTTCCAGTATTCCACGTCATGATTTGCACAAGACCTTGGATGATTTGGAATTCCAGTATTCCACATCATGATTTGCACAAGACTTGAATGATTTGGCTTTCCAGTATTCCACATCAGATGGTGCTGTACAGTTTCATGTCTTGCAATGGGTTAGAATTTTAAGGAAAAAGAATTTCCCTGGATTTCTATACTGGTTATACTGGCTATTTGTATATCTTAGGTATATTTCAAAGAACCTTTCATTTCCTTTATTTTGGTGTATTATTGATGGTGTAATATGGGTTATAGAGTACACAATTTTGCCTTACTCCAGATGTGCACCTTTCAAAAATGTGCTAGCTCCACTTGGTCATTTTCACTTCCTGAAATTCAAAGGTAAATTGTATTAAAAAGAGCAGATAACTTGTTTACATTTTATATATTTAGTAATTCACTCATTGAACTTTCAGAAGTTGGTATTTTCTAGTCTTGCAAAATTCATTTTCCCAATTTTATTGGATACTATGGATAGTGTACTTTAGACTAATTTAGGCTGATTTTTTAGCACAAGGGAGCAGTCATTTTAGTTGGCAGTGTGTTTAGATCATGTACAATTTCCAGAAGTACAATATCCAAAGAAATGTCAGCCACATGACATTAAAGTAGCTCATAGGTATGCCAACATTTGAGACCTTGAATGTTTTTAAATTCCACTGATGCTGCATATGTCCTTGATTTACAGGTATTGTGTCTTCGGATTGCCCATTTTCTTTCCTTTGTGTGTCCCAAAACAAAATTCTTAGCTTTAAGGCAGTGCTTAGCAAACTAAATTGAGCATGTCCCTTCTTAATGAAATCCTCTCTAGCACCTGTTAGATTTAGCACTTCTTGTCATACAACTGAAGAGTTTATGGGATGGTGGTATGTTGTTCATCCATCCATTCATACAAGTTTATTATCACCACTCCTAAACTGCTTGTAGGATTGCTACAAAACTATATACACACACATTAATCTCATAGTCCAGTAGGTAAAAAATTAAAAAGGTGCCATTCTGAAACATTCAGTATGGTCACAACAACAGCCACATTTGTATCACTACTCCATCAGAATGGTTGTTGTTGTTGTGGGGTTTAATGCCATTTTTCAGCACACGATAGGCTATACATGGCGGCCAGTATTAATGGTGGAGGAAGAACCCGGGAAATCCCCAGAAAGCTTTCTCACATACCCACATTCGCTGAATCCGAGACTCGAACCGCCGCAAGACAGAGGTGAGATGGCAGTGATCTGTAACGGAGAGCGCTTTAGACCACTCGGCCACTCAGGGCCCCTCCATCAGAATGGAAAGTCCTATTGGTATTAGGTTGTCACAGAAAGATTTTGTATGATGTCTAGTTGGTCAAAATTGAAATGTGCTAGTCTTATGTCTAGCATGCAAGGGTGCAGAAATTTTGTGAAAATCAAGCTGTCCACAAACAAGCAAATTAAAAAGTTATCCATATAAACGACTCATATGTCCATATTTTCAGAGTTCAAACGAATAGTCAGGACTGTTGACATTTACTTTTTTTAAGCTGAGCCATTTCAGTGCATGCATCGTGGATCTGTGACATGTAAAATATACCTGATATTTCAACTTTTTGCAGAAAAGGTATACTTAGATTTCAGACATGAGAAAATAATAAAGTTTTTGCAAATTTGAGGTAAGTGTTGTCATTTTGTTTAGTCATTATGCTGGCAATTAAATTAAGGAGAAAATAAACTGTGCAAAAAATTAAATGGTCACAAACGCAAGTCAACAGTGATTATTGACGAGCACACTGATCAAAAGCTAAGGCCTGCTTCACTTTTGCTTAGACCTACTGTCCCAAGTTTTATCAAAGACATTGTGCAGAAAGTTTATATGAATTGATTCATGCTCAGACAGGCTTTTACAAGTTTGTGCTTCGAGCTGAGAACTTGGCTGCTTGGCTTTATGCATTAGATGCCTTGTTCCAGGACTTTTGTAAAACCAATATATATTGTGCTTTGCACTTTTTTGGTGTGTTAACAGTGCGTCTCCTTGTGATAACCTGTCCTGCAAATAATCATTTGGTTTGTCTGCAGTTGAGGGGTATCTCTTACATATATTACAAGATGTGATTCTTCAGTCTTCATTGGCCTGGAACCAAGGAAGATCCTGCTGCCAAGAATTTTTGAACTCCCATTTTCTTTTTTTACCATATTTTCTGTCATAGTCAAGTTTACTTTTAGCCCATTTTGTGGGCTTTTCAATAAATATTTCACCATTTGCCCCATGCTTTATAAGAAAACAATCCATCCTGATCCATTCCTGGGAAAATTCATCATTGCATAATAGTTTCAAGGAGTCAGAGCAACAGATTCCTCGCTTAAACCCTACCATCCAGCCACCAAAAGATTTTACCTAAGCCAGTACTGTCAGGTTCTAGTGATTGTTTCTGTCGCAGCTATGGTTGGTTTTACTCTTGAGTGAAAGTTTCAGCACACACTAGTGTTTTATCGACAAATGGCTTCATGCAAGTCATTTGACACATCTGGGCAAAAAACAGCGAGTCTTATTCAAGCCGATGATCAGTCTTCAGTAGTTTTCAAAAATAATTATATTGTTTAAATACACAACAAAAATATTTATGTAATGTGACTAAAGCCAATAAGGCAATTCCCTTGCGGGGGCCCCGAGTGGCCGAGTGGTCTAAAGCGCTCTTCGTTACGGATCACTGCCATCTCACCTCTGTCTGCGGTGGTTCGAGTCTAAGATTCAGCCAATGTGGGCATGTGAGAAAGCTTGCCAGTAGCTTCTCGTGGGTCGGTGGTTCTTTCCGGGCTTTTCCGGGTTCTTCCTCCACCATTAATACTGGCCACCATGTATAGCCTATCGTGTGCTGAAAAATGGCGTTAAACCCCACAACAACAACAACAACAACAGCAATTCCCTTGCCAGAAGCATCTGAACATTCTGTACTTGTTAAAAATCTTGTTGATGATTTCATGTCATCAGAAATAATCTGAGCTCATATGACAAGCCATTTATTGTTGGCTATGTCAGTGCTTTCATCTGCCACTGTTGTCACAAATGACGAATTTTGCAGGCTATCCTCAATAACATTTGATAGGCTCTCCAGTACTCTGAACAGAAAGTAGCCAAGTCATACTGAATGTTGGAATTCTTAAAAGTGCCAATGGCATTCATTTTTTCAGCCGTATAATCGTGTATTAAATTAGGAAGAGATCTGTATTTCAGAAAAAGAATGTCTTCTACACTCTGCCAATGTACACACAGAAGTAGCACTTTCACTGCTATGTCTAGTTTGTAAAACTGCATTAAAGTCTGCCTGGTGTTGTGGACCTTCAATCAGCAGTTTGTGTTCTGGTAACCAAGCATGCCTTGCCAGTGTGCTGTTCTGAAAGTTTATTTTTGTACACATTTTGTCATGGAGTTTTATTTTTAGCCTGTGTACATATATGGGAAAACATAAAGGCATCTTTACTGTTACATTCTTCACTAGACTTAACTTTTTGAAAATGTAGCCAGCTGTGTTTTCAACTATTGCTGCAAAAATTTTTACGTTTTCTCTTATGAGTAACTGGTACCTCATCTTTAGATGATGAGGGCTCCACTGGCTCAATACCAATAATTTTATTGACAGCCATTAGTAAAAAAAAAATAAGGGTTGAGGGGGCCCCGAGTGGCAGAGTGGTCTAAAGCACTCTCTGTTACGGATTACTCCCATCTCTCACCTTGGTCTATGTAGGTTCGAGTCTCAGATTCAGCCAATGTTGGTATGTGAGAAAGCTTGCCAGTAGCTTCTCGTGGGTAGGTGGTTCTTTCAGTTTGGGGGGGGGTCTGGATTCTTCCTCCACTATTAATACCGGCCACCCTGTATAGCAATGTGGTAGAAATGATCATTTCAATTTTTTTTTGCCTTGGATGCCATTTGCAGTTGAATGCTGATAGTATCTTGGAACAGTGCAATGCATAAAATTGAGCAAATGGAAACTGATGCTTCGTTGCGTGACAAGGATATGCATGCAGTAATAGTTCCTCGTGAGAATCACTTTAAAATCTGGTGGGTTTTTTCTGCCTCTTGTGTGTGGTGATTATACAGTTTTAACATCCTGTTCGGATGCAAGAGGTCATGGGTTCGATCACAGCTCGAGTCATACCAGAGACTTGCAAAAATGGTACTAACAGCTGCCTCCCTTTGTGCTCAGCCATTAAGAGGTTAGTGTTAGGGACTGGTCGGCCTGGTGTCAGGATAATTTGACTGGGTGGGACATCATGCTATATGTCTGCAGCATGATGCCCCAGTACTGGACATCATGCTATATGTCTGCAGCATGATGCCCCAGTACTAGACATCATTATAAACTGTCACACTGCAGACATCGTAGTGATATAACTGAATTTTTTTTAAAAGTTATGTTAAAAATCCAAATCACACAAACACTAACATCCTGTTGCTACAAATAATGTGAGAGTTACAAGTGAGATAAGATCAGCTCCAGGCTCCACACTCACCTGTAACGCTATGTATTATAACATCAGCAAAGAAACATGTTTTCCATGTTTGGCAGAGTTGTAATCTAGCCAATAAAGTAGTTACAGCAAAACTTGATTTTGTGTTAATCAGCAAAACATAACATTGGGGTTCGTCAATTTATGTTTAGCTGCCAACCCTCACGAATTTGGCGAGAATTTCACGACTTTTTCACGGATTCATACTGCAATCCAAAAATTCATGAATTCTCCAATTCGCAATTATTATAAATCTTTAATAAAATAACTGATTTCCCATTAAGCGCTAGTCGTGATATTGACAGTTGCTGAAATGGTCCGGTACTGCTGGTAGCGATATTAGTAGAACTACAGCCAGTTGGTACAATTGGCCTGAAAGCAAGCATTTTAACCTATTTTAATCTATATGTATAAGAGTAGTTTTACAAATGCTTTTGAGAGAAACTGGGGCCTAACCGGAATTTTGCTCAGCGCATGCGTCACCAGCACTGATTTTAGTTACCGTTCGGCATTGCATGTAAGATCTTGAAAATGTCTTCACCACCATGGAAAAAGAAATGTATTTCTAAAAAAGTGAAGTTTAATTTGGAATATATCAAAATGTGGCTGTGCATTCTGCCATTGAACATTGATATACATCATGCTTTTTGCACACAGTGTGCCACAAATTTTAGTATTGGGCATGGTGGCAGAGACAATGTGAGGAAGCACATTGGTTGCAATAATCACATAGAACTTGGGAAAATTAAGAATTTGCTGATTTCAGCTCTATAATATTTTAAGCCATCGGCAGAAGACCTGCAAGCTACCAATGCTGAAGCGTTATCTGTGAGTTTTCTTGTTGAACACAATCTACATTTATCAGCTGGAGACTATGCTAAACATTTGTTCCAACAAATATTCCCAGACTCTAAGATCACTTCCAAATTTTCCTGTGGAAGAACAAAAAGTACTGCAGCTCCTGCGCATTCCTCACGGCAACATTGACAGCGAAAGAGTATTTTGTCTAGTGAGGAGAAATAAGACAAACTTTGGGGCCTCCTTAGCTGCAAAAAATTTGTCAGCAATTTTAGTCCCCAAGATCAACCAGCAGGCAAAAGTCTGAACTGTTTAGAAAACAAATTTACGATCAAGCAGTTGAAGTTCAAACCTGCCACAGTATCATGTCTTGATAAATAATCACAAGAACAAGTGTAGTTTATGAATACCGTAATAAATAGAAATGCAGGTATATTTCTGCATATATATAGTGTTTTAGTTTTATATTGCGATCTTGATAAAGTGTAGTATTGATGGTCAGAGTGGATGGAGTTATTCTTACGGTATTTTTCATCAGTTCATGTCTAAATTCACTCATTTTTATCCCTATTTTCACTAATTGTGAGCCTGGAAAGTTGGCAGCTGTGATTTCTGTATCAGCAATGATTTTTAGACCAAATCTTTGTTTTTATGTTAATCAGCAAAGAATAACATTGGGGTGCGTCAATTTACGTACCGTCAACAACTTTTTTGCGTCAAATTGGAAAAGTCTGCGTATTTGACGCATGGGTAGATAAAACACTGTCATTATTGTACTCACTTGTAAGTAATAATGACACTTGTGTAAACATCACTCTACATGTACTGCCTTTTCAAGTTATAGACCACAGTTTACTTGTACTTGGACAAGTAACCTTGCAAATTTACTCATCTGAAAGAACAAATTTCTGACTTGGACAATACGGCCAGTGGATTTCTCTAACCTTAGAATGGCTGCCAGATGAATACGTGGTCATGTCATGTGTGCATGGGTTTTCTCACAAAGGCTTATTATGATATCTAGTTGTGCTTAAAAAATGCTGATCTGATGTACAATATTGTAGCATACCTATTTACCCCTATGGATTCTCCATATTTTGTATGGATGAAACCTGAAAAATATGATGGATCTTTATGGTAAGACTATGGAAAATGGCAGAATCAGCAAAAAAATACATCTTAACGTTTTGTTCCACTTTGAGAATTATTTTTGGTTAAAAACATTATTTGATCATTGTCAGAGAAATGGCTATTCAATGGGTCCTGCTCAAACCTTAAGTCGGCTGCAGACATCAAAGGGAGCAATTGACATTTGTGTTTGAAAACAGGGTATCAACTACATGTGGAAACAAAATTGGAAAAAGTCAAAAAGTCCAGTACTAGCCAGAAGTTTCTAAAGATTTGTACAGATATTGGTAATTTATAAAACAGTTTTACAAAGGATTTCATTGTTATCTGTGGTGTGTGTTAATTGGATTTTTTTGCCACATATAGTGGTAGAAACGACATAAAGAGACGTGTTGAGTGCAAATCCCACTTGGAATGGGCCGAAATGATACATTCCTCGTTCTTTAAGGTACAATGTCTGACTGTGGAAATGAACATTATCAGTGTTGAAGTGATGATAAATCAGCTGTTGGTGAAGTTACAACTGATTGGGATTTAAAGACAGTATTTCCAGACAGAAGAGGATTTAAACTTTTTAAGAATATAGTTAGAACAGGTAGAGTGATGCTGTTTTTAGGGGAAAAGACGCTTCTTGGTAAAAGAAACGGATTATTATCTATTTTGTCCTTGTAATTCAAGACAAGAAATGTATATGTGGATGAAGATTTTGTTGTTGTTGTAGGGTTTAACGCCATTTTTCAGCACACGATAGGCTATACATGGTGGCCAGTAATAATGGTGGATGAAGAAACCGAGAAAACCCCTGAAAGAACCACCGACCCACGAGAAGCTACTGGCAAGCTTTCTCACATACCCACATTGGTTGAATCCGAGACTCAAATCCACACTGACAGAGGTGAGATGGCAGTGATCCGTAACAGAGAGCGCTGTAGACCACTCTGGCCCCGATGAAGATTTTGAACATTGGTGCCACATGCGACCATCTGTAGAATCTGGTTATGGTTATTCTTGAATGGTTTTTATACTTGCTTGGTAAAATTCCATGTTATGGTTTTGACTTTGTTAGAATGGATGGTTTTTATACTTGCTTGGTAAAATTCCATGTTATGTTTTTGACTTCGTTAGAATGGATGGTTTTTATACTTGCTAGGTAAAATTCCATGTTATGGTTTTGACTTTGTTAGAATGGATGGTTTTTATACTTGCTTGGTAAAATTCCATGTTACGGTTTGACTTTGTTAAAATGGATGGTTTTTATACTTGCTTGGTAAAATTCCATGTTATGGTTTTGACTTTGTTAGAATGGATGGTTTTTATACTTGCTAGGTAATATTCCTGCCATGTTCCATGTTATGATTTTGAATTTGTTAGAACACTGCATGCCACCAAATTGGTCCAGTTCATGCCAAATTACCAGGGTTCAACTGTGTGTAACTTTTGAAGACTTTTGTTAAATTGTTTCCTATTGCAGGGTACCACTTGTCATCAGTGTCGACAGAAAACAGATGACATGAAGACAGTCTGCAGATCTGGAAATTGCTTTGGAGTGCGAGGCCAGGTGGGGTATAATTATACACTGGTAACATTTTAAGTCGGACATTTCTCGGAGTGAAATAATTTGATTCTCAGTACCTACATTCTACAAACATTTTGATTGCAAAACTGTATTTAAATATAAGAAAAGACTAATCCTGGTGCAAATCAATACCATTAATAATTAGCATCCTAGTAGAGAAAGCAGAATTAAGCAATTCCTGAAAGGTATATGATTGAACCATTTACGTAAAAAAAAATTAAGAAATTAGTTTTGAGATGGATTTTAAGTTTCAGGGTTTGAGTTTTGTGAAATGGGAGCTGACATGTTTCATGTTCTTACCTCTGTATGTAGAATATTTTATATAATTTTTATCTCACCTGTACAAGATACAGGAGAGTTCATGCTAAATCCCAATGACCTTGGCACATTTAATATCACTGGAACAACTAGAGTTTATCTCAAGGACAACCAGGACAGTGCATCACAATTCCTCCGTCTTTATTTGTGTTCACTTCCATTTTGAGCTAGTGTGAATTCTCTGCACTAAAACAATATTCATGGACAATGTTTTTCATGTCATGGCAAGAAAAACAAGAATGAGAAATGTCGCCCAACAAGTCAGATGTTGCTACCCATTTTAATAAGTTAAAAGATGTCCACAAGATAGGGATATCTAACAGAGGATTGCAGATTTGCTTTCATGATTTTTCTTGTTTACAGTTTTGTGGACCTTGCTTGAGAAACAGATATGGAGAAGATGCTAAGGAAGTTCTGAAAAACCCCGTAAGTATAGCCCTTGCCTTCTGAAAAAACCCATAAGTACAGCCCTTGCCTTCTGGAAAAAAACCTTAAGTACAGCCCTTGCTTTCTGAAAAATCTCCTATAAGGATAGCACATGCCTTTCAGAAAAACCACATTAGCATAGCCCATGGCTTCAGAAAAAGATGCATTGAAATGTGGACTTAAGTTGAGGGATGATATTTGTTTTTCGTTGCATTTAGAGTGTACAGATAGCCATTACATCAGCTCATCCACAAGTTTCGGTATCGTAACAAGTGAACGGGCATTTTCTTTTACAGGAAGTTATACATACTGGTAAGTTGAAAAGAATTGCATTATATTTATATTGTTTCTTTTTAATTTCCATATTATTATTAACCTCCATAAAGGAATATGCATACCCTTAATTTCGACTAAGTACTAAGAAAAGGACCAACTATTTAATGATGAGACAAAGATGTGTTTTTCCTTTATCTCAAGATAATAAAAATTTCAACATAATATCATGGATTTAAATTTCTGACAAATCAAAGCAAGAGTACTTTTCTCAGGCTCTATTTAGTTTACATTTTTTCATCAGAAACGTAAATGGTTGATCTCTGACATTACTGATTGTTTGCTTCAGCAACATCATTATAATATTGATGGTTATGATGATGATAATGATGAAGATGGTGTAACAAGATAACCGGGTTGGATTTCGGTTTTATAACAGGACACTTTTGATGGTGATGCAAATACAATGTTGATGAATGACTTAAATGAAAAAAGAATTATGATTAATATGTGTGTGGATAAGATCCAAATATTGGACAAATTGACACAATCTGCACAAATCTATTACGGTAACATAAATGTGAAGACAAGCATATGACCTTATTCAGTACAAGGACAAAGATTAATGATTCACAATAATTTCACATGACAAAGTACATTGTGTTTTACTCAAATAGTAAAAATGATGTGTTTTACTCGTATAATAAAATGTATTCACCCAAATAGTGAAAAATGAGGTACTTGACTCAAATATTAAATGATGAAAACAATGGGACAGATATACAATATATCTTTACAGTCCCAAAATGCTGGGTATAGGCTAAAAGATTGCATCTGTCAAGTTACAACACTCTGGTCATATACAATAACATATAATGATGTTATATACAATAAGCTGTACAAATCACATTACAAAGTAAGAAACAGGTTCATAAGTGAACCTACCTGTGTCTGGTAAGTTTCTTATGGTACCAAACGTTCCTTAATAAAATAAAACGCTATTGCTAAATGTAGATATCCTGTTAAGTCACGTACAAAATATTTGCATTGTACTACGCAAGCCGGAGTTACGTAGAAAATGTACAAAAATAAAATGTGGTAGTACAATAGTTATAACTTGTACATAAGAAATTAATAAGTAACTCACATATCTCTACAGCTAAAGATGTGCAAGTCTTTAAGTAGACTGCTCACTGACTAGACATCCATAACGTAAAGATTTCATCCTACGGTGAGGTATTTATACACAGACAATGTAGCCCTACATTGTCTGTGTGCTTGATGAATATATGTTTTTCACATCAAAAGCACTTCGCATGTGTGGCATAGGATGAACTGACCTCACTATTTCCAAGTATTGTACAATATACTTAAATCACCCTCGAGGGTTTGTTGTACACAAAAAACAAAACCTGAGTACATGTCTTTAACAAATAAAGGGATTTACACGATTCTGTGACAGATGGTAGCAAAATCAAATTGTAATTATGCTTTGCTGATTACACTGTCAACTGGTCCTTCAGTACTTTCGCCTCATCGTGGCAATATTTACTCATATTTACTCTCAGCTATATTGATTGTTGACTTGCACATTGTGGGATACCCAGATGTAGCACGACGACTTCACAGCATCTTTTCCTGAAGTGCCCATAGTTTTCCCATTTCACTGACAGAAATGATTGCATGTGGTTGGGGCAGCTTTTTGGCATATGCAGAAAGTCATATGTAAGGGATTTGGTTGGCATTCATCACCACTTTCTCACCTAGGATTGTTCTAGACGAGATTTTTCTTGTATGAGGAAATTACTTTATTTCTTCAGTTTTTAAAGATAATGCCTTCCAGATTTGGTTTCATGATATGCAAGTCAAAACAAATGACATGGTGACCAAAATGAGCCTTGCATTGGATAAAATCAAGCTGCTTGAAATGGCTTAACAGATTGCCTGAATCTTATTGGAAGTATTTATTTTTTGGGTATTTATTATCAGTTTGTGTCAGTAAACTATCCATTCATCTTATTGGAAGTATTTATCATCTAGGATGATAATAGTATTTTTGAACAGATTATGTCTAGTTATGCATACTGGAAGTATGGTCAGTAAGTCATCATATCTGAAACAGCCCATTCTATGATCGACAGTCATTCTAAAGAAGATGAGACCTTCAAGTTTATACAAGTGTAGATATTGTATTGTAGATTGTGTATCATGATGTGGCTTATCATTTCACCCGTACAGATCTGTTCTTTTGAATCGCAGTCTAACATCTTTATTACCTTCCACAATTTTGAGGATTTCTAGTGCAACTGAGATTCATTCTCATGATTGTTCTTCAGCACAAATTTGTTTTTAGTAGATTTTATGATTTTCTCCCTAATACATGAGAAAAAAGCGTGCACAACGTCAAGATTTGGGATTTAGGACAGAAACACTTAAATCTCCAGAGTACTCACCAAACTGGCAAAGTGGCTTCTGAAAATTACTTATTCCGATTAATACTACACTTGTCCAGCTATTTGACACAACTGTTCTTTTGCGTTTTTAATTATTTTCCATGAAATTGAATATACTGTGATGGACTTTTACTTCATTTATAATATTGTTCTTGCTACTTGATTCTCTTGATTGGATGGTCATATCAACATGGGTTATTCCCGTAAAGACTAATTAAGACGTCTAGTTCATTGCAAACTTAAATGGCACAAGTTGGACATGAACCAACACAGCAGCTATATTGAAAATGTTATTGCTGTTACTTTAGAATGGATGGTCATATCAGCAAGAGGTATTACCGGAGACAATATGGTGTCTAGTTGGCCATAAATGACAAGTGGTGGGACTTCGACATCCATTATTGCTACCATCTTGGAACTATTTGTTACTGAGACTCCACCTTTTGAATGGATAGTTATATCAATATGACATCTAGTTATTCCCAAGTGAAAATGGTGCTTATCTGGTCTCAACTATAAATTCCTCAGGGATCGTCCTGAAAATTGAAATGCTACTTCTACGAGATGGAAGGTTTTGTCAGTATCGGGTTTTAACCAAATGATGTCATGATGTCTAGTTAGGTCTGAGTGAAAATTGTATTACTGCTCCTGTTCAGTGGAAAGTCGTGACATGGAGATTCTACCAGAAGATTTATGATAAGCAGTTGAGGCTGCCATGGAGACATTTTAAAAGATTTTGTTATGAAAATTGTACCACAGTCCCCATCTTGAAAATTTTGTTATTGCTACTATCTGTTTACTTTGGCTTTTCACCACAATGATGTCTACTTGGTTCTAAATTAAATTGGTGTTGATCATTTTTCCAAGATGACTTCTTCAGTGGCTAATTTAAAAATCTCGCTTTTTCTCTAAATATCAGACATGGTTTCAGCACTCGGTAATTTAAAAACGCAGGGGTTTTATCTTGAATTCCTGGAAACTCCGTTCAGCTAACAGCATCAGTCATTTGGAGAGACTCTTTGTTATTGGTGGAAGCAGTTTGAATGGTCAAATCAAATTGACCCTAATAATAGTTGTTTCTTTTTCAAAGTATTTGCTTGATTGGTTAATATACCTTAATAGATCAGTATAATTGATTGGTTGGGATTCCTTAATAGACCAATAGAATTGACTGTTGCATGTATTTAAAGTAACATGACATAATGTTTTGTGGATTTTTATGTTACAAAGAGAGAGGTAGGAATGCCAAATAAGTGTCTTGACTTTTGGGATTTGATGGTTCCCTTCCATATCATGGCCATGCACCTTGGGGGCACCCTGGCCTGTTTTCATTTTTGTTTTTTTTTCTTTCTTTTCTTCTGGCTATAATATTTGTGCCTGTATTCCTGCTGACTGCAGATAACATTACTGAGTGATTAGCAAACCCGGGTAACATTATTGAGTGATTAGTAAATACCTGGGTAGCATTATTGCGTGATTAGCAAATACCCGGGTAACATTTTTTTGAGTGATTAGTAACTATGCAAGTAACATTATTGAGTGATTAGCAAATATGTGGGGTAACATTACTGGTAATTAGTAAATATTCAAGGAAAAATAGGTACAAGATATTGATGATTGTGTTTGGGACTGCAGTATTATGCAATGACAGCCAATTAGTTCAGGTAGTGTTGTGATACAATGAAGAAGCAATAAAAGCAGCACCAGAAAATGATTATTTTTCTGTATCTAGTGCAGTTTTGAAATATAACTGTAGTGTAGTTGCTTTTGACTTTAGTATGATTTGGTAATCGGTTCAATTTATTTTTACCAAGACAGAGGTCTCCCAGCATCACATATGATGTCATAGATGAAAAATCTAACATAAGGAAATTTCTCCTTTGAATACATTTCATGATCAGAATGACATTAGGAATAAAAGCCTGCTAGCTCCAAATCCAACCCTTCTAAAAGATGAAAATGTATCTTTTCTGTCCAGCCCATATAGACAAAGGGCAGTAACTCTTATCCATTACCTTCTCTTGCCACCACTAGCTTTCTGTGGAATAAGCCTCCCAATAAATCCAGGTCTTTGTGTGAAGTTCCAGCCATTCATGAAAAATGGTGAATTTATTTGGACTAATATTGATTCATAAATGG
This sequence comes from Sinohyriopsis cumingii, assembly GCA_028554795.2. NCBI lineage: Eukaryota > Metazoa > Mollusca > Bivalvia > Unionida > Unionidae > Sinohyriopsis > Sinohyriopsis cumingii. Next base: position 54,541,190 of record CM068841.1, read on the forward strand.
AGTATAAATTATTTTTACTTCGTTTGGCAGATATGTGTGAAATTTATCACTTTCTAAAGACTTGGTCCTTTTAGATGGCCTTGTACAACATGCTCTCATTAATCCATGTTGACTTTCAAATGTTTGCACTTGTTGTCTTTTGTTTGCATACCCTGTTTTTAATGGATGCTAGTGAATAATCAACACACTGATGTTTCTGTTGGCATTTTGCAGTGAAATCCAGATACCGACTTTCGTATGGAGTTGGTCAGGGAACCAGACAACCTTTACATATATGTTTCATACAAAACATCTGTATGATCAAGCTGTAGCTTCTAAAATATGGCATCCAACAAGCTTTCAAGATGAAAGGGAAAATAATAGTCTTAAAAAGTGTTAATAGTACAGAAGAACAAAAGAAATCCTTTAAAAAACAGAAAGACATCAATTATGTTTTGATTTGAGTTATGTCTCATAGAATTGCAAATAACCTGAATGTGGGAATTTTTTTAATATAAGTTGAGAGATGGCAAGAGGCCATGAAGCTCCATGGGGTTTGAAACTGTAGTTTGAGAGCGAATATAAAATCAGAAGGAAGATGCCTTCAACCACTCTTGACACCAGCAGATTTGGGGGAGCCGAATGCAGATACATTGCATTTGCCAATCTTTCAGCAACATATACATCGACCGATACAAGAGACTTTGATGCCAAAAATTTTACCTCTCAACCAACTTGCTTGGGAATCGACAGTCTGAGTAGCTTGTGTCATTTAACAGAACAATTTGCAATAAATTGGCTAATACATTGACTGCCTATGCCAGTCTTGACTTGATATCTCCTGATGCATGATTTGGTGCCAGTGTCTGAAACAAAGTCACATTGGTCCCATCAAATTGAAAGAAAAACCACCTGCATGTATTTCCTGTTCACACTATAGCTGTACTTAAAGGGTAAATAAAATACATTGGAGTAACAACTTTGCAACCATGTGAGCAAATAATGTGTTTACTAGGTGCATTTTTATAAAGAAATTATGTATGAAATGAATGCTTACCATCTTTGGAAAGGACAGTGTTATATATTAACTCGCCTGACAGTAAGGCAAAATGAATTATCAATATGGCTCTGTATCCACCATCAATCCATCAACATATACATGTTTATCCTCTGACTTTGAGCAATTGTGCCGTCTTGTTTAGATTTGTGAAACCATCTAGTAAAGGAGAAAACTTAACGTTTTGCAGATTGTGTAATGTGATTTCGCTGTAGGGCATAGCACCCATGAATCACAAGAGCATGAAAAAACTAATAAACATCGGCTTGCTGCTTCGTCATCAACAACTCGGCCTAAACTTACGAAATGTATAAAAACCAGAGATAACCTTGATATATTTCAATCAAAATTTGGCTTATTAAATTTCTGTTTTGAAATGAACCTTCATCTTTCAGTTACTAGTGTTGCTGGCGATTTATTTTGCACACGTTTTCCAGACAGTAAAATCGCAAAGGATTACTCATGTAAAAAAAAAACGAAAATGGTTCAGTAAAAAAAATCGCACAGAATTTAGATCATGAATGAAAAATGGTACATTGGAATCGATAATGATTGAGAGAAAAACACACAAGAAACGAGGTGTGGAAAAGGCTCCAATAAACGGTCTGTGTCTGAGTGTGTGTTGCACTCCTGCTCCTTCTAAATGGGCACCTGAAATGGAACACAGTGCCCATTCAAAAGGTGCAAGAGTGCAACACGTACATCTTTGACATTAAATAATTAATTAAGGTAATGTCCTACTTTACAGATAGTTGTAGATGTTGTAAATAGTTACTCATACATTAAAATTTTAAAAATCAGTATTTGTTCTTGAAAATCAATATCTTTTTCATAAGCAGTCATTATTTTTGTACTCCAATGATGGCTGTTGTGTGCTTGTAACAAATTCTGCAAGTCAAGTAAGCAACTGAAATTTTTTGTAAGACATGTCTTCTATTTATGATACATTAGTAGGATCACATTTACTTGAAAAGACCATTGAGGAAAAATAAAATTGCTGTTGATAATCAGTTCTTTTAAATTTCTTCAAGAATACTGTGAACAGCTTTATATAGTTTCTTTTCATATTTCAGAATTGGATTTGTCCACCATGCCGAGGTGTCTGTAACTGCAGTTTTTGTAGGAAGAGAAAAGGAAAGACCTGCACTGGAATTCTTATTCATATTGCCAGGGAGCATGGATTTCCAGATGTCAATTCTTACCTGCAGAGGTAATTTATCTTGCCTTTTCCAAGTAGATTAGAGACCTCTCCGGTGGCCTAATGGTTAGAGCATCCACCTTGGATGTGGGAGGTCTTAGGTTCGATCCCCGTCTGAGTCATACCAAAGACTTGTAAAAATGGTACTAACTGCTACCTTGCTTGGCGTTCAGCATTAAAAGGTTAGTGTTAGGACTGGTCAACCTGGTGTCAGGATAATGTGAGTGGGTGAGACATAATGCTACATGTCTGCGGCATCATGTCCCAGTGCTTAGACATCACTATAAACTGCCACACTGAAGACATCATAGCGATATGACTGAATTTTTTTTTAAAGCTATGTGAAAAATCCAAATCACACACACACACTAGTTGATTAGAACTAGTGGACTATCTTATTGTCCATGTCTGCACATCTTAAGCATACATATATGCAAAGTCGACGTGCATTACAACCATTCTTTCTTCCAAGGTCCTGGTCAGAAGTATGGTGTGGGTTTGTAGATCCCACGTTTTGGGCAGAAGTATGGTGTGGTTTTGTAGAGCCCAAGTCCCTGGAGAGGGGCTAAGGCTGCTTTGAACATATACAGTATTTGTGTAGGGGGTTTCATGGTTGCAATGGAGTTACTGAGCGTAGCGCCTAAAATTACCTCCCTTAGCTCCAATGCGCATGCCCACAAAAAATTTCCAGTGCCAGATAGTTCACCATTCTACACTTGGTTAGCGAACCATAAAGTCAACAAAGGAAAGAATCTTAGCTATACTACAGATCATTATGATTAAACCAATGAATCAATTATTATGTGTCTACCATCTTTTGTTCATACTAGGTGAATAATTACAGACATTACATCAGATAATTAGATTCAGTGTCGATACTTACATTATATCAGATAAATAAATAATATTTACTTTCCATACTTAAATGATATCAAATAATTTAATTAAATACACTGTCCATACCTGATAATATAGATTCATTATCCATAATTTCAGATACATTTGTAGGAACATTTCACCTTGCTCTCCGACTTTAAACGTTTATTGCACATTTCTGGCCATATTTCTTTAATGAAAACTATCTCAACGATTTACATTTTTCATATGTTGATATATCCATCTTTCTCAGTTAATTTCGCATGGCTAATAGTTTGTTTATAACAGTAGTTAAGAAAATTATAATACAAGTTCGATAAGAAAATTAATACACGAATTTGATATGTCAGTTGATTTGTATTGATGAATATTTTAAACCAGAATTTTAAAAAAATATATGGAACACAGTATTTTAATGTAGTCAGAAGAAGTTAAAGCAATATTTACATTAGCTATCGTAACAATAAAGGAGTGTAATTAATGCAGACAGAATATTTATTCATATTTGGGTGTAAATATCGTACAATTTTCAGATTAAATAACATGTCCATGACTTTTTTTTTGTTTCATTTCCTTTTTGACTCGTCAATCAACCTTCATTAACTGCTATGATTGAAGCTGTAAAAAATAAACATATTTTCATTATTCTTCAAGCGAGATAAATTGCAGTAACTTTCTATGCAGCGATACATTTTTGCACAATCAAATAATACAAACTAGAACATAAAGTAGTAATGGAAAGATAATGAAGTTCTGAAATGGGCAGAGAATATTTATTTGAAAGCTGGGAGCAGCACAAGTTAGTGAGAAAAAAATAAAAGATGTAAAAACAATTGATCAAATATTGATATAATTTCTTGTTAAGATAGTGAGATAGCAGTCTGTCACATTTTCTTGATCTACATCTGCCATCTTACATGACTGAACTATCCGGAAGTGAATTGCACCGAGATGCCCTCGGGTGTTTTCAAGGGGAGATACTAACCGTGAAACCCCCTATATTCCTGGTTGTCTTTTGCAGTAGTGTATGCAAATTGTTATACCTGTATTTATGAAATTTGCTTATGGGATTCATCTTGAGTACTACACCCTCATTGCAATATGGGTTACACTGGCCCATATTTCATATTTAACTAATTTTTGTTACCTTTTATTTTTATTTCTCAAGCATTGTTCATGGATGATGATTGTATGCATCTCTGTTAGTACCAACAAAAAAGGTCACTGCTAGGAACATTTCACATTTTATTGGTGTTGGGCCAGTTTATCTAAATACCTTGTAGGTTTTGTATCCTGCGTGTGTATACTGTTACACCAGGAATCGTGAAAGTTGGTGAGGGAATGCATCTTGATGAGTAGTATATGCTCATCATAATAGTTGGTCCCTGTGACCCATATTTCATGCTTCATTGGTTAAATTTTGTGTTTTATTTTCAAGTATATGCGGCAAAAGAATTCATTGTGGCCTTCATTTCATGTTTTCCTGGCTGAGGTTACAGTTTTTGCATCAGCATACGACAACAGGCACCATTTATGCCTACTTTTACATCAGGAATTCATCAGTTTTTATTAGTGAATCTTGACGAGTACAGTATGTCACTTTCTTTAACTTTAGATTCCATGCTTCACTCACTTAGTTGAATTTTCTGTTTTAAATACATTTTTGAAACCAAAGAGGCATTCTCTGTTTACCGCATCAGTGTACATATTATTATATCAGGAGTTGATCTTGTAACTGTATTGTGTCTTGAACCTCAAAATAAAATGTAAACCTTGAGAGCAAAAGAAACTTTTAAAAGACTGGAATTTTAAAATTTAATATTTATTTTAAGCCAGTAAATAGATAATTCCATGCTCAAAGCATCAAAATCTAAACAGAATGACATTTTCGATAAATGCAACTGAAAGTAGGAATGCATATGTTTGTAAAAAGGTAAAAGGCAGCTCTAGCCACAAGGGTATGGGTATTAAATCAAAGCTTTTGATTTTCTCATATATCATCAGGGTAGACAAGATGATGAAGAAAAATCATGATCATGGTCATGAAAACATATTTGTCAGCAAATCGTGTTACTGGTAAATGCTAGTGGAAGTGGACTTTGTAAATTTGCCTACACCATAAACAAAGAAAAACAATATGCCAAAGTGAATATTTCAGGTCTGATTGCCAAGTTCTAAATACAATATCACTAAATAATATTGGGCTATCTGCATACAACAACAAAATATAGGATGATAATGTTATTGCACAAGTTATGGTGCCAAATGTTTTTGCTGAGCTGAACCAGATCTGGGGCCAAAAACCAAAGGACAAATATATTATACAAGGCAACAACAAAACCTTTTGCTGAAACAAAGAACACAGATATAATACAAGGCAACAACAAAACCTTGTGCTGCTTCTGTTAAGAAGGAGAATAGTCAAAGTCAGAGATTGGCAAATAAGAGTTAATTTGTATCTCATGACAACAAAATAAAATATAAAGACTGCTAGTACCTTGACAGTTCTTATCCTTAAACTTTGAACTAAAAACTTTTTGTTGGCCAAAATCAGTATTGTTTATATCGAGCATGACTGTATTCTCATGCTTGCTAACTATGCTGTGCCAATTATTTGTCAGCTCTATAGCCTCCCTAAGTTTTCAGTTTTGTTTTCGGGCTTGTTGCCATTCATGTGATCATTAATAATGTTTGCTGTATGATACCATTGAAAGACTCGAAAACAAACCTGTGCGCTTTTTGACAGCTCTATGTCGGCAACTGCAATAAGTATCCAGCCATTAATTTTTGGGGGGTAAGGATTTTATGCCATAAGATGTCAAACATTTTTTCTTTAGATTCATACAGACTGTAGATTAGATTGGATGCTCTCTCCATTCCATGATATTAAAGTCTATTTTTCTCTCATTATGAAAATTCTAATAGAGACAACATAAATATGCAGACATGCTCAGGTAGTATATGCAAAGGTGGCTATTGGCAACACTACTGTTTTTTTTTTTTTCTTCTTCTGATGCAGCTATTTGAGTGTGAAACGTTTTTTCCAAAACCCAGGTCACAAACTGGATAATGGCTCTGTTAAATATTTTAATTCCTCGGCAGGTACATAGCAGATTGGAATCGCTAATCCACTTGCACCACGTCACTAGTGTGAATGGCTTCGGAGGCAGGCTTGGACTTGTTTAAATCATGTGTTCATCCATAACATTTTACCTTCCAGTGACTAAAGAAGCTGTGTTCACATCAGCTGCTATACCTAAAGTATGAAATCAATAATATTTTTTTTAAAAAGTGTCAGAATAAAAATAAATAAAGTACCAAACAAAATTGCGATGAAGGAGTTGAAAAGAAAGTCTGGGCATAAAGGTACAAAAGAAAGCATTGAAAAATGTGGACAATGCTGCAAGGATCAAACTCGTGACCTCTTGTTTGGGGAGTTTTGAAACACATGTTGGGTTTTATATTCAATATGTGTATGCAAATTGTCATATTTGTGCACCTAAAACAAGATTTGTAATCAAGGGAATTAACTAGTGTGTGCCAGTCTGGTGCATTACTTGGACAGGTAGTAAGAAAACAGGAGGTAGTTGGTCATTAGGGTATGGTTACCAAGTCTAAGGCTGCAAACATTTTATAGTTTGGAGACAAATATGTTTTCATGACTTTAATAATGATAGTTCTTCCTCAACCCATCTGTCATGCTGCTGTATGGGAAAAACTAGGGCCTTGACATGGCAACCATACCTTTTTGATCAAAACAGACTTTTACCCTACTAGTTTATTCATAGATAAAGCATATTAAATTAAAATGACAGTATATTATATATTGTGATATGCAATCCTTGGCAGCTTCACTGCTTATTGTGCATGTGAATGGTGGGAATTGGTTGTGGGGACTGCCACATTTGAGGTCATTCATGGGACATTTCAGGAGTGACCTCCATTGAGGGGACTGCCACATTTCAGGCAAGGCCTCCATTGAGGGGACTGCCAAATTTCAGGCAAGGTCTCCATTGAGGGGACTGCCACATTTCAGGCAAGGCCTCCATTGAGGGGACTGCCACATTTCAGGCAAGGCCTCCATTGAGGGGACTGCTACATTTCAGGCAAGGCCTTCACCGCAGTTGCTAGTCAAGGCATTTGTATTAATAAATTAACTTTGCTTGAAATAGTTGCTATACGATGACTCAAACCAAGTTTAACTGGCACATCTGAAACATTTTATGAAGTTTTTTGAAAGAAGAAAAAATGCCCAAAAAATAAAAACTGGTTTTTAACTAGCCTGGCCATAAGGCACCATGACCTAATTATTGTATGGTCATGATTCTGTTCTGTAGCTGTCAAGAAGTCTTTTTTTATTCTTGGTAATGTACTTTCTCTAATGTTTGTGTTTGACTTGCCAAAAGCCAAAGGTTAGGGTCACTGATTAAAAGAAAATTGGTATCTGCATAACAAATTTAATTCTATGACAGGTACATTGCTTAAAGTTTGTGGAGGGCTTTATGCCAGGTACATTGCTCAAAGATTGTGGAGGGCTCTATGCCAGGTGCATTGCTCATAGTATATGGAGGGCTTGCACCTAAGATATTGAAGATGCTTGTTGATTTTGGAGTAGAAGAGGCATAGGTCAGTCTAATTGTTGATTTTGGAGTAGAAAAAGCATACGTCAGACCAGTTGTGATTCTAAAGGAAAATGGTATTGTACAGATTAATGTTTGTTTTGCAATAATCAGTGTTTCCCTTTACCCTCATTTGCGCTTAAGAGACCCCCAACTTTTGTATTTGACCCCCAGTTTTGATACCAAAGTTGTTTTTTTTTTTTTTTTTTACTCAGTCTGACCCCAGTTCTCACACCAAGGAGATTCTTGAATCTGTCTTGCAGCCCTAGGGGATACACTGATAATTTCATTGACCAAATTCGTGATGACTTTGACCAAGAGAAATCAAGAAATCTCTTGATTTTGGGGTCAAACATACAAAAGTCAGGGTAAGCGCATGTAAGAAAATAATTTGTTATGTACATTATGTTTAGGTATATCGAGACCCATTGATAAACAATCTTGAGAGACAACATTGCCCTTCTAGTGCCTAAAAAAAAGTTTAAACATGGGGCAGGTGTGTAATGTATCATTCACAGTACCTGTACTTGTTTATTTTTTTGTCCACTCTGAATATGTCTATAATGTCTACAAATTGTACATACTTTTGAAAATTATAAATGTTTAAATACAGTGCTTAGAAAATGTAAGAGTTTGCATATTGACAGTATGCACACTACATATAACATTTTGTGTGATGTCTATGGAGTTGATCATTATATGTGCATGTCTGTATGAAGTGTTATTAGCAAATCATTTGAGTTGACTATATATTGATTTTTTCCGCTATTTAGAAACAATCCCCCCCCCCCATGTTTTCTTCTCTTCATTCTTCAGTATATTCTTGCTTTTTTTAATTTTATTTTCTTTCAGTTTAAGGAATTAATGAAGATACAAGTACAGGCATAGCTATCATCACCACCAATGTGTTCAACGAAAAGTTCCCGAGAATAACAATTGCCACCAGTGTTCTGTGAATAAATCTGAAGATTAACTGTTGCCACCAGCAATATCTTCAGTAGAAGAACCATCACAATCTGTTGTTATTTATAATATGAAATATGAATGTATTTGATTACAGCACAGTGTTTGTGTAGCCATATTGTCTAGTCTAATATCGGTGCCATTAGCCTTTAGGTAGATCTCCATGACTATACGCTTGTTCTTTCTCATTGGTAAATAGATGGAGATAGGTGGGGGGTCATCCAAGGCCAATGTAGGCCCAAAGTTGTGGTGTGAATGAGTCCCCAAAATATCTGCTCTTTTTTTAATTAAAAATTATATTCAAGCCAATCATGTCAGTTTAACAACTTTGTCATTATAAAGATAAATCTTTTTATTTCAATTCATATAATTATTGCTCTTGTCTTTAGGTTGCCAAACAAACATGTAAATGAGTGAGAAATAAACATATTTACATCTTAATTGATGCCAACTTAATTCTTTTTAAAATCTTCTTATGTATATTCTTGTACTTCAAAAGAAAATGTTTTCATAAATAAAAATATGATTTTTTGAAAATACCCACTGTAAAATGCTCCCATACCATATATTCTCTCTTAAGAGTCAAGGCCAACTGCAAACAACATAGACCCTGATCTTCCATTACACAATGCTGTGGCAGATCAGTGTTTGTTCTACTGATTGCTTATAACATACAGCATAGTTCCCAATCTGCTGGTACATTATGTTTCAGCAGATTTGGGTCTGTGCTGTTTGCCGTTGAGCTTGATTTAGAAGCGAGTATATATGGTAAACCATAATCTGCAAGCCACAGTTTCCATGGAGAATTGTCTTTGCAATCTGTAGCCATGATAAGGCTGCTAAAGATCATAATTACCATTAATGCATTTGTTCCCGTAATAATGTCGTCAACACTCATTCTTTTGCATTGAATATTACTATAATGAAAGATGATGGCTTGTATTGTAATCACTGCTTAGTAGTTTGCTCTTGAAATTGTTTCCCCGATTAAAATAATTCCACTAAAGTGAAGGGCAAAAGTCACATCCAATCATGGCAACTAAATACCTTGCATATAGACGACGGTTGGGTTTGTAGGTGTGCAGATGGATAACTAGTAAATATCTGTGGATTAAGCAGTGAATTTACTTTTTAGCAGAATCTCCAGTAAATACTGTATACTAGGGATTAAGAAGTAAATATTGTTGACGTATGGAACACAGGTAATCTTTTTACTTGGGCTTTCTTCTTTTTTTTTTTTTTTTTTTTTTTCATGGCCATGTTCACTAGAACACATCTTCGTTATCAGCAAACAGAACTTTAACAATTAGCTACTTTTATGTTGCTTGTTTACTTGGTAATTACTTTCCTTTCAAATATTTTAAGATGTTGCCAGAGTGAACTTGGCTGTGTGTTCTCATTAAAATAGTAACTACTTTAAATAATAACACCCTTATAATAGTTTGTATACTTTATTATTTCATTTTGTAAATGATTACACTTGTCTGATGAAATGTACATGTAGATTTACTTCCCTTTATTTGTCTCACCTCAGATTCTGAAAACGGACAATCTTTTACCGCATTTCCAATTTTACTTCTGTAACAAAGATATTTGACAGTTGCATCATTCCTTTTATTATATGCTTCCTTGGGTTCGATTTCTTTATTCTAATGTCATAATGGAGTGTGACGTATATCCTTTATTGTGGAAGCTACAATTTAACTCAAAAAAGCTGTTTGCATCAGATTCAATCCAAAATTATGACAGTAACTTTGTCGTATTGGCAGAATCATGGTGTACTAAAAGCCAAACAACATGTGGAAATATGAGAAGCTCATTGGAATAAAGATTTAAAAATAAAGAGGTTTTGTTAGACTACTTACTACATTATGTTCAGTTCCCAAATGACCTGGAAAATGGATTTATCATAAATCACAATGTGAGAAACAAGGCAGAATATCCTAGCAGAGAATGTCAGGAATCAAAATTCAGCAAAAACAACAATCTTAAAGCTGGTTGCTCATCAGCTCTTTGCTCACTGGGGCTACCCACAGTTGATCTGGGTTTTGACCATAGAAAACAGAAGTGTTGTGGAAGGCAATGTTATGGTAGACAAACTTAACCCCAACCCCCTTACCTTACCTGCTTTCATAACCAAAGTTTTGGATAATGAAGTTCCATTGACAGATACTCTTGACAGTTACCATCATGGCCCAGAGTGCACTGCAGCCCACAGCTGCTACAGTGTCTGTTTGCATAACCATTAAATCCACTGATTCAGACAAACCTTCTGTATCAGCCCAAGACAGTGATCATTCTTCATGTATGTCTTATGTCAACATAAGTCTTGGAGTCAGAAGGCTAATTAAAGCATAAAGAAAAAAATGCCTCCAAGCATGATGGGATTGAAACACCAAGAGATTGTTCTAGAAAATTAAGACTGATTTGATTCAGTTCATTCCACCTCTTTAGTTCAAGAACCTGATATTTTTGCAGACCTTTGAGATGGCTAGCAAAATAGAACGAGTAGGATATAGGTGATTGCTTTCTGTAATTTTGATCCCAAGCAAATTTCTGTGTGGCATTTTCATTTTGCTCTAGACGTGTTAAAGAAGGCTGGGTAACTCAAGTCTGGTCTGAAGTAAATTGGATGGAAAATAGTTTTACTGATGGAAATTACTACTTTTATCAATGTAGTGATGTTTGCTTGAGAGAGGATATAAAGAAATAAGGTATCACTTTCATGCACTTCCTCCACCCTTAATACTGGCTGCCATGTATAGCCTATCATGTGCTGAAAAATGGCGTTAAACCCCACAACAATAACAACACAATCATGCATGAAGGTTTGTCTAAAATGATAGACCTAATCTCACTTTATTCCAGCTTTTCCAGAAAATAAATTTCTGGATCCTAAACGAACCTCGACAGTTTATCAGGAACAACAGATTTTCAGACGTCAGAAAAGTTGTGACGAGAGAATACTGTTTTGGGGGACTACAGTTCTTTACACTAGGTTCATACGATATTTGAAGGTCTTTGACAGTTTTGGGAAAAATAAGGTAGCATATTCAAGGCCTTGAAGGTTTGGGAAAATTGAGCAGATTACCCTGAGGTCTTTAGTTAGTCTTTGAAAATTGAAATGAACCTAAACATTTTAATTTCATTCCATAATCACAGATAAAATTGTCCAAGGTTGTTAGATTTGGAAATAGATGAAATTTCAAGGTTTCTTTCTTTTGATGACCCTTTCAGTTTCATTTCGCCATTAAACAATATTGTAGTATTTTGCATTCATTGTTTTCTCATATAATATAACTTTTATACAAAATGTTAGCAAAAATAGGTCATGGAAATCTATGTGTCTGGTCTTTGAAAGTTTGGAAAAAGTCTTTGAATTTATCATTCCGAATTCTGTATGAACCCTGTTACAGCCCAGTATCTACCTGGACTATGTCTTGGTGGACAGTGAGGACAATTCAAGGGACTTGGAAGAGAATAAAGATGAAATTAGACAAGTTTCTGGTCACAGCATCAGAAGATGGAAGCTGCTTGGTCTCTTTATGTGAAACTTGAGGTCTAAGTATTAAGGAAGCAATTGATTGGTCAAGGGAGACAATTTTTCTTTGTTTCTGTGTATGGCAAGTAAAATATCAAGTATTAAAAACGTTTTGTCAAGTTTTTTTAACCTGCAGGTGTGAAAATGGAAAGATCTACAAATGTACATCAGTTTTTATGCTGAAATGTCTGTGTTACTTGTTGAGAACACATTTTCCCATGACAGTTCAGGCAGTTCTGCATGGGAATTGGTCCATATCTTCATTTCACCAGTTTAGTGTAATCATTTACAAAATGTAACCAACGTTTTAATTTATGAACTTTTAAGTTTCACTCAGCTGATGAAAAGCACATCTTATTTCCCCACATTAGATTTAGTTTCAGGTTCAGTCTTTTTTTGCACAAGAAAAGGTGGTGGTATGGTGTTGTCATTCTTTAAAATCAACTAGGTTAAATGTTATCTGTCTTTGGAATGCATGGTTGAACATTAAAGGGAAGTTGAAATTCACGTTAACATTTCATCATGTAAGTGTAATGTCTACTCTAAACTTTATCTTCCCGTATATTATTTTAAAGCCGTTTTGGTATGCACACACAGTATTGTGATGGTAGATCAGGGTTTAAGTTTGCAGATCAGGGTTTAAGTTTGCAGTTGGACCCATCTTCCGAACAATTACTTGTGTCAGTATTTAAAATCCGGATTCTACCTCTATGAGAAATCTTTTATTTTGCAATTTGAATTCATGGTTATTAGCAACTGTTACATCCTTGAAGGGGCCCTGGGATGGCCAAGTGGTCTAAGGTGCTTGCCTTTACACATCACTGACATCTAACCTGTGTCTGCATGATTTCAATTCTCAGGCTTGATCATTGTGAATGTGTGCCACTAGCTTGCCATGGGTCAGAGATTCTACATGGGGTTTTTTGTGATCTTTCTCCACCAGATATACTGGCTGCCATGCATTGAAAAATGGCATTGAACCCACAACAAAAGCAAATTCGTGAAAATAAATGGGTGGGAATTCAGAGTAGTAATAATAGATTAAATTTAAATAAAATTTTGTTTTATAATTGTACAAAGTACCTGTGAAATGCAAAAATAAATGGCACATTTGTGAATCTGTTGTTTCAGGATCACAAAATGGTTCAAAGGGTCACTTTTAAAACCCCGGTTTACATTGTCTTTACCGTGTGTTTTTTTATTTTTAGTATATACATTTTCCAGAATTTATATTGTTCTAGGGAGAAAAGTACCTCGTTAATTTGTTTAAATTTTTCCCCTAAATGTGTGAAAGGAACAATTAGTGAGTATATACGGTTGTTACAAATGGTCTACAACAGCACGTTGAAGAATATTTATTCATGAATGCATCATATCCATTTTTTGGTTTTGTTCACTAATTTGCCGAAATGTTGCTTGTTTTGGTGGCATCTCTGCATGTTGTGTGAAACTAAAATTGTCTTCAACAATGAGTGTTAGTTGTTGGAAAATAAAATTACATTTTTGAATTTTACACATAAATTGCTTCAGGTATTGCTTATTCAGAAAGTGTATCGGAATGTGACATGTGAAACTCTAAATGTCTTACCACAAGGAAAAAGACAATCTATAAAATTTATGTATGATTTTCCACCATAGAGAATGTTATTTACCAACATAGAGCTGTTGAAGTTGCTTTTACATGTACTTTATTGAAATTCACATTAAATATTAGATTTTATCTTCATTGTGTGTATGTATATTTTATCATCATTGTATAAGTGCATGTGGGGTATTTTAGTTTTGTTCTTGTACGTATGTATTTGGGGAATTTTAATTTTGTCATCATTGTATATGTGATATTTTAGTTCTATCATCATTAGACCAAATTTCTTCACAATTATTCTCTTATGTACAACGAACAAATTTTTTTAATCTGCATTCATTTCAATGAATACTTGCTTCCAATTCTGTATAAATTAATGGTTTGGTTGAATTTTACAGCACGTCGAAAAACATTTAGAACAGAAAGAATCGAGGTAAAGTGCTTTGAACATGGACATGTCATGAGAAATGAGTCAAGCTAATCCGATGTTAGGATTCTGACTCACCTTTTTGATTGCGCGTCCAGTGTGCTAACCTTTGACCTACTGCAATTTCTTGTATGAATTCCAGGCCTGATATACTCTTAAACATTCTCGACAAAAAATGGAAGCAAAAGCTGAAAATCATGTATACTTCATGTACTTTGAATAAAGCTAATGATGATAATACGATCATGGAGGGTAAATTGATTAGTCAAGTACAGGTAATTTCCCATGAGCCCTGTTATCAATGCAGTGTATTTATTTCTTTAACATATAACCGTCAGGAATGTATGCAGGTATAGAATTAATAGGCACATCAGCACAGTCCTGGCTATTAAGGATGGAATATATATACATCCCCAAAAGTTACCTTCACATCTACTTGTAATGATTCAATGATTGTAACATTCATGTTGATTTTAAATACAACTTGGGTCACTCGTGATGCATGGCAGGTGGAAGGAACTGAAGGGTAACTTGGTGACACCATAACCTAAGTATCATGCTTGAGTAAATAATGTTTGCAGCCTGTACATTATATCCTTAGTGTCTTGCATCATGAGCAGTTTTATACCACAATTAGGTCATTGTGACATAATTTTCAGACCAGAGACTTCGGTATACTTTCTATACCTACTCCAAATCTGTTGGCACAGGGATTCATGAGTAAATAATTTGTCAAGACAAAATTGTATACATTATCTTTTCATTATTGAAATGTGCCATGAATTGAAAAATAGTTCTTTATATAATACCAAAATATAACAGCAAAAATTAAGAGCTCAACTGTAATTTTTAAAAATACACAATTACATATACTTTTAATATTTATTCACAGTTCATTCTCATATTTAGATTTTATGCATGCACATTAAATAATAAAGTTTATTTTAAGACTGGGTTTCACTTTGTTTTATATATGTGTGTACAAGGCTTACATTTCATATACTTTATTATTATATACTTCAATCACAGCATGGCTATCCCCAAATTAATCTGTAATTTAAAAATGATCTGCACAAGTCCCTGATAATAGCATGAAGAGTTCAGTGTGTCTTTCACAGACCCTGACCACCTGATCATCCCAAGGCTTTTGAGAAACAAAATTCATGTACTCTTTGCACTGTTAAACAAGAAACTTTTTGGTCATGAAAAGCAATGAATGTTTGTACTGTCATTGACCCTAAGGTCCATCACTGCAATACGATATCAACTTTTGGAAACTTCTGATCCTCACCCAATCTATGAACTGACATTGAAGATGAGGTCTGTCCCTACCACAATGTCTTGGCCCTTGGACACTTCTGATCCTCACCCAATCTATGAACTGACATTGAACATAAGGTCTGTCCCCACCACAATATATTGGCCCTTGGAAATTTTTGATCCTCACCCAATCTATGAACTGACATTAAACATAAGGTCTGTCCCTACCACAATGTCTTGGCCCTTGGAAACTTCTGATCCTCACCCAGTCTATGAACTGCAATTGACCATAAGGTCCGTCCCTACCACAATGTATTGGCTTTTGCAAATTTGTTATCCTCACCCAGGCTATGAACTGGCATTGGCCCTTAGGTTCCATTTTTGTCACAAGGACTTTTAACATTTGATCCTCACCCAGTACCACACAATACCATACCACACAAAACCATACAAACTACTGAGCATGAAACAATACATTTATACATACAGATGATAATGACCGCAGGATACATTCGCACCCCATAAACACTGGTTCAGGGTCATAGCTTTGAAACTATATATGTATACATGTATATAATAGTGGCCACCCATAGAAGAAAATGCAAAACTGGTCTTTGTACACGTTTTACTTTAAAAACTGATATTTGAGCAAAGTCTTTGCGATGAAAATTATTATTATTGCATTATGAAGATTGTTTTACGTTCACTATTCATCAAATTCATAAAATCCATCTACGTATTGTTCTCTTCCAAATGTTATTCCACGTAAGATTAATGTATCCTGCTCACTTTTTAATCCATCTCATAAATTATCTCAAATTAAAATAATCACTGATCTTTGTTTCATGAAACATGACAAAACACTTAATTTCGCTACTGATTGACAGGTTAGGATGAGTAAGAGACACTACGAAACGGCTATTCGCACTCCAAAAACAATGACCCTTAATCCCAAAAAAAGTATGTTACTCGTATCTCTTAAAGAGGAACTTTTTCGCCAGAGATTTTAGCCACAATAGATAGATGAAGGTTTCACAGAAACACATTTCTACTGGCACACAAAAAACACACTTATTTCTGTATCTTAAACATGGCTACTTTTCCCACAGTCCAACAAACAAAGTGTAACCCTCTCGTGTATGAACTGCCTTTCTTTGGAACCCAACATGATGCCCTAGAGTTGTACCGAGTGTCACTGGAGAATAGTGCAAACAGGATATGAAATGTTTACACATCGGTATATATGGTGCGCCATTATGTAAACAATACCCTGCTTATCAAGCAAAAGTGTAATTTGCATGCATAGAGCACCCTTTTGATGTGTTCCAGTGACCAACTTAAGACATGGAGATGTTACTACTGTTTAGGACAATGGCCACTAGGAAAGCATGTGATAATTACACTGGACATTATAAAGGAAATTCGTTGTTTGCGGGGCAGGGGGGAAGAGAATGGTAATTGTGACCACTAAATTCATGTGACCATTAGGACAGGATTGACTATCGATCTATCTATCTATCTATCTATCTGTCTGTCCGTCTCTCTCTGTATATTTATACATCTATCTATGTATCTATCTGTATGTCTGTCTGTCTGTATATCTATCTATATATCTGTCTATCTATCTATCTATATGTATGACTCTCTCAATATCTATATTCCATACAATAGCTTTATTTTTGCACCATGAACCTTTATAAAACAATTGTTGGATGGCTCACACATGAGTCTATTGACTTGAGGTATAAAAAGAAAACAAGTTCATTGTGAATGAAAGAAGACTGTGTGTTATGTACAGTAAATTTAGTTAAGGACCACATATCTCTTACAAAGGTACAGGTCAAAGAAACCGTTTGGACAATAATCTCCAGAGCCAACCATTCCTTAAAAATGCCTACATAGATGCCTATTAAATATGAAGTAGGCGTATGATTCACTATTCACGTCATTCTTGGAGGGGTTGTTAAGAACTTTAGGAGGGGCAGTTGTGTTCATGACTAATTTTACTAAAATGCACTTCACTTGAAATTTGTCAATGCTATTAAGAAATACTTAAATATTCATAAAGAGCAACATTACGAGCTCAATGCTATGCTCTACCCGTCATAAACAAGTATAATTTGTGGGATGTCATGTCATTCATAATACATCTGATGTTGGTTTTGCCATCAAGACTCAGCTAGTTAGCAAGCTCCCAAATCTCCCTAATGGCTTACATGATAGGCAAATGCAAACGAGATTCTGTCTGTCAAGAAAAGGACATGCAACTATTACACTGGACAACAAATTTTTACAAAAGTCATGTTACTGAAATAAAATTAGTCAATTCTTATCAATTTTTATGTGCTGAACACGAATATGACAGTCAAATTGCAAAATTGGCTCTAGTTTTTTTTGTAATCTGCAAGAAATTAATGTTTACATAACGAAATGCATTCCAATAGTAAAAGGTCAACTGTAATAGCCTACCTATAAAAAATCAAGTCATTGACTACATCTTAGATTTCTTCGCCTGTCTCTTGTACAGCTGTTCGGGAGCATCTCTGAGGAGTGTCCAGCAGTAGTCAGCCAGCATTGTAGTGGACCATTTTCCCTGGTATCTTTGTTCCATTGTTGCGATATCTTGATGAAAACGTTCGCCGTGTTCATCACTAACAATACCACAGTTGCTAGGAAAGAAATCCAAATGGGAATGAAGGAAGTGAATCTTTAGAGACATATTGCAGCCAAGTTTCTTATACTTCATCAACATGTCTTCTACTAGTTCCTTATAGTTTTCTGCCCTAACATTTCCGAGGAAGTTTGTAGAAACTAGGCGAAAAGCATTCCATGCTTGTTTCGCGTCACCTTCCAGCAAGTTGTTGAACCGGTCATCTTTGAAAAGCTCTCGAATCTGAGGACCCACAAAAACTCCCTCTTTAATCTTTGCTTCGCTGAGTCGAGGGAATTTTTCATGCAGGTATCGGAATGCTGGCAAAGTCCGGTCAATGGCTTTCACGAAGTTCTTCATCAAACCTAGTTTGATGTGAAGGGGTGGTAGCAAGATTTTCTGAGCCTCAACCAGAGCTGGGTGTTGGATATTCTTCTCTCCAATGGCTACATTCTGCCTGTGAGTCCATTCCTTCCTCATGTAGTGCATTTCCCTTGCTCGGCTATCCCACTCGCATAAGAAACACATGTATTTTGTATATCCTTGCTGCAGTCCCATTAAAAGGGCAACTACCTTCAAATCACCACAGAGGTGCCAGCTGTACTTGTTATACTCAATGGAATTCAGTAGCTGCCTTAAGTTATCGTATGTCTCTTTCATGTGGACAGCATACGCTACTGGAATAGATGGAAGAATGTTTCCATTGTGCAAAAGCACAGCCTTGAGACTCAGTTTCGAAGAGTCCACAAATAGTCTCCATTCTTGTGGGTCATGAGTGATTTTTAAAGCATTCATGAGGCCCTCAATATCGGAACAGAATATCAGATTACTTTCCTTTCTGAAGAAAGGCTCCAATTGCTGGTGGCGCTTTCGATATGCAGTAATTGTGACATCTTCTTCTAGAAGATTCCATTGTTGGAGTCTTGATCCTAGCAATTCTGCCTTGTTCTTTGATAAGTCCAAATCACGAATCAGGTCATTTAGTTCTTCCTGTGTTATTCTGTGTGGGGTTGATGATGCACCACAGTGAAAATCTGGATCACTGCATGCTGATGGACCAGGAGAAGAACAGGTCGACTCACCTTTGTCTTCGTCAGATGAATCAAGAGAATATTCTGCTGGAGATTCTGGAATAGGAAGTCCCTCACCATGTGGAACTGGTCTCAATGCAGACGGAATGTTTGGGTAGACTATTCTCGACTTCTTTCGCTTCGTTATTCCGCCGGAAAGAGGAGGAACCAAGCAGAAGTAACAGTCATTTAGGTGGTTGCTTGGCTCTCTCCACACCATTGGGACTGCAAACGGCATTGATGACCTTTTGCAATTCAACCACTGTGAAAGCTGTGTTGTACATGTAGCACAGCATATATGCGGAGCCCAAGGCTTGTCTTGGTCACCAACCTTGCATCCGAAGTAAAGATGATATGCCTTCTTCACTTGAGAATTGATACTTTTCTTCTGGTTGGCAAATGTCACTTCCCCACAAATATAGCAAAAATTGTCCGCGGTATTAACACACTTTCGAGGCATTACTGTTCTTTATTGTACGTAAATGGATAAAATAATAAGTTTTATGTAACAGTAGCTTGAACTGTCTCGCACAACGTCTAAAATATTTTAAATGCTGAACCTATCTGACTGGGCTTTATATAGTACACTGCTTACGTCAGCTTCAGCAGCCGCCTGGCATTAGTATAATAGGCCTACACATGTATAGTACACTGCTGACGTCAACTTACTTCAGCAGCCGCATGGCATTAGTATTGCATTGCATCAGAAAATGATGCAATCAACTGTGGATGATGTGAGCATGATGGTATTATGCAATGTTACATCATTATTCCGGATGTTGCTGCAGTCCTACTGGAGAAATTTACACAGTGAAACATAGAAAATGAGGTATATGAATATCTTCAAAACGAGAGCCAATACAAATTTTTCACGGTTATATTCGTGTTCGGCACACCAAAATACTACAGATTAGGGCCTTTTCAAGTCAGTAATGATTTCACTGTTGACCAGTGTTATCAGCACCCATGTAGCCACTTTGACCAATCCAGATGATATCAATGACAAATTGTTACGAACGTCTAGAATCTCTTATTGCGGAAGTACTAAAGGCAGACAAGCCTTATGTGACTTCATTGCTCTATTTGGCACAGATCATCAGACATTGTCATAGGTCATTTGCAAATGCAAGAACAAAGGACTCGTTATACTGTGGAAATGCGCAGACACGACCTCCTAATCACCAGCACAGTGTTCCGCCTGCCTAACCACAACAAGACGCACTGGATGCATCCACGCTTCAACGCACCGAAATCTTATTGACTACGTTATCGTCAGGAGAAGAGAGAAACAGGATGTCCGAGTGACGAAGGACATGATAAGTACAAAATTCTGTACTGACTGCAAGCCCAAAATCTCCAGACTCAATATCCGGGCAATAGCATGATTTATTTTCTTGGCGTGGCGCCTGCATCCTGCCCTATTTCGTAGGCATTCAGCAGGGTCGGGACCACAAAGCCTTTGAATGATTTAAGTTTCACCATACACACGAACGGTGGAAATCTCAGAACTACAACATGTCCTCTATTAATCCTTTAAATACACTCAACATCTGTCAAGTGCGCCACAGATAATTCAGAACACAGATTGTCTTGTTTAGTTATTCATGTACTCGCAGAAGAAGGACCGCTCCGGTGGCCTAGTGGTTAGAGCGTCCGCCTCGGATGCGGGAGGTCGTGGGTTCGATCCCCGGCCGAGTCATACCAAAGACTTACAAAAACGATACTAACAGCTGCCTCGCTTGGCGCTCAGCATTAAGAGGTTAGTGTTAGGACTGGTCGGCCCGGTGTCAGGATAATGTGACTGAGTGGGACATCATGCTACATGTCTTTGGCATGATGCCCCAGTGCTAGACATCACTATAAACTGCCACATTGCAGACATCGTAGCGATATGACTGAAAAATTGTTAAAGCTACGTTAAAAATCCAAATCACATCACATCACATTACAGAAGAAGGATTGGCATTCTTCAATTACACATTTACTCCAAGAGCTAATTGGTTAATCATAAAACTTTACACACATTTACCACAAGACCTATTGGATTCATCATGAAACTGTACACACATTTACCCCAGTACCTATTTGATTCATCATAAAACTGTACACACACTTACCCAAAGAACTAATTGATTCATCATGAAGCCTTACACAAACATTCACCCCAAGAACTAATTGATTCA
Organism: Sinohyriopsis cumingii; assembly: GCA_028554795.2. Taxonomy (NCBI): domain Eukaryota; kingdom Metazoa; phylum Mollusca; class Bivalvia; order Unionida; family Unionidae; genus Sinohyriopsis; species Sinohyriopsis cumingii. The sequence continues at coordinate 54,562,598 of CM068841.1, forward strand.
GCATGAAAATGGTGTCCCGCGAACATTTATTTTGGCCACTATTCCATTCACGAAAATACCATTATCACTGTCCCTCCTGAATCTAGGTTCACATCGTCGTACGGTTTTCACTAAAATACTTCTTATGATGTCTAGTTGTCGCTAAATGAAAATGGTGCTGTTCTGAGGTCAAATAACAGTCTCTTTGAAAAGAGTGTTATAGCTCCTCCTCCTGAACTGATGGGGTTTTCACTTTCACTAAAACAATTCTTAATGGTATCGTTGGTCTTAAATGACAGTGATCGATGGGGTGTCACGAAAAATGCTTCCTATGACGCGTAGTAAAGCCTTAAGGAGATGCATAAAAGTTTGTTGGTTTGTTGTGACTGATTCTTGTAAAGAGATGGTCATATGTTACCAATACGTTTTCGTGTTATTCTGATAACTTCCTTTTGTCACATATATGGATATTTAATTTTACAAGTGGAAAATCTCCAGTCATCGTGAAGGATTCACATATCAAGAAAGAATTTTGCAAAATGCACATTCTACATAAAGCGAGTGCAGCGCATTGAGTATAATTTTAAATTTATAACTGTTATAAGATTTTATGTTTTATCGACGGTATGTGTCTATGTTACTATGCAATTAATTATTAAGATATGTCATGTTTACCCCGACCCAGAGTAGCCCAGTTGAAACATGTATAATCAAAGTAATTCTGACAAGCCATTGTTTGATGTTAAACATTGCCGCAGGCTACCACTAATCCATTACGTAAGATTGCCTTGGTTAGAAGTGGAGAGCCGGACCTAGGAGTTGCGAAGCCACAGATAGCCAATTATCACCTAGGTGTGGAAATGTTTTTCCAAGATCAAAAGAAGTTGCCTGAAGAAGTGGGAGTGTCTTAACTTCTTTTCCCTGCAGACAGACAGACAGGTTGAACTGGCGGCTAAAACAATTGGACAGGGTCACAGCGCCACCCAATCAAAATCGAGATAGAGGAGAGACCATGATTTGGGTAGAATGATATCTCCGCGTCTTCCGGCAAGAATTAGTTCGCTGAGAGAAATTACCCAGAGGAGAGGTTAGCGTAACTCAGAATAGCCATTCGTTATTGGCGGGAAAATCTTAGAGCAGGAAATTCTAAGTACAGAGAGCTTCAAATAAGGTCAGTGAGCTATTTGTTCGGTCTTTGTGGAATGCGACTGCATTTTAATTGTAGGTCGTATGTATACTTTATTATTACTAGAATCCTAGTACGAATAATTACTTTGTTTTGTTAATATGTTTGCATATTTTGAAGAAATGAGTTGATATTTGTAAAGAATTATATAGCTTGCTAGCCGTCGTAAGATTTAATATTGTAATTCGCTATGTGGGTATTTTATTGTAGACTAACACATGTGTTCATGTGATTATAGATTTTGCCATTGTTGAATATTTGTGTAATGTACAGACATACGTCTGATTGTTGTCAGATTGTAGTACAATGAGATTAAATATATATGTGTATATACTGGCGTAACGCAATGTATTGATGTCTGTATGACAATTCGCTGATACCGTGTTATTACGCCATTGTTTACCCTGCAAGAAGTGTGTGGGAATTTCGATGTGTACGCATGCGTGACAGAAACCGTGATGGCCTTATCTGATGATTAATTGTCGATATAGTGTGAGGTGAGATTCGATAAAGCATATGTTAACGCCTTGTGGTTTTTCACAGGAAGCTTTGAGGGACAGACCAGTTACAGTTTGGTCCCGTAGTCTCAGATAGAGAGACGGAGGAAGGGAGAAGAAAGAAGAGAAGTCAGGAGAAGTTGAAGTCTGGGAGCGAAATTGGAGGAGGAGATAGTAGAGAGGGAAACGGAGACGAAGGAGGAGTTAGAGAAACGGAAAGTAGGCAGGAATTAGCGGGAAAGAAAGAGATGAGTAGATGCAAGGACAGGGGTAAAATCGAACTCACACTGTAAATCACGGGATGAATTAGGCTGTCACTTGGTCGAGGGAAAGACGAGTGATTGGAAGTTATCGTTTTAATTTATCGAATTTATTAAATTGTTATTGATTGAATTTTCATCTTCTTGTTCTCTATAATTTAACCGTCGGCATTGCTGACTGGGGACTCAGAGCTGTAAATCTACCTCGTCACTAATTTAACTTTCTAACCTCACGAGCCAGGGTGGAACTTTCATCATAATTTAATTAAATTATATTGGAAGAACCCCACCCCAATGCGTGCAAACGTCACAAGGTAGGTGCGCTTAAACTACCATGCCAGATAGGGTTTTCACTTTTTTCAGTACGTATTCAAAAGACGGCCATCACGTGACACACGTGCATATTTCTTAAATACTGATGTAGAACGATCACGTTTTCAGAATTGATGATTAATCCTTTGTACATATCATTATGAATGTATCATGTTTACAGAATTCATGGGTAGTGGCTTAGACGTACTATGTCAAACAAAACATGCTGACAGAATTGATAGGTAATCCTTTAGACGTTAAACGTATCACGTTGAAACTATCATGCTGACTTTATTGATGTGTAATCCTTTAGACGTTAAACGTATCATGTTGAAACTATCATGCTGACTTTATTGATGGGTAATCCTTTAGACGTTAAACGTATCACGTTGAAACTATCATGCTGACTTTATTGATGGGTAATCCTTTAGACGTTAAACGTATCACGTTGAAACTATCATGCTGATTTTATTGATGGGTAATCCTTCAGACTATCATGTTGAATATATACTTTTTAAGAATTGGTTTGTTATCCTTTTAGACATATCATATGGATCGTATCATTTTAAAGAATTGATGGGTAATTGTACAGACGTATATGTTATGACGTATCATGTTGAATATATCATTTTAAAGAATTGATGGGTAATCTTTTGGACGTATCATGTTTACAGAATTGGTGCGTAATCCTTTACTTTTCAGGATCTTTTCGTCATTCCTGACAAGGAAGAAGTTTTGTATTTAAGTTATGACAATGTTTTTCTATTGGACATTTTTTTACGCATCAATACGTTAGGCATAGCATTCTACCATATAACTTCCTCTTCTCTTTTTACCTGTAAATTTAGCCAAACATTGTATCTTGCCCAAGCAAACAAATTCCTTTCTCATTGTCAACAAGGACACACATCAATATAGCTATATCATTTATTTGAGAAATGACATTAATAGATCACTTATTGAACGCAATAATATGATACCTATTACTTAAAATTGCAATTACATAATGTGTGTACAAGGCTTACACTTCGTATAGGGGCCGCGAGTGGTCTAAAGCTCTCTCCTTTACGGATCACTGCCATCTCACCTCTGCCTACGTGGGTTCTAGTCTCCGATTCAGCAAATGTCGGTATGTGAGAAAGTTTGCTATAGCTACTCGTGAGTCGGTGGTTCTTTCCGGGGTTTTCCCGGGTTCTTCCTCCACCATTAATACTGGCCGTCATGTATAGCCTATCGTGTGCTGAAAAATGGCGTTAAACACTACAACAACAACACCAACAACTACACTTTATATACTATGTTTTTATATACTTCAATCATAGCATGGCTATCCCCAAATTAATCTGTAATTTAAAAATGATCTGCACAAGTCCCTGATAATGGCATGAAGGGTTCAGTGTGTCTTTCACAGAACCTGACCACCTGATCATCCCAAGGCTTTTGAAAAAAAAATGTGTCATATACTCATTGCACTGTTAAGCAAGACACTTTCTGGTCATGGAAAGAAAAGAATGTTTGTACTGATATTGACCCTAAGGTCCACCACTGCAATAGTTGCATGTCCTTTTCTTGACAGACAGAATCTCGTTTGCATTTGCCTATCATGTAAGCCATTAGGGAGATTTGGGAGCTTGCTAACTAGCTGAGACTTGATGGCAAAACCAACATCAGATGTATTATGAATGACATGACATCCCACAAATTATACTTGTTTATGACGGGTAGAGCATAGCATTGAGCTCGTAATGTTGCTCTTTATGAATATTTAAGTATTTCTTAATAGCATTGACAAATTTCAAGTGAAGTGCATTTTAGTAAAATTAGTCATGAACACAACTGCCCCTCCTAAAGTTCTTAACAACCCCTCCAAGAATGACGTGAATAGTGAATCATACGCCTACTTCATATTTAATAGGCATCTATGTAGGCATTTTTAAGGAATGGTTGGCTCTGGAGATTATTGTCCAAACGGTTTCTTTGACCTGTACCTTTGTAAGAGATATGTGGTCCTTAACTAAATTTACTGTACATAACACACAGTCTTCTTTCATTCACAATGAACTTGTTTTCTTTTTATACCTCAAGTCAATAGACTCATGTGTGAGCCATCCAACAATTGTTTTATAAAGGTTCATGGTGCAAAAATAAAGCTATTGTGTGGAATATAGATATTGAGAGAGTCATACATATAGATAGATAGATAGACAGATATATAGATAGATATACAGACAGACAGACATACAGATAGATACATAGATAGATGTATAAATATACAGAGAGAGACGGACAGACAGATAGATAGATAGATAGATAGATCGATAGTCAATCCTGTCCTAATGGTCACATGAATTTAGTGGTCACAATTACAATTCTCTTCCCCCCTGCCCCGCAAACAACGAATTTCCTTTATAATGTCCAGTGTAATTATCACATGCTTTCCTAGTGGCCATTGTCCTAAACAGTAGTAACATCTCCATGTCTTAAGTTGGTCACTGGAACACATCAAAAGGGTGCTCTATGCATGCAAATTACACTTTTGCTTGATAAGCAGGGTATTGTTTACATAATGGCGCACCATATATACCGATGTGTAAACATTTCATATCCTGTTTGCACTATTCTCCAGTGACACTCGGTACAACTCTAGGGCATCATGTTGGGTTTTAAAGAAAGGCAGTTCATACATGAGAGGGTTACACTTTGTTTGTTGGACTGTGGGAAAAGTAGCCATGTTTAAGATACAGAAATAAGTGTGTTTTTTGTGTGCCAGTAGAAATGTGTTTCTGTGAAACCTTCATCTATCTACTGTGGCTAAAATCTCTGGCGAAAAAGTTCCTCTTTAAGAGATACGAGTAACATACTTTTTTTGGGATTAAGGGTCATTGTTTTTGGAGTGCGAATAGCCGTTTCGTAGTGTCTCTTACTCATCCTAACCTGTCAATCAGTAGCGAAATTAAGTGTTTTGTCATGTTTCATGAAACAAAGATCAGTGATTATTTTAATTTGAGATAATTTATGAGATGGATTAAAAAGTGAGCAGGATACATTAATCTTACGTGGAATAACATTTGGAAGAGAACAATACGTAGATGGATTTTATGAATTTGATGAATAGTGAACGTAAAACAATCTTCATAATGCAATAATAATAATTTTCATCGCAAAGACTTTGCTCAAATATCAGTTTTTAAAGTAAAACATGTGTACAAAGACCAGTTTTGCATTTTCTTCTATGGGTGGCCACTATTATATACATGTATACATATATAGTTTCAAAGTTATGACCCTGAACCAGTGTTTATGGGGTGCGAATGTATCCTGCGGTCATTATCATCTGTATGTATAAATGTATTGTTTCATGCTCAGTAGTTTGTATGGTTTTGTGTGGTATGGTATTGTGTGGTACTGGGTGAGGATCAAATGTTAAAAGTCCTTGTGACAAAAATGGAACCTAAGGGCCAATGCCAGTTCATAGCCTGGGTGAGGATAACAAATTTGCAAAAGCCAATACATTGTGGTAGGGACGGACCTTATGGTCAATTGCAGTTCATAGACTGGGTGAGGATCAGAAGTTTCCAAGGGCCAAGACATTGTGGTAGGGACAGACCTTATGTTTAATGTCAGTTCATAGATTGGGTGAGGATCAAAAATTTCCAAGGGCCAATATATTGTGGTGGGGACAGACCTTATGTTCAATGTCAGTTCATAGATTGGGTGAGGATCAGAAGTTTCCAAGGGCCAATATATTGTGGTAGGGACAGACCTTATGTTCAATGTCAGTTCATAGATTGGGTGAGGATTAGAAGTTTCCAAGGGCCAATATATTGTGGTAGGGACAGACCTTATGTTCAATGTCAGTTCATAGATTGGGTGAGGATCAGAAGTTTCCAAAAGTTGATATCTTACACTGGACAACAAATTTTTACAAAAGTCATGTTACTGAAATAAAATTAGTCAATTCTTATCAATTTTTATGTGCTGAACACGAATATGACAGTCAAATTGCAAAATTGGCTCTAGTTTTTTTGTAATCTGCAAGAAATTAATGTTTACATAACGAAATGCATTCCAATAGTAAAAGGTCAACTGTAATAGCCTACCTATAAAAAATCAAGTCATTGACTACATCTTAGATTTCTTCGCCTGTCTCTTGTACAGCTGTTCGGGAGCATCTCTGAGGAGTGTCCAGCAGTAGTCAGCCAGCATTGTAGTGGACCATTTTCCCTGGTATCTTTGTTCCATTGTTGCGATATCTTGATGAAAACGTTCGCCGTGTTCATCACTAACAATACCACAGTTGCTAGGAAAGAAATCCAAATGGGAATGAAGGAAGTGAATCTTTAGAGACATATTGCAGCCAAGTTTCTTATACTTCATCAACATGTCTTCTACTAGTTCCTTATAGTTTTCTGCCCTAACATTTCCGAGGAAGTTTGTAGAAACTAGGCGAAAAGCATTCCATGCTTGTTTCGCGTCACCTTCCAGCAAGTTGTTGAACCGGTCATCTTTGAAAAGCTCTCGAATCTGAGGACCCACAAAAACTCCCTCTTTAATCTTTGCTTCGCTGAGTCGAGGGAATTTTTCATGCAGGTATCGGAATGCTGGCAAAGTCCGGTCAATGGCTTTCACGAAGTTCTTCATCAAACCTCGTTTGATGTGAAGGGGTGGTAGCAAGATTTTCTGAGCCTCAACCAGAGCTGGGTGTTGGATATTCTTCTCTCCAATGGCTACATTCTGCCTGTGAGTCCATTCCTTCCTCATGTAGTGCATTTCCCTTGCTCGGCTATCCCACTCGCATAAGAAACACATGTATTTTGTATATCCTTGCTGCAGTCCCATTAAAAGGGCAACTACCTTCAAATCACCACAGAGGTGCCAGCTGTACTTGTTATACTCAATGGAATTCAGTAGCTGCCTTAAGTTATCGTATGTCTCTTTCATGTGGACAGCATACGCTACTGGAATAGATGGAAGAATGTTTCCATTGTGCAAAAGCACAGCCTTGAGACTCAGTTTCGAAGAGTCCACAAATAGTCTCCATTCTTGTGGGTCATGAGTGATTTTTAAAGCATTCATGAGGCCCTCAATATCGGAACAGAATATCAGATTACTTTCCTTTCTGAAGAAAGGCTCCAATTGCTGGTGGCGCTTTCGATATGCAGTAATTGTGACATCTTCTTCTAGAAGATTCCATTGTTGGAGTCTTGATCCTAGCAATTCTGCCTTGTTCTTTGATAAGTCCAAATCACGAATCAGGTCATTTAGTTCTTCCTGTGTTATTCTGTGTGGGGTTGATGATGCACCACAGTGAAAATCTGGATCACTGCATGCTGATGGACCAGGAGAAGAACAGGTCGACTCACCTTTGTCTTCGTCAGATGAATCAAGAGAATATTCTGCTGGAGGTTCTGGAATAGGAAGTCCCTCACCATGTGGAACTGGTCTCAATGCAGACGGAATGTTTGGGTAGACTATTCTCGACTTCTTTCGCTTCGTTATTCCGCCGGAAAGAGGAGGAACCAAGCAGAAGTAACAGTCATTTAGGTGGTTGCTTGGCTCTCTCCACACCATTGGGACTGCAAACGGCATTGATGACCTTTTGCAATTCAACCACTGTGAAAGCTGTGTTGTACATGTAGCACAGCATATATGCGGAGCCCAAGGCTTGTCTTGGTCACCAACCTTGCATCCGAAGTAAAGATGATATGCCTTCTTCACTTGAGAATTGATACTTTTCTTCTGGTTGGCAAATGTCACTTCCCCACAAATATAGCAAAAATTGTCCGCGGTATTAACACACTTTCGAGGCATTACTGTTCTTTATTGTACGTAAATGGATAAAATAATAAGTTTTATGTAACAGTAGCTTGAACTGTCTCGCACAACGTCTAAAATATTTTAAATGCTGAACCTATCTGATTGGGCTTTATATAGTACACTGCTTACGTCAGCTTCAGCAGCCGCCTGGCATTAGTATAATAGGCCTACACATGTATAGTACACTGCTGACGTCAACTTACTTCAGCAGCCGCATGGCATTAGTATTGCATTGCATCAGAAAATGATGCAATCAACTGTGGATGATGTGAGCATGATGGTATTATGCAATGTTACATCATTATTCCGGATGTTGCTGCAGTCCTACTGGAGAAATTTACACAGTGAAACATAGAAAATGAGGTATATGAATATCTTCAAAACGAGAGCCAATACAAATTTTTCACGGTTATATTCGTGTTCGGCACACCAAAATACTACAGATTAGGGCCTTTTCAAGTCAGTAATGATTTCACTGTTGACCAGTGATATCTTAATAATTAATTGCATAGTAACATAGACACATACCGTCGATAAAACATAAAATCTTATAACAGTTATAAATTTAAAATTATACTCAATGCGCTGCACTCGCTTTATGTAGAATGTGCATTTTGCAAAATTCTTTCTTGATATGTGAATCCTTCACGATGACTGGAGATTTTCCACTTGTAAAATTAAATATCCATATATGTGACAAAAGGAAGTTATCAGAATAACACGAAAACGTATTGGTAACATATGACCATCTCTTTACAAGAATCAGTCACAACAAACCAACAAACTTTTATGCATCTCCTTAAGGCTTTACTACGCGTCATAGGAAGCATTTTTCGTGACACATCATCGATCACTGTCATTTAAGACCAACGATACCATTAAGAATTGTTTTAGTGAAAGTGAAAACCCCATCAGTTCAGGAGGAGGAGCTATAACACTCTTTTCAAAGAGACTGTTATTTGACCTCAGAACAGCACCATTTTCATTTAGCGACAACTAGACATCATAAGAAGTATTTTAGTGAAAACCGTACGACGATGTGAACCTAGATTCAGGAGGGACAGTGATAATGGTATTTTCGTGAATGGAATAGTGGCCAAAATAAATGTTCGCGGGACACCATTTTCATGCTGAATCAATTAGTTCTTGGGGTGAATGTTTGTGTAAGGCTTCATGATGAATCAATTAGTTCTTTGGGTAAGTGTGTGTACAGTTTTATGATGAATCAAATAGGTACTGGGGTAAATGTGTGTACAGTTTCATGATGAATCCAATAGGTCTTGTGGTAAATGTGTGTAAAGTTTTATGATTAACCAATTAGCTCTTGGAGTAAATGTGTAATTGAAGAATGCCAATCCTTCTTCTGTAATGTGATGTGATGTGATTTGGATTTTTAACGTAGCTTTAACAATTTTTCAGTCATATCGCTACGATGTCTGCAATGTGGCAGTTTATAGTGATGTCTAGCACTGGGGCATCATGCCAAAGACATGTAGCATGATGTCCCACCCAGTCACATTATCCTGACACCGGGCCGACCAGTCCTAACACTAACCTCTTAATGCTGAGCGCCAAGCGAGGCAGCTGTTAGTATCGTTTTTGTAAGTCTTTGGTATGACTCGGCCGGGGATCGAACCCACGACCTCCCGCATCCGAGGCGGACGCTCTAACCACTAGGCCACCGGAGCGGTCCTTCTTCTGCGAGTACATGAATAACTAAACAAGACAATCTGTGTTCTGAATTATCTGTGGCGCACTTGACAGATGTTGAGTGTATTTAAAGGATTAATAGAGGACATGTTGTAGTTCTGAGATTTCCACCGTTCGTGTGTATGGTGAAACTTAAATCATTCAAAGGCTTTGTGGTCCCGACCCTGCTGAATGCCTACGAAATAGGGCAGGATGCAGGCGCCACGCCAAGAAAATAAATCATGCTATTGCCCGGATATTGAGTCTGGAGATTTTGGGCTTGCAGTCAGTACAGAATTTTGTACTTATCATGTCCTTCGTCACTCGGACATCCTGTTTCTCTCTTCTCCTGACGATAACGTAGTCAATAAGATTTCGGTGCGTTGAAGCGTGGATGCATCCAGTGCGTCTTGTTGTGGTTAGGCAGGCGGAACACTGTGCTGGTGATTAGGAGGTCGTGTCTGCGCATTTCCACAGTATAACGAGTCCTTTGTTCTTGCATTTGCAAATGACCTATGACAATGTCTGATGATCTGTGCCAAATAGAGCAATGAAGTCACATAAGGCTTGTCTGCCTTTAGTACTTCCGCAATAAGAGATTCTAGACGTTCGTAACAATTTGTCATTGATATCATCTGGATTGGTCAAAGTGGCTACATGGGTGCTGATAACACTGGTCAACAGTGAAATCATTACTGACTTGAAAAGGCCCTAATCTGTAGTATTTTGGTGTGCCGAACACGAATATAACCGTGAAAAATTTGTATTGGCTCTCGTTTTGAAGATATTCATATACCTCATTTTCTATGTTTCACTGTGTAAATTTCTCCAGTAGGACTGCAGCAACATCCGGAATAATGATGTAACATTGCATAATACCATCATGCTCACATCATCCACAGTTGATTGCATCATTTTCTGATGCAATGCAATACTAATGCCATGCGGCTGCTGAAGTAAGTTGACGTCAGCAGTGTACTATACATGTGTAGGCCTATTATACTAATGCCAGGCGGCTGCTGAAGCTGACGTAAGCAGTGTACTATATAAAGCCCAGTCAGATAGGTTCAGCATTTAAAATATTTTAGACGTTGTGCGAGACAGTTCAAGCTACTGTTACATAAAACTTATTATTTTATCCATTTACGTACAATAAAGAACAGTAATGCCTCGAAAGTGTGTTAATACCGCGGACAATTTTTGCTATATTTGTGGGGAAGTGACATTTGCCAACCAGAAGAAAAGTATCAATTCTCAAGTGAAGAAGGCATATCATCTTTACTTCGGATGCAAGGTTGGTGACCAAGACAAGCCTTGGGCTCCGCATATATGCTGTGCTACATGTACAACACAGCTTTCACAGTGGTTGAATTGCAAAAGGTCATCAATGCCGTTTGCAGTCCCAATGGTGTGGAGAGAGCCAAGCAACCACCTAAATGACTGTTACTTCTGCTTGGTTCCTCCTCTTTCCGGCGGAATAACGAAGCGAAAGAAGTCGAGAATAGTCTACCCAAACATTCCGTCTGCATTGAGACCAGTTCCACATGGTGAGGGACTTCCTATTCCAGAATCTCCAGCAGAATATTCTCTTGATTCATCTGACGAAGACAAAGGTGAGTCGACCTGTTCTTCTCCTGGTCCATCAGCATGCAGTGATCCAGATTTTCACTGTGGTGCATCATCAACCCCACACAGAATAACACAGGAAGAACTAAATGACCTGATTCGTGATTTGGACTTATCAAAGAACAAGGCAGAATTGCTAGGATCAAGACTCCAACAATGGAATCTTCTAGAAGAAGATGTCACAATTACTGCATATCGAAAGCGCCACCAGCAATTGGAGCCTTTCTTCAGAAAGGAAAGTAATCTGATATTCTGTTCCGATATTGAGGGCCTCATGAATGCTTTAAAAATCACTCATGACCCACAAGAATGGAGACTATTTGTGGACTCTTCGAAACTGAGTCTCAAGGCTGTGCTTTTGCACAATGGAAACATTCTTCCATCTATTCCAGTAGCGTATGCTGTCCACATGAAAGAGACATACGATAACTTAAGGCAGCTACTGAATTCCATTGAGTATAACAAGTACAGCTGGCACCTCTGTGGTGATTTGAAGGTAGTTGCCCTTTTAATGGGACTGCAGCAAGGATATACAAAATACATGTGTTTCTTATGCGAGTGGGATAGCCGAGCAAGGGAAATGCACTACATGAGGAAGGAATGGACTCACAGGCAGAATGTAGCCATTGGAGAGAAGAATATCCAACATCCAGCTCTGGTTGAGGCTCAGAAAATCTTGCTACCACCCCTTCACATCAAACTAGGTTTGATGAAGAACTTCGTGAAAGCCATTGACCGGACTTTGCCAGCATTCCGATACCTGCATGAAAAATTCCCTCGACTCAGCGAAGCAAAGATTAAAGAGGGAGTTTTTGTGGGTCCTCAGATTCGAGAGCTTTTCAAAGATGACCGGTTCAACAACTTGCTGGAAGGTGACGCGAAACAAGCATGGAATGCTTTTCGCCTAGTTTCTACAAACTTCCTCGGAAATGTTAGGGCAGAAAACTATAAGGAACTAGTAGAAGACATGTTGATGAAGTATAAGAAACTTGGCTGCAATATGTCTCTAAAGATTCACTTCCTTCATTCCCATTTGGATTTCTTTCCTAGCAACTGTGGTATTGTTAGTGATGAACACGGCGAACGTTTTCATCAAGATATCGCAACAATGGAACAAAGATACCAGGGAAAATGGTCCACTACAATGCTGGCTGACTACTGCTGGACACTCCTCAGAGATGCTCCCGAACAGCTGTACAAGAGACAGGCGAAGAAATCTAAGATGTAGTCAATGACTTGATTTTTTATAGGTAGGCTATTACAGTTGACCTTTTACTATTGGAATGCATTTCGTTATGTAAACATTAATTTCTTGCAGATTACAAAAAAAACTAGAGCCAATTTTGCAATTTGACTGTCATATTCGTGTTCAGCACATAAAAATTGATAAGAATTGACTAATTTTATTTCAGTAACATGACTTTTGTAAAAATTTGTTGTCCAGTGTATGTCATGTTTACCCCGACCCAGAGTAGCCCAGTTGAAACATGTATAATCAAAGTAATTCTGACAAGCCATTGTTTGATGTTAAACATTGCCGCAGGCTACCACTAATCCATTACGTAAGATTGCCTTGGTTAGAAGTGGAGAGCCGGACCTAGGAGTTGCGAAGCCACAGATAGCCAATTATCACCTAGGTGTGGAAATGTTTTTCCAAGATCAAAAGAAGTTGCCTGAAGAAGTGGGAGTGTCTTAACTTCTTTTCCCTGCAGACAGACAGACAGGTTGAACTGGCGGCTAAAACAATTGGACAGGGTCACAGCGCCACCCAATCAAAATCGAGATAGAGGAGAGACCATGATTTGGGTAGAATGATATCTCCGCGTCTTCCGGCAAGAATTAGTTCGCTGAGAGAAATTACCCAGAGGAGAGGTTAGCGTAACTCAGAATAGCCATTCGTTATTGGCGGGAAAATCTTAGAGCAGGAAATTCTAAGTACAGAGAGCTTCAAATAAGGTCAGTGAGCTATTTGTTCGGTCTTTGTGGAATGCGACTGCATTTTAATTGTAGGTCGTATGTATACTTTATTATTACTAGAATCCTAGTACGAATAATTACTTTGTTTTGTTAATATGTTTGCATATTTTGAAGAAATGAGTTGATATTTGTAAAGAATTATATAGCTTGCTAGCCGTCGTAAGATTTAATATTGTAATTCGCTATGTGGGTATTTTATTGTAGACTAACACATGTGTTCATGTGATTATAGATTTTGCCATTGTTGAATATTTGTGTAATGTACAGACATACGTCTGATTGTTGTCAGATTGTAGTACAATGAGATTAAATATATATGTGTATATACTGGCGTAACGCAATGTATTGATGTCTGTATGACAATTCGCTGATACCGTGTTATTACGCCATTGTTTACCCTGCAAGAAGTGTGTGGGAATTTCGATGTGTACGCATGCGTGACAGAAACCGTGATGGCCTTATCTGATGATTAATTGTCGATATAGTGTGAGGTGAGATTCGATAAAGCATATGTTAACGCCTTGTGGTTTTTCACAGGAAGCTTTGAGGGACAGACCAGTTACAGTTTGGTCCCGTAGTCTCAGATAGAGAGACGGAGGAAGGGAGAAGAAAGAAGAGAAGTCAGGAGAAGTTGAAGTCTGGGAGCGAAATTGGAGGAGGAGATAGTAGAGAGGGAAACGGAGACGAAGGAGGAGTTAGAGAAACGGAAAGTAGGCAGGAATTAGCGGGAAAGAAAGAGATGAGTAGATGCAAGGACAGGGGTAAAATCGAACTCACACTGTAAATCACGGGATGAATTAGGCTGTCACTTGGTCGAGGGAAAGACGAGTGATTGGAAGTTATCGTTTTAATTTATCGAATTTATTAAATTGTTATTGATTGAATTTTCATCTTCTTGTTCTCTATAATTTAACCGTCGGCATTGCTGACTGGGGACTCAGAGCTGTAAATCTACCTCGTCACTAATTTAACTTTCTAACCTCACGAGCCAGGGTGGAACTTTCATCATAATTTAATTAAATTATATTGGAAGAACCCCACCCCAATGCGTGCAAACGTCACAAGGTAGGTGCGCTTAAACTACCATGCCAGATAGGGTTTTCACTTTTTTCAGTACGTATTCAAAAGACGGCCATCACGTGACACACGTGCATATTTCTTAAATACTGATGTAGAACGATCACGTTTTCAGAATTGATGATTAATCCTTTGTACATATCATTATGAATGTATCATGTTTACAGAATTCATGGGTAGTGGCTTAGACGTACTATGTCAAACAAAACATGCTGACAGAATTGATAGGTAATCCTTTAGACGTTAAACGTATCACGTTGAAACTATCATGCTGACTTTATTGATGTGTAATCCTTTAGACGTTAAACGTATCATGTTGAAACTATCATGCTGACTTTATTGATGGGTAATCCTTTAGACGTTAAACGTATCACGTTGAAACTATCATGCTGACTTTATTGATGGGTAATCCTTTAGACGTTAAACGTATCACGTTGAAACTATCATGCTGATTTTATTGATGGGTAATCCTTCAGACTATCATGTTGAATATATACTTTTTAAGAATTGGTTTGTTATCCTTTTAGACATATCATATGGATCGTATCATTTTAAAGAATTGATGGGTAATTGTACAGACGTATATGTTATGACGTATCATGTTGAATATATCATTTTAAAGAATTGATGGGTAATCTTTTGGACGTATCATGTTTACAGAATTGGTGCGTAATCCTTTACTTTTCAGGATCTTTTCGTCATTCCTGACAAGGAAGAAGTTTTGTATTTAAGTTATGACAATGTTTTTCTATTGGACATTTTTTTACGCATCAATACGTTAGGCATAGCATTCTACCATATAACTTCCTCTTCTCTTTTTACCTGTAAATTTAGCCAAACATTGTATCTTGCCCAAGCAAACAAATTCCTTTCTCATTGTCAACAAGGACACAC
This sequence comes from Sinohyriopsis cumingii, assembly GCA_028554795.2. Classification (NCBI taxonomy): domain Eukaryota; kingdom Metazoa; phylum Mollusca; class Bivalvia; order Unionida; family Unionidae; genus Sinohyriopsis; species Sinohyriopsis cumingii. Next base: position 54,577,912 of record CM068841.1, read on the forward strand.
ATCAATATAGCTATATCATTTATTTGAGAAATGACATTAATAGATCACTTATTGAACGCAATAATATGATACCTATTACTTAAAATTGCAATTACATAATGTGTGTACAAGGCTTACACTTCGTATAGGGGCCGCGAGTGGTCTAAAGCTCTCTCCTTTACGGATCACTGCCATCTCACCTCTGCCTACGTGGGTTCTAGTCTCCGATTCAGCAAATGTCGGTATGTGAGAAAGTTTGCTATAGCTACTCGTGAGTCGGTGGTTCTTTCCGGGGTTTTCCCGGGTTCTTCCTCCACCATTAATACTGGCCGTCATGTATAGCCTATCGTGTGCTGAAAAATGGCGTTAAACACTACAACAACAACACCAACAACTACACTTTATATACTATGTTTTTATATACTTCAATCATAGCATGGCTATCCCCAAATTAATCTGTAATTTAAAAATGATCTGCACAAGTCCCTGATAATGGCATGAAGGGTTCAGTGTGTCTTTCACAGAACCTGACCACCTGATCATCCCAAGGCTTTTGAAAAAAAAATGTGTCATATACTCATTGCACTGTTAAGCAAGACACTTTCTGGTCATGGAAAGAAAAGAATGTTTGTACTGATATTGACCCTAAGGTCCACCACTGCAATAACACTGGTCAACAGTGAAATCATTACTGACTTGAAAAGGCCCTAATCTGTAGTATTTTGGTGTGCCGAACACGAATATAACCGTGAAAAATTTGTATTGGCTCTCGTTTTGAAGATATTCATATACCTCATTTTCTATGTTTCACTGTGTAAATTTCTCCAGTAGGACTGCAGCAACATCCGGAATAATGATGTAACATTGCATAATACCATCATGCTCACATCATCCACAGTTGATTGCATCATTTTCTGATGCAATGCAATACTAATGCCATGCGGCTGCTGAAGTAAGTTGACGTCAGCAGTGTACTATACATGTGTAGGCCTATTATACTAATGCCAGGCGGCTGCTGAAGCTGACGTAAGCAGTGTACTATATAAAGCCCAATCAGATAGGTTCAGCATTTAAAATATTTTAGACGTTGTGCGAGACAGTTCAAGCTACTGTTACATAAAACTTATTATTTTATCCATTTACGTACAATAAAGAACAGTAATGCCTCGAAAGTGTGTTAATACCGCGGACAATTTTTGCTATATTTGTGGGGAAGTGACATTTGCCAACCAGAAGAAAAGTATCAATTCTCAAGTGAAGAAGGCATATCATCTTTACTTCGGATGCAAGGTTGGTGACCAAGACAAGCCTTGGGCTCCGCATATATGCTGTGCTACATGTACAACACAGCTTTCACAGTGGTTGAATTGCAAAAGGTCATCAATGCCGTTTGCAGTCCCAATGGTGTGGAGAGAGCCAAGCAACCACCTAAATGACTGTTACTTCTGCTTGGTTCCTCCTCTTTCCGGCGGAATAACGAAGCGAAAGAAGTCGAGAATAGTCTACCCAAACATTCCGTCTGCATTGAGACCAGTTCCACATGGTGAGGGACTTCCTATTCCAGAACCTCCAGCAGAATATTCTCTTGATTCATCTGACGAAGACAAAGGTGAGTCGACCTGTTCTTCTCCTGGTCCATCAGCATGCAGTGATCCAGATTTTCACTGTGGTGCATCATCAACCCCACACAGAATAACACAGGAAGAACTAAATGACCTGATTCGTGATTTGGACTTATCAAAGAACAAGGCAGAATTGCTAGGATCAAGACTCCAACAATGGAATCTTCTAGAAGAAGATGTCACAATTACTGCATATCGAAAGCGCCACCAGCAATTGGAGCCTTTCTTCAGAAAGGAAAGTAATCTGATATTCTGTTCCGATATTGAGGGCCTCATGAATGCTTTAAAAATCACTCATGACCCACAAGAATGGAGACTATTTGTGGACTCTTCGAAACTGAGTCTCAAGGCTGTGCTTTTGCACAATGGAAACATTCTTCCATCTATTCCAGTAGCGTATGCTGTCCACATGAAAGAGACATACGATAACTTAAGGCAGCTACTGAATTCCATTGAGTATAACAAGTACAGCTGGCACCTCTGTGGTGATTTGAAGGTAGTTGCCCTTTTAATGGGACTGCAGCAAGGATATACAAAATACATGTGTTTCTTATGCGAGTGGGATAGCCGAGCGAGGGAAATGCACTACATGAGGAAGGAATGGACTCACAGGCAGAATGTAGCCATTGGAGAGAAGAATATCCAACACCCAGCTCTGGTTGAGGCTCAGAAAATCTTGCTACCACCCCTTCACATCAAACTAGGTTTGATGAAGAACTTCGTGAAAGCCATTGACCGGACTTTGCCAGCATTCCGATACCTGCATGAAAAATTCCCTCGACTCAGCGAAGCAAAGATTAAAGAGGGAGTTTTTGTGGGTCCTCAGATTCGAGAGCTTTTCAAAGATGACCGGTTCAACAACTTGCTGGAAGGTGACGCGAAACAAGCATGGAATGCTTTTCGCCTAGTTTCTACAAACTTCCTCGGAAATGTTAGGGCAGAAAACTATAAGGAACTAGTAGAAGACATGTTGATGAAGTATAAGAAACTTGGCTGCAATATGTCTCTAAAGATTCACTTCCTTCATTCCCATTTGGATTTCTTTCCTAGCAACTGTGGTATTGTTAGTGATGAACACGGCGAACGTTTTCATCAAGATATCGCAACAATGGAACAAAGATACCAGGGAAAATGGTCTACTACAATGCTGGCTGACTACTGCTGGACACTCCTCAGAGATGCTCCCGAACAGCTGTACAAGAGACAGGCGAAGAAATCTAAGATGTAGTCAATGACTTGATTTTTTATAGGTAGGCTATTACAGTTGACCTTTTACTATTGGAATGCATTTCGTTATGTAAACATTAATTTCTTGCAGATTACAAAAAAACTAGAGCCAATTTTGCAATTTGACTGTCATATTCGTGTTCAGCACATAAAAATTGATAAGAATTGACTAATTTTATTTCAGTAACATGACTTTTGTAAAAATTTGTTGTCCAGTGTAAGATATCAACTTTTGGAAACTTCTGATCCTCACCCAATCTATGAACTGACATTGAACATAAGGTCTGTCCCTACCACAATATATTGGCCCTTGGAAACTTCTAATCCTCACCCAATCTATGAACTGACATTGAACATAAGGTCTGTCCCTACCACAATATATTGGCCCTTGGAAACTTCTGATCCTCACCCAATCTATGAACTGACATTGAACATAAGGTCTGTCCCCACCACAATATATTGGCCCTTGGAAATTTTTGATCCTCACCCAATCTATGAACTGACATTAAACATAAGGTCTGTCCCTACCACAATGTCTTGGCCCTTGGAAACTTCTGATCCTCACCCAGTCTATGAACTGCAATTGACCATAAGGTCCGTCCCTACCACAATGTATTGGCTTTTGCAAATTTGTTATCCTCACCCAGGCTATGAACTGGCATTGGCCCTTAGGTTCCATTTTTGTCACAAGGACTTTTAACATTTGATCCTCACCCAGTACCACACAATACCATACCACACAAAACCATACAAACTACTGAGCATGAAACAATACATTTATACATACAGATGATAATGACCGCAGGATACATTCGCACCCCATAAACACTGGTTCAGGGTCATAACTTTGAAACTATATATGTATACATGTATATAATAGTGGCCACCCATAGAAGAAAATGCAAAACTGGTCTTTGTACACATGTTTTACTTTAAAAACTGATATTTGAGCAAAGTCTTTGCGATGAAAATTATTATTATTGCATTATGAAGATTGTTTTACGTTCACTATTCATCAAATTCATAAAATCCATCTACGTATTGTTCTCTTCCAAATGTTATTCCACGTAAGATTAATGTATCCTGCTCACTTTTTAATCCATCTCATAAATTATCTCAAATTAAAATAATCACTGATCTTTGTTTCATGAAACATGACAAAACACTTAATTTCGCTACTGATTGACAGGTTAGGATGAGTAAGAGACACTACGAAACGGCTATTCGCACTCCAAAAACAATGACCCTTAATCCCAAAAAAAGTATGTTACTCGTATCTCTTAAAGAGGAACTTTTTCGCCAGAGATTTTAGCCACAGTAGATAGATGAAGGTTTCACAGAAACACATTTCTACTGGCACACAAAAAACACACTTATTTCTGTATCTTAAACATGGCTACTTTTCCCACAGTCCAACAAACAAAGTGTAACCCTCTCATGTATGAACTGCCTTTCTTTAAAACCCAACATGATGCCCTAGAGTTGTACCGAGTGTCACTGGAGAATAGTGCAAACAGGATATGAAATGTTTACACATCGGTATATATGGTGCGCCATTATGTAAACAATACCCTGCTTATCAAGCAAAAGTGTAATTTGCATGCATAGAGCACCCTTTTGATGTGTTCCAGTGACCAACTTAAGACATGGAGATGTTACTACTGTTTAGGACAATGGCCACTAGGAAAGCATGTGATAATTACACTGGACATTATAAAGGAAATTCGTTGTTTGCGGGGCAGGGGGGAAGAGAATTGTAATTGTGACCACTAAATTCATGTGACCATTAGGACAGGATTGACTATCGATCTATCTATCTATCTATCTATCTGTCTGTCCGTCTCTCTCTGTATATTTATACATCTATCTATGTATCTATCTGTATGTCTGTCTGTCTGTATATCTATCTATATATCTGTCTATCTATCTATCTATATGTATGACTCTCTCAATATCTATATTCCACACAATAGCTTTATTTTTGCACCATGAACCTTTATAAAACAATTGTTGGATGGCTCACACATGAGTCTATTGACTTGAGGTATAAAAAGAAAACAAGTTCATTGTGAATGAAAGAAGAATGTGTGTTATGTACAGTAAATTTAGTTAAGGACCACATATCTCTTACAAAGGTACAGGTCAAAGAGACCGTTTGGACAATAATCTCCAGAGCCAACCATTCCTTAAAAATGCCTACATAGATGCCTATTAAATATGAAGTAGGCGTATGATTCACTATTCACGTCATTCTTGGAGGGGTTGTTAAGAACTTTAGGAGGGGCAGCTGTGTTCATGACTAATTTTACTAAAATGCACTTCACTTGAAATTTGTCAATGCTATTAAGAAATACTTAAATATTCATAAAGAGCAACATTACGAGCTCAATGCTATGCTCTACCCGTCATAAACAAGTATAATTTGTGGGATGTCATGTCATTCATAATACATCTGATGTTGGTTTTGCCATCAAGTCTCAGCTAGTTAGCAAGCTCCCAAATCTCCCTAATGGCTTACATGATAGGCAAATGCAAACGAGATTCTATCTGTCAAGGAAAGGACATGCAACTATTATCAGTACCCATGTAGCCACTTTGACCAATCCAGATGATATCAATGACAAATTGTTACGAACGTCTAGAATCTCTTATTGCGGAAGTACTAAAGGCAGACAAGCCTTATGTGACTTCCTTGCTCTATTTGGCACAGATCATCAGACATTGTCATAGGTCATTTGCAAATGCAAGAACAAAGGACTCGTTATACTGTGGAAATGCGCAGACACGACCTCCTAATCACCAGAACAGTCTTCCGCCTGCCATAGCACAACACGACGTATTGGATGCATCCACGCTTTAAAGCACCGAAATCTTATTGACTACGTTATCGTCAGGAGAAGAGAGATACGGGATGTCAGAGTGACGAAGGACATGAGAAGTATAAAATGCTAGCGTACTACAGATCTAAAATCTCCAGACTCATTATCCGGATCAAGAGCATGATTTATTTTCTTGGCTTGGCGTTTGTATCCTGACCTATTTCGCAGGCATTCAGCAGGGTCGGGACCACAAAGACTTTGAATGCCTTAAGTGTGTTCTGTATACTGGTCCCTTTGCGCTCCGACACATTTGCACATAGTCTGCCAAAGGCCAAACATACTTTAGCAATCCTCACGTTGTTTTCATCATCGATGTGAACTGCTGAGGAGTAAGGTGAAAACGTCCATTGTCACTAGGGTCTAATTATTTACTGTAATGGCTGGCTCTACGGAAGGCTTTTCTGGTGTTGGCTGGTGCATCATCCATTTTCTTGATATTACTTGCTTGACCGAAATTGTCACAAGCTGAAGAGAAATTGTTGCGTGTCACACTCAGATTTGGCATTCATGGAACATACAGCAGGACATAGGATATCACGAACAGTCACATCCTGTAATTTTGTCCTCGCATGTAGTATCCTCCTATTGAAGAGCTTAACACCAGTCCGGCATATATATATATATATATATATATATATATATATATATATATATATATATATATATATTCTTATGTTACGTGTTTACGATCGAATGAATAGTAACACGAGAAAGAGTAAAAACAACCAGCTTTGAAGATTTTTTTTATATTTCCCTGGAAAATTCTGTTGAAATGAAAAATACGAACTTACGGTTTTAAGAATCAAAACCAAAACAATCCAGGAATCCACGAATAAAATTTTTGAAGTCCTAATAACAAAATTACGCATGCTGTAATCTGTTGTGTTAAAGTCTACAGTTCCTTGTAGAATCAAGATATATCACTCCAGTTTTGGAAATCTGAATAAATATTTATAAAAGCTGTCCTTGTTCAACAATTTCATATGAGCGAACGTATTTTCCGGGGAGAAAGAATTAATCCTTTTGAATCCAAAGTAATTTGAAATAACTCCAAAAGCACGACATGCAACTTCCAGTGTAAGGGTCAAACTACTGAGAATATCTCTCCAAAACAAAGGTTATATCGTATTCTAAAACGCAAAAGGAGGTCACATGGTTATGTTCCAGAACCTCGTCGAAATTATTTACTTTTTTGTTATAGATCACGTACACCCAGTGTGGCCCTGACGAAAGCTAATCATTTTACTCTAATAAATAAAAACTTTTGATAATATGTTTACATATTAAATCAGTAGTCCCATCATGACCTCAACAACAAGCACTCATTTTAAATTAAAAATAGAACTTATTTACGTGGTTGTTACTAATTTTAAATCAAGGTCAGGAACTATGTCAACACATAGTGATTACTAAAGGAACAGGCAAGGTCAAACTATTTTCTGGAAAAAGTTTCATCTCTAGTGAATAAATTGACGTTACAATAGCATGTAGTGAAAAATACACAAAAAAAATATAAACTGACCAACAAACAATTAAATTGAAATAAATATATATTAAATCAGATATAATAAAATCACCGTTTCTCTTTGTCGCCAATACGTTTTTCGTGTTATTCTGATAACTTGCTTTTGACACATATAAGGATGCATTATGTTACAAGTGGAAAATGTCCAGTCATCGTGAAGGATTAACATGTCAACAGTGGATTTTGTAAAATGCGCATTCTACATAATAAAGCGAGTGCAGCGCATTGAGCATAATTACACTTTTATAACTGTTATAAGATTTTTTTAATCGACGGCATGCGTTTATGTTACTTCGCAATTAATTATTAATGTAGGCTCGCTTAAACTACCATGCCAGATAGGGTTTTCACTTTTTTTTCAGTGCGTATTCAGAACACGGTCATCACTTGACACAATGCATACTTTCCTAATATTGATAGACCTAGTACTTATTAATATTGTTCGAAAAAATGTATACTTAAATAAACTTATCCAAAATTGTATTGGAACAAAAATCACTCGTTGACGTTCTAATTGGTAGGAAAGGCTGTCTAACGTTTTGAATATTGCTCATATAGATTTTGACTTTGTTGGAATAAATATTATTTAAACCAAATTTGGACAAAAAATTTTCAGTACGTTTGATCAAATATGTGTATCATTGCCTCTAGTCTCAATTTGATTTTCTGGTGGAAACTGTGCATTTTATGTTTATTTCTTGCCACGATTTTCAGTTGGAGAAAACTCAGTCCCCGTCATAGTTATTTCCGTAAATGGGATTTTGCAGGAGTAATACTAATCAAGAATAAGGTAAAAGAATGGAGACTTTGTCTGGTTTTTTTTCCCCTCTCTACCGTAAAGTATGAACACACATAAAGATAGTGAAGTACATTCTCCGATGAATCACCGCAGGGGGTACAGTCCTTTTCAAAATACTATTTCTTTTTCCAGTCTTCTATTTCTGCGGTCACTTTATGGTTCCAGAAGCGGAATTTTAAAATAGGTAATTAATATGAACGTGATAATAATTTTTAGCATATTTTGAACCGTATCATGTTTAAAGAATTTATGGGTAATTCTTTAGACATATGTAGAACTATCTTGTTTTCAGAATTGACGATTAATCCTTTATACGTATCATGATGTATGTATCATGTTTACAGAATTCGTGGGTAGTGGATTTGACGCATTATGTCAAACAAAACATGTTGGTAGAATTGATGGGTAATCCTTTAGACGTTAAACGTATCACGTTGAAACTATCATGCTGACTTTATTGATGGGTAATCATTTAGTCGTGACCATGTTGAATATATATTTTTTTAAGAATTGATGGGTTATACTTTAAACATATCATATTGAGCGTATCCTTTTTAACAGAATTGATGCGTAATCCTTTAGAAGAGAGATCTTACTTTTCAGGATATTTTTTTTTTTTTTTTGTCATTCCTGACAAGGAAGAAGTTTTGTATTTAAATTATGACAACGTTTTTTCTATTGGACTTTTTTTTAACTTATCGTGGCGTTAGGTGTAGGTACAAGGATCCGGTTAACATTCTCCCATGGAACTTCCTCTTCTCTTTTTACCTGCAAATTTAGCCAAACATGGTATCTTGCCC